>CM053792.1:439940113-440365113 GCA_028749045.1 Cupressus sempervirens
GAGGTAAATCCTAATGCATATTTAAAAAAAAAAACACTTGATTAAATTATTTGTAATTGGTTTAAGTTAATAAGTTGGTATGTAGGATTTTTTTATTTCAAATAATGGATTGGTATAAGATTTCTACTTATTGTACCTAGGAAATATGAATTCTTTATATAGAAAAATGTAGTAAAATTTATATTGGTAGATTATTTATTTTGTCTAAAACTTGTACCTAACCTTGTAAGGTTTAATAAAAACACTAACTCAAAGAATTAAAGGTAAGGATGGAATGCGTAACCAATTACTAAATAATGTTTCATAACATCCACCAACATTGCTCACTCCTATTTTATTTTATGTCTTTTAACAACCTTCCTCCTTGGCACCAAGTTTTCTCCACACCTTTTCATGTGATGTGGAATTCTTTGTATCAAGATAACATTTCAATTTTGTGACCATGTATCCAAACCTTACAAAGAGATGATATGGAACAAAACCACTATTTGTTCCTAAGAAATTGATAGAGACACCATAGATTACATGTACCAACTAAATTCACATGCAAACAACAAAATTAAATAATTTTACTTAATTTTATTAGCACATCCTTATAATATTGGACATTATGGTTATTAGATTTTTTTTTTAATTACTTGCTATTATAATGAATTTAAGATATTATTGAATTTCATTTTTTTTCTAACTTGGAACATAGACACATTTTTGGAAAGTGGGGAAAGTCTTCCAAAAATAGTTATCAATATATCAACTACTTTGGTTTTAATTTTTTTTGAGTAACAACTAGATATACCTTAAAACAATCATGCATTGAAATTGTAGTATATCTATGACACTTGTAAAGTGTATTAATTATTAAATAAAAAATTCCTAGAATTAGATTGAAATGATTTATTCAAATTTCAATATTAAACCTAAATTATATTCAAATGATACAAACTACATAATAGCTCATCTCTTATTTATTTTAATGTAATGAACTTAATTCTTTCTCTTTATAATATCAATCTAAATAACCCTACTTATAAATTCTATAATAAAATGTTATGGAACATTTTTTTATAAAAAATAGCAACAAGAGAGTGTTGGCCCATGGTACAATTAGCAAACTATTAACAACATTTGACAGAGAAAACTAGATAGTAAACCACTACAATTTACCTCTATCAAAAACTATCTTAAAGAAGTATTAAACATCATAGTTCTAGCATAAGCATCCAAAAAAAATGAAACATCATACTATGAGAGTCTATCATAGTATAACAATCACTAGTACATTTTGACTCATTTTTTGACAAGAATCGATCAAATTTTCCACTCATGTTGGTCGAATTTTTGACAAATTATTTTGTTACTATTTTTGTTGTCAAAAATTTGACCAATTTTTTCTTTGGTTGAAATTTCAACCAAATTGTCAATGATTGCTATATGTTATAGCGATAAGCCTCCTCCTTTTCGATCACCAAAAATACTCATTGCCATGACTTATAGAAATATCTCTTTTTCAATAGAAGAGTTTGTTATACTCTATAGTGATATCTCCTCCTTTTTGATATTTTAAGATATTTTAAGTTGTGAAGGAGCGACAAAGAGCCAGGACAACTAAAGTTTAAGCCATCATAGATTTGCAAGAGATTAAGTTTGACTTAAGGTTAAGGTAGTGAAGTGGTGAAAGCTTATAATCATAGCATCGTGTGGTTAAGATATGAGTTAAAATTTGGAGTTGTGAAGTTGTAAAGAGAATCCAACAGTTAAAAGAAATAGTTATTGCATCATTACAAGGTGTAAAATATTATATATCTGGCGGTTGTGAAGAGGCAAAAAGGTTAGGGTTTGAGTCATTGTAGTATTGCAAAAGATGAAGTTGTTAAGCCCTTAACCATAGAGAAGTTGCAAAATGATCAATCTAAATGGTTTCCCTACTTCATAGGTGAAAGTGATAGTAAAGAATGCAGACAACGATGTTGTGATGAATGGTTTCACGCCTTTGCAAGTGCTAGGATGTAGTCAGTTCCTAAGGTAGAGATGTTGTAAAAATGGTTAATGGTGTTGTCATCACTACTTCACTGTAATTAGTAACGTGTAAAAACAAATAGTTGCAATGAAGTGATTAAGGCTTGAATGAATAGATTGCAATCTCATGGGTCAGCATGATCAACAAAGAAATAAAGTTGTGAAGTTTTCTATGAATTGCATCATAAGGTTGGCCTAGCAGTTAGAAAAGAGGGTAACAAAGCTGTGAAACATTGAAGATAACTCATTTTGCATGGTCGCAACCATAAGTAAATCACCACTCCACAACCTTCAGTTTTAAAGTAGACATGTTTGAGTTGGAAAAAGAGATGTCAAGGGATATTATTTTTGAATTTTCTTCACATAGAAATAAAAGGGATTTCTATGTGTCATAGAAGTATACTTTCCTCATCACTCATTTCTATGTCAAGATTAGGCCTTCTTTGTATAGTGATAGAAGAGTTCACTATATTCTATAGCGATATCTCCTCCTTTTTTATTACCAAAAACACTTATCGCCATGACTTATAGCAATACAAAATCTCTATTGCCCATTTTTGTAATGATGATATTTGTTTTCCATTTGGCAATGATCGCTATATGTTATAGAGATAAGCCTCCTTTATCGCTCATCACTATATTATTTTTTGCAATTTCTTTGCATAGTGATAAAGGGATCACTATATGTCATAGTTATATACTTTCCTCATCGCTCATCACTATTTCAAGGTTAGACCTTCTTTGTATAGCAATAGAAAAGTTCACTATATTCTATAGCAATATCTCCTCCTTTTCGATCACTGAAAACACTCATCGTCATGACTTATAGTTATAAAATATCTCTATTGCTCATCACTATAATGATTATATTTATTTTCCATTTCCTGATGAGCTATATATGTTATAGTGATAAGCCTCCTTTATTTCTCATCACTATATTATTTTTGCAATTTCTTCACATAGTGATAAAAGGGATCACTATATGTCATAGCAATATACTTTCCTCATTGCTCATCGCTATGTCAAGGTTAGGCCTTCTTTGTATAGTGATAGAAGAGTTTGCTATATTCTATAGTGATATCTCCTCATTTTCAATCACTAAAAATATTTGTCACCATGAATTATAGTTATACAACATCTCTATCACTCATTGTTTTAATGATTATAATTTTTTTTCATTTGCCAAAGATCACTATATGTTATAGAGATAAGCCTCCTTTATCACTCATCACTATATTATTTTTGCAATTTTTTTGCGTAGTGATAAGAGGGATTTCTATATGTTATAGTGATATACTTTTCTCATTGCTCATTGCTATGTCAAGGTTAGTCCTTCATATAGCAATTTAAGAGTTTTCTATATTTTATAGCGATATTTATTAGAGTAATTATTCTTTTATGCTTATTAATTAGATCATCTTGATTTAGTTAATTAAGTTGTTTATTACTCTAGTTACTTAAGCTATCATTTAGGAGCATACAATTAATATTTTATATTAATTATAATCTGTAACCTAGTTTTATTTCCCTTTAGGGTTTAGTTCACCTTTAAGGTTGAACTCTTCTATTTTTTTTTTCATAAGCTTGGAACATATTTTGCTCTCACATCATTGAGATTTTCCAACCTCTGCTTTTCCCTTCTCTAATTTCTTTTCAATACAGATTATTTGCATGTAGGTGTTCTTGGCAATCTGTGAAGTTGGTTTTCACAACTTCTACATGGTATTAGAGCTTCCCTATTGCTTCCTAGTTTGGAGATTTTGAAGCTACGATTCAAAGACAGAAACCCCCACTTTTTGAAGTTTTCTCTTCAATCAAAAGGAGGCACATTTTTGGGTGCAATTTGGGCAAAAAAGGACATTTCCATCGCACTCAAAAGGCCCAAAACAGTGAAAAATCATATAAAATTTATGAGTTTTGGACACTGTAGCTTCTAGAAAAAAATTGACCTCTCAGAGGGTCGTATAGATGAAAATATCGAAAAAATAAAAAATAAATTGAAAAAAGCAAAATTTTTGGCCACTTCACTGAGCAACAACCTAGGCACCACCACACTACTATCAGAGTGCCACCCATGCTCGGCAAGCACTCTGCCACAACGGGCGTACAGTGGCAGCATGACCCATGCCTCGCTACCACTGGCGAGCTACCCTCCGGCCACCTCCACCATAGTAGCTCTACCTGGTGACTAACATAGTTTGCCAGTGTGCTAATGTAGTTTACCGACATTCTTACACAAATTCTTGGTCATGACTTCAGCTTTCCATTTGTTGACATCACATTCTAGCCATCAATTTCTGCCCCCTACTGACATCATTTTTTGGTATTGTGACATCACTTTTCCAACTATTGAAATCATTCTATGATAGCCATAATTTTTTTGGTTATAGGTAGTTGATGGCTATACAACCGTCAATTTTTTTCCTGTGACTGTATTTTTCCAATGAGCTTAATTTTGGAGGAGCAGTTCATTTTTTTGCCACAACTTGAGCATACGAAGATCTTTTTTCAATCCAAAAGAAGTGTCAAAAAGTTGGTTTTGTGATGGAGATGATGATGTAGGTTTCATTTTCTTATG
Source organism: Cupressus sempervirens (assembly GCA_028749045.1). Taxonomy (NCBI): domain Eukaryota; kingdom Viridiplantae; phylum Streptophyta; class Pinopsida; order Cupressales; family Cupressaceae; genus Cupressus; species Cupressus sempervirens. The sequence goes on from CM053792.1 coordinate 439,944,708, forward strand.
AGGCTATATGAGCTCCTATTTTTGGCATTGAAGTAGAGGCTTCAATTTCCTCCCTCTCTGCATCTAGCGTCAAGGTTTTTTTCTTAGTTTTTTGTGCTTTCAGTAGTTTTTTCTTTGATTTTTGAGGGATATATTTATACATTGTTGGGGGGGGGGGGGGGGGGGGTGTCTTTTATTTTCTATAATTTACTTCAAAATCGATTCTTCTACTTCTATCTTCTTCTTTCAATGTCAAATCCCTCTGTGGCCTAGCTAATGCCACACAACTATCACAATTGGAAAGCACGCATGACTCAGCTTCTTATGTCACATGGCTTATGGTCATTTCTAGATGAGAGTCTACCTATCATGTAGTGCCCTTTTGAGGTTCTTTAGCATAGGAACAAAATGGATGAAGCCATGGGATTAATTTCACTAAACATCTTTGATAGTATCCTATTTCACCTGGATGGTTTGAACACCCCTTGGGCTATTGGACCAAGTTTCACAACTTGTCTGGCATAGTGAATGAGTTCTTGGCACTACAACTTAATGCAGAGTTGACTTCTTTGACACCTACTAGCTTCCCCACCATGGAGGACTTCTTAATGAAGTTCACATCTCTGCATACAATTTTCTAGGGATGTGGGAAAACAAAACAAATAATGAGTGTATTTTTTTCATATTCTCAAAGTTGTGAGGATAGTATCAGATCTTTTCTTCCACTTTCTACTCGACTATGGATGCCTTGGGTAACAGACATTAGATGCCTTCTTTAGAGATATTTTTTGATAAATTGACATGGGAATATGCAAAGAGCCAACAAGTGTATGCCTTTGGCTCTTCCAACCAAGCATTGGTTGCTCAGACTTCTTAGGGGAAACCAAAACAAAAAGCCAAACCGAAGAAAGATACACTGAAACCTGATTCCAAACCTGTAGCTAACCCTTCCAAGGGTAAATCTTCTCTGAAGTCTACTAAGACCTAGAGTTTTTGTGGAAAGGATGGACATCTTGTTTCTATGTGTTGGAAACATTTGGAGGCTTTAGAGGAAGCCATGCAGGAGCATCACATTTTAGCTTCTAAGTCTTCATCCACCCCTATAGGGAAAGGTCACGTTCTTACTGCACAAGCTATGACTTTAGGGCCTACCTAGATTCTTGATTCTAGTGCCTCTCACAATATGAAAAACACTCAGTATCTGGTCACCTCACTTGCTCCTTGTGCTACTTCAAAAATTGTTGTTGATAACTCATCACTTCTTTTAGTCATGGGTTCTAGTTCTGTTGCATTAGTTGGGGGTTCTCTTTAGGATGTTCTTTTTGTCCCTAACATCTAGACAAACCTATTGTCTATTTATCAAATTTTCCACTCCAGCTCTGGTAAGAAAGTTGAGTTCTCACCACGTGATGTGGTTATTTGGGATTTACTTGATTCTAAGTCGATTGTGGCTACTAGGAGTGTTGACTCTACATCTCACCTCTACAGATTTGATGGATTTGAGTCTTCTAATGATACATGTTCTTATCTTGTAGTACATGAAGATTTAGTATGTAGTTTTTGGCATGAGGGTTTGGGCCATGTCAATTATAGATATCTTCAGTAGATGAGCACATAGGCACTTGTTCTTGGGCTTCCCTAGATTTCCTGCATAGATGGTGTTTGTTAGGGTTGTGCTCTTGGCAAACAACATAGGGATCCTTTTCCACATGGGTGAGCCACTTGTGCTTTGGCACCATTGGAGTTGATTCATAGTGACCTCATGTCATTTCCCACTCCTTTTTTTGGTGCTAGATATGTGCTTACTTTCATTGATGACTTCTCTAGACACACATGGGTGTACTTTTTGAAGTACAAGTATGATGTCTTTGATTCATTTCAAGTCTTCAAGACATTTTTAGAGAAGTAGTTTGGTCTTTCTATTCAAAAAATATGCATAGATAATGGGGGATGTATGTGAACCAAGATTTTGGGGATTTTTTCTCTAAACATGGTCTTCAACATTAGTTTTCAATGCCCTACACCCCTTAGCAAAATGGTGTGGTAGAGAGAAAGAATAGAACACTTTGAGAGATGGCTAATTGTATGATTCAGTCTAGGTTCATGGATTATTCTTTTTGTGTAGAGTCAGTCAATTATGCCAACTATATTAAGAATTAGATGCCTCATAAGGTTTTTTGGCATATGAATCCTAAGGAGGCTTGGTCTCATATCAAGCCTGATGTATCTTCATTTTGAGTTTTTGGTAGTGAAGCATGGGCATTTGCACAAGATACTTAGAGGAGAGCAATGGAACAGAAGATCCAACACCTCATTTTTGTTGGCTACTACAAGGATGTTAAGGCCTATAGATTGTTTGATCCTACTTCCAGAGAGGTCCTATTTTGGTGGGATGTCCAGTTTGATGAGTGCCTTCCTGTAGTAGATACCCTGTCTCTAGAGTCTACTTCACTTACCACTACTCCCTCATCCTTTCTAGTCTCTTTTCTGGATGATGAGGATGATGATCTTGGTGATCCCCATTTACCTCCACCACAGGATCCTCCCTAGATGCCTAAATGGGCTCGAGCTATAGTTGAGGTTGTAGGATCTCTAGTTGGTGACCCTTCCACTTCCTGTCACACTTGATCTCATACTACGAGTTCTAGTCTTCTTAGTCATGCTATTTGTGATGATTCTTAGACATTTTTAGTAGCGATAGAAAATTCTGAGTGAGATAGTGCAATGCAGGAGGAATATTCTTCTTTGATGAAGAATCATACTTGGGATCTGTGTTATCTTCTTAAGGGAAGAAAGTTAGGGCGATGCAAATGTTTGTATTGTACTAAGTTTGCTACTGATAGTTCTATTGATAAGAACAAGGCATGTCCCATTGTAAATAGTTTTTTATGGGTTGAGGGTGTTGATTACACTAAGACATTTACCCCTATCACCAAGATGAACTCTATACACCTTGATTTATCCCTTGTAGCTTCTTAGGGATGGCCCATTTTTTAGATAGATGTGAAGAGTAAATTCTTGCATGATGATCGTACTAAGGCAATTTACATGGAGCAGCCTCATGGATTTGTGTAGGATTCCTCCTTGGTTTGCAGACTTCAATACTCATTGTATGGTTAGAAATAGGCCCCTTAGGATTGGTTCGAGAAGATGGACTCCTTTCTTCTTTCTACAAGCTTCACATGATTCCATTCTGATCTTGTAGTCTACATTCAACATCTTGAGGCTGAGGTTTTGATCCTTGTGCTATATGTTGATGATCTCCTTCTCACAAGTAGCTCATCCTCTATGAGTTAAGATGTTCAGCGAGCCTTGATGGACCAATTTGAGATGACTAATCTTGGTCTATTACACTATTTTCTTGGTTTATAGATTATTCAGTCCTCTACTAGAATCTTTGTTTACTAGTAGAAGTATGCTCTTGAAATGCTTCAATGCTTTGACATGTTTGAATGCAAGCCTGTTACCACACCTTTTTAGTTGGGTGTTACTTTTTCTACCTCTTGCACTTCACCTTTAGTGGATTCCACTTTGTACTGGCAATTGGTTAGCAGCTGCTTGTACCTGACACACAGACATCCTAATCTCTCCTTTGTAGTGGCTCTTGTCTCTCAATTTTCACATGAGCCTCATGAGAGTCATTAGCAAGCTGCCAAGCATATTTTGAGATACCTTTAGGGCACCCCTATGTATGGCATTCATTACAAATCAGGGACTCCTCACATTGTTGGCTACAATGTCTTAGATTAGACTGGTGATGTTGATGATCAAAAGTCTACTTCTAGCTTTGATTTTTGTCTTGGCTATGGTCCTATCACATGTTCATGTAAGAAGCAACATGCTCACACACTTTCATCTATAGAGGCTAAGTATAGAGCAAAAATACTTACTAGTTAGGAGATTTTATGGCTTCAATAGTTGATGACTGAGTTTGGCTTTCCTCCTAATTATCCCACTGTTCTATGGTTTGATAATCAGAATGCTATTCATATTTCACGCAGCTTGATGGAGCATTAGTGCACTAAACACATTGAGATTCATATACATTTCATCTATTAGATAATCTAGGATGGTCTTCTCTTTTTGGAGTATATTCCCACTTATGCCCAGGTTGTTGACATCTTCACGAAGTCTTTTGCATCACCTCGTTGTCTTCAGTTGTAGTCTATGCTTGGGGTTATGGAAGTTGTCCTTTGGGTATCTTGTTGAGGCCTTCCTTCCTTCATGTTTTTTCAGCATGTTAGTTCTATCTCTTTTTGGATAGGGTTTTTTCCCATTGGGTTTTCTCCTTTGTCTCTGGTTTATAGAGATTTCCTTGTTTTGGGTGCCTAATTAGGCCTTGTTGTTGGGACCCATTTTCCTACTTTTATAGCTTTTCTAGGTTAGCTTACCTCTTTACCTTCTCTTGAGGGGGGTATTAGAGTAATTATTCTTTTACACTTATTAATTAGATCATCTCTTAGGTGCATATAATTAATATTTCATATTAATTATAATGCGCAACCTAGTTTTATTTCACTTTAGGGTTTCATTCACCTTTAAGGTTGAACTCTTGTATTTTTCATTTTACATAATCTTGGAATACATTTTTCTCTCACACCATTGAGATTTTCCAAGCTCTATTTTTTCCTTCTCTCATTTCTCTCCAGTACAAGTTATTTGCATGTAGTTGTTCTTGGCAATTTGTGAAGTTGCACAACTAGACTACAATACCTCCTCCTTTTTGATCACTGAAAACACTCATTATCATGACTTATAGTGATATAACATCTCTATCACTCATCATTGTAATGATTATATATATTTTCAATTTGTCGATGATTGTTATATTTTATAGAGATAAGCCTTCTTTATCACTCATCGCTATATTTTTTTTGCATTTTCTTTACATAGTGATAAAAGGGATTGCTATATGTCATAGCAATATACTTTCCTTGTCGCTCATCGCTATGTAAAGATTAGGCCTTCTTCGTATAGGGATAGAAGAGTTTGCTATATTCTATAGAGATATAGTCCCCAAAATCTCTGTAGCCCATACTGTGATCACTATAGTGTATCTCGACTCATGAAGCCTAATCAATGTAACTATAGCAGTATATGAAACATTGAACAAAGAAACAACATTTCTATCGATTGATATTTCTGATGTGCCTATGCAAAATGAATCTCTTTAATGGTTAAATGAAATATCGAATGATAGATTCCAATGCTTATTTGATGGTTCAAGTGAGGCAGGTCATCCAAGAAATTTACAAATAAGTTAATGTAGGGTTTGGATGAAATTATTATGCCTATAAGTGTATCAAATTTCATAATGAAAATATGGATGAAACTATTATGCATTTTCGATATTATGACACAATATCAAAATATGGATGAAATTTTAATGTGGTTTTGATATTACTTATAATGACCAAAAACACTCATCAAGATACTAACTGTAATATAACTACCCAATAACAATATCAAAAACTGTCAAATCACTTGCAACCATTCCACCTACAACTATTCAAAAGTGAGTTAGCATTTATGCTATGGAGGATTCTTGTGGGTTGTATCAAACATCTAATATATAAGGTGATATATAAATTTTTGTGTTTGGATTTGATTGTTTATGTTTTTTAAGCATCAATGTTTTAGATCATGCTTCATGATCCATCATTAGGATGAGTGAATGCATCGAAAAGTGAAATGTACAGACCAAGCCAAACCAAAGGGAAATAAAAAGAAAAAGAGGATTGGTCTACATATTTCACTATTCTATTCTTTCTCTCTCTTATCCTGGTGATGGATTGCATTTTTTTCTTAACTTACCAAGAGAAAGGGCAACCAATTTCAAGCAGTCTATCTTAATCAAAATTTCAAGAGTTCAATACTCGACATTAGCAAATAGAAAATTGTTAGCAATTTAAATTCCATACCTCTGTGATTTAAAATTCAATTGATTTATAAAAAGAGTGAGGTTATGAATTTTGGGTCAACTTTCGACCCTCTTCAAGCCCAACAAGTCGTTGAATAATCTATTTTTACACAACTTACCTCAAAAATGGGTCCCCTAGATTCCTTTTCAAATATTTACTTCCATCGCATCTATTAAACAAGTGTTTGTCATTCCAACATATAAAATTGATGTATACTGCTTCACATGTTCATTATTTTTTATCTCTTGTCTATCATTTCAATTTATCTTTGTTGGGGTGCTATTCTTAGCAAGGCATCATGACAACTATGATAAAAGAAGCATGTAGTTTTTGGAAGACCTTAATAAGGACTAAGTTAATAGGAGTTTCATTAGTCCAAAAAGAGAAATCCATGATAAAGCTCTCATGGTAGAGAGTGGATAGCTACATTTTGGTAGAAATAACAATCTATGAATATTGAATTTTTGGATCAGGATCAACATCTTAAAACCCTCTACTTCCAAACCTACATCGCTTACAATTTGGTAGAAACAACCTCTTAAAAACCTCTAATATGTCCTAAATTTGCTAAAATGTTACCCTATAGAAAACAACTATGGGGAATAACCTAATAAAATAATTTGAATGGTTTTTACTATCAGACTGACTAACTTTCACAATATTCACCCAAGCATTAATGTATAATGTGTCAAAGCCATAACTATCTTTCATAATGAAAGATGAATTGAGCTCAAAGAATGAGAAAAAAATCCAACAAAGTGCATCCAAATAAAATATTGAATCCACTACACTACTATAACTTAAACATACTAAAATAGTAGGAGGAGCAAACTATGAAAAAGGAAAATGAAACAATACAAAACTTACTGATATTTGGAGCTCGTAGTGGAATGGAATTGGTTAAGCGAATTGAAAAAGAGATTATGATTGACAACTACTTCATCATGTTTAATGGAAGGGAGGGGAAAAGGTCCTATTTCCTAAGGCACACAATTAGCCACAACCACAACTATAACCTCAACCTCAACCTTAACTTCATCCTCCTCTCTCTCTTTCTCCTTCTCCAACTGATTGAGGTTGAAACCTTTTATATGGTTTGAGACTTGTTACAAAAACATTTTCTCTATAAATACCACCATTGTTCACCTAATACAATTTAAAGTGTTCATCACTCCTTTCTATAGTAACACTACCTTGAATTCTAGCATCTCTAGTTATGCAAATAACTATTTAAATATATATCAATAAAAAAAACAAAAACATCCCCTTTAAAAAAATTGGACATTAATCTTTTACCCTTATCCAAAAGAAATAATATACCATATTAATAGCTTTTAGTAATAAAGGGTCCTCTTGTTGTATGACCAAAGTTGGCTCCTCTAGGATACTACAAATTGTGCAACTCAAGCATTGATTCTACATATGATATTGATGAAAGAGTTCTAAATTGTTAATGTTGTATGCTCCAATAGGTATCTCACATCATTCACATAATACAATAGAGATAATACCTACTATATGTTTAAAAAGTGTTCTACCTAATATATTTTGAAGATATAATATACCTATATATGGAGCATAAATGCAAATGAACAATGTCTTATACATTGATTATCTAAAGGATTGAAGATGACCAAATTCTTTTGGGATGCTCATTAATTGTGACCTTGTATGACTACTATCTTTTTCAACACATTAAGACATCCTACTTGATTGGAAATCTCTAGAATTTGGTGCACCATAAAATCATTAACTCTCTTAGGTGCATAGGAGCATATTTTCAAAAATTAGTAAAACATTTATCTTACAAATTTGAGAAGGTTGAAAAGGAAGATACTTACATTTTTGGCACCTTTCCACAACTCTTTTAGTTGATGTTTATAAGATAACCAATATTCATAGAGATTTTAACCTCATAAATGCATGAAAATCAATATTCAAATCAAGAGATTTTTCCTTTGAAACTCATCTACAAAGATTTAAAATTTAGACAAGAGAACTCACCAAGTTGAAAGAACCACAAGTACTCAACAACTTTGTAAATACATCCATGTAACCCTTCCAATAATGAAAAAGTCAAAGTATCAAATGAGTTAAAAATACAATACATTCAACACAGTGATGAATCCAAGAACTATTTGAACAAATTTTCATATTGTTCTTCATCGAAAACAATCAAATCATCAATTCCTTTAAGTGTTAGTATGACTATAATAACTAGAGAAGCATTGGAGACAAACAATTTCCAATTAGATTAGTGAACAATTAAGATCCATAAGAGATGAATACTTATTAAACAATGGTCAAGATAAATGGTTCCAAAATGATAAAATGATGTTACATAAGTCACACCATGAAGATAATAGATGATTCCTATGAAGCATATATGTGAGCAGAAGCTTTTGTCAAATGGGTAGCAAGCTCTAATGGCATAAATCTGCAGGTAACTTTGGGGTATAATATACACCACATGGATGCTAGATATGGTACATATCTATGAGTAGAACCTTCATCACATGGGGTAGCAAGCTTTGCAGGCAGAATTCTGGAGGAGACTTGTAGTTTATAACTTTATCATGTTTTTACTTGTTAAGGAATATTGATCTATGATAGAGAATATTAATAGTATTGTACTATTAGATTATCTCATATTTATATATTGATATTCTTCCTTGAATAAAATATATACATATATGGTCAAACTTTGTATTATATATATATATATATATATATATCTTAGACATTACTGGGATTATATGTATATGTATATATATATATATATATATATATATCAATTTAATTTAATGATGTATTACATACTTCAATCTGAATGAAGCTACAATCTCAACATTATTCAAAATAGTACTCAGATAGTGACCTCTGAAGTTTGGGTATCTCACAACTCATGTGAAGGGTAATCATAAAACACTAATCATGAAAAATTTAGGGGAAGTAGGGGTGCATTGTAATGTCCCCATTTGTTGCTAGCAACAAAATTTCATGGATTAGCCTAATATTGGATCCTCGTAGGAAAATAAGGATGGTTAGAGGGTATTCTAAGGATTGATTCATCTCCAACATTCAAGGATTTATGGATTTGGCCTTCATTAGATATCTTTTGGACTTCATTTTCCATACTTACTATGTATAGTAAGTAAAGAGTTATAGAGATGAACCCTTTCTATTTTTAGAAAATGTATTTGGTCACATGGGGAATTATGAGGAGAGATTCTTGTTTTAGACGACATGACAATTAGACAAGTATTTTGAGAGATTTAAAGTTCAAGTGACTTAAGTGATTTATTTAAATATTTTAAAGTCACTTTATGACAAAATGACTTAGGTGACTAAAAGATGAAATAGTCTTTTATCCCACATTACTAAGTTGTTCATACCTCTCCTCATTTCAAAGTTATAAAGGAAGGAATTTGTATTAGGATTGGGATAGTAAATATATGTTATTATACAAATTTGAAAGGTTTCTTATTGTGACTAGATAATTCCTAATGATGAAACCCCTTAAGGAGGAATAGTGAGGCTAGATGCAAACCTAACATCTCACATTGCATTATTAGAACTCAAGTTTGATTGAAGGTTTGGTAGGTTGATTGAAAGCTAGAGTTTTAGACGACTGGAAAAGTGCAAAATACCAGTTGGTTAATGTAGGCTTGGATGAAAATATATTATATAGATGTTGGGATGGCAAACAGATAAGTCAAACCTTCCTCAAGTAGTGTGATAGTGAGTGGTGGTGAAGAGTGAATACTGCCAGGATTACACAAGAGGTTAATGGTCACATAATCATGACTTTTCCTAGTTGGATGTGAAGTTTCTTGAATCCCATGTGTCGGTAAAAGCACAAACCTGTGTCACCTTTTATAAAGGAAAAGGATATCAAAACTCAAACTATTCAACTTTAATAACAAAAAAGGGACATATGTGTTTAGAATTGGAAGATGATGTAAACTAATGAAATGTGTAAAATTGGATGAAGTTTATGCTTGATATTTTTTATTTTTTAATTGAGTGAAAATTTTATCATTTTTTAAAATTTTAAAGTCTATTTCTTAAATTTCTTTAAATGTTGAAAATGTAGAGTTTCATTCCCACCAAACAAATATATGCAAATGATCATATTTTGGTCAAATTTTGAACTATGTTATAGTTGACATGTATACCTAGTAGACAAGAAAAAAATGATTTTAGACTTATATGTTTCAAGTTATAAGTGTTCAAAGTCAAACTTATTAGAAATTGACAAAAAAAAATTCCACCAAACTTTTTCTATCAAATCTACATATTTTTTAAAACAAATTACATATTCTTGAAGATGACTCTCTCCTCTAGAGGTACACATAAAGTTTTTATTTTTTGAATAGACATCTTGTTGAATCTTAAAAGACCTTGTAATATTTTATAAATATAACATATTTTAAACAATCAAAATGCTACAAAATTTATATGACCATAATCTTGAATCCAAGATCTACAAAAGGGTATTTTTAGTTTTTGGAAAAACTTCATTTTGTATGGAGAAATTAGTATTGAAAGTGAAAATTTTTGAGAAATTTCATCTTTTTCTTGTATGGCAGCCACTTAGGATGACACATAGACAGTTACGATCAAACAAGTTTTAGTCGTAACCCTTTCAGCCATAGCCCTTGTCGGCCAAAAGACACCACTCGCAGTCGCATTGGATGTTTCATATAAAATAATTTGGATTTAATTTCAATTTATAATAATTACACAATAAATTGCAAAATTTAAAGGAGCATTTTCAAAATTGAAGTTGTGTTTATCAAAAGTTTCGTGGAGTTTAACAAAAATTACAAAGGATCGTCAATAAGGTATTTTTTTCACCTAGTTATTTTTATGTACTCTATATTGAAGTATTGAAATATATTTCTAGTGGAATCTAAATTAAAATATTTTCCTGTAGGTCAAAGTATTGAATGGGTAATAAAAAGTTTAGATCAAGGAAATATGATAGAATAAGAGATAACAAAATGAAAGGTCACACAATATGTAAACAAAACCAACCTACTAAAGTTAATGAAGAAGATGCGATTCATGAAGAGGACAAGATTCATGAAGATGAAAAAATTGGTAGTTCTAATGATAGAAACATATTATTAGGTGTAGGAAATTTGATAGATTTGGATGAGGACCTAATTTTTAGTCAAATTTCATCTATAGAAATGGTAAAAGAGAACACTATTGAAAAGCATTGCCAAAACATGTGGGATGAATATTTTTTTTAAAAAAAGTATATTTGGAAAGGCACAATTATTTGTCAAGTTATTTAGGATAAAAGATATGAGGCCTATTTTGGAGTTATTGGGTGTTGATAATAGGAAAAACCATGGGCATAATGTTAATAAAAAAATAGTTGAAAATTTGCAAACTACTTATAACAAAATTGACAACACAACTTGAGGAGGCAATTTGAGCACTCCATGTAGAGCATTGATGACAACTATATCTAGTAGAAATTTGACACATAGAAAATAAGTACGTGCAATTTATGATTTACTACATATATCTATAAGAACTATTCAAAGATATATTAGGAGGAGAAATATGTTAGATGAAATATTGAGAATAATTGGGTGAATATTTGCAGAGTTCCTCAAAAAAAAAGAATTTTTGAAGATATAAAATGACATGTTACTGAATTTTGGACCACATCATCTCATGTTTGTTCGAATAGACATGATACTATACAAATTAAAGATCAAGAGGCAGGGGCAAAAATTGAACATCCAAAACATTTTATAGATATAACACAGAGTGAATTATTTCAAACATTCAAGGCATAATTTTCAAATGTAAAAATATGTCAAAGACCATTTGACAGCCTGCATTATTCCTTTGTATTCAAAAATAAGATACATGAAACTTGTTGGTGTCGGAACCATGTTGAATTTGGTCTACACGTGCAATAATATAAAAAATTTATGGTAGTACTTGATCCAAATTTGGTCATCCCTAGTAGTATGTCACAATTTATGAAGTCTATATTATGTGATAAGTTAGAAGATTCAGATGAGTTCAAAGTACAATACATCATAAATAAATGTCCAGATTGTGGAGATTTATCTAAATTTCTACTACAAATTGAGAATATTGATGAATTGACACTAGTTTCATGGATGAGATATGAATATGAGACATACCAAAATAAGACAGGAGTTGAATCCAAAAAAAATAGTATTAAAGGAGAGTGAATTGCATTATGATGGGTTTATGACCAAGTTTCATCCATTGATATATTCACATATCCAATATTGTCATGGTGCATGATGACAAGCTAAACAATTTCATGATTCAAAAAAATGTTTTCCACCTAGTTGTATTCTTTTAGTTGTAGTTTTCTCTAAGAACTATACATTTTTACCTCAAACAAAGCTTCAAGGGTAGTATTTTCATTCTGAACAAGTTACAATATTTGTGCAAGTGACTTATAGACATGCACAATTTGAGGTGGATGAGATAGAAAATTCAGAGGAAAATGAATGCATTATCATCAAAGAGGTTCATTTCTATATTAGTGATGATAGAGTTCATGATAGGAGCTATGTTGCTCATTATTTTGCAATGTTCTCTAAAGATCTTAGAAATTGTGGAATAAATGTTTTAGAACAATGGATTTGGTCCAATGGTTGTTCAGGTTAGTGTATGTACATGTTTACATTTTTATTTAGCTTTAAATTTAAAACTTATATTTATTTGTATATGTATTCCAATTTGATTTATATAATTATTTTTAATCTCATTTCATGAACTCGCAAGACAATTTAAATCTGCAAAAGCACTTAAAATACAATTAATTTATCTAATACTAACATTTAATAACTAAAAAATGACTTCATAAAATAAATAAATAAAACCAAAAAATAATCACCTAACACTTACAGCCTAAGCACCCTAATCCACTCCTCAAAATTTAGAATCCACAATAGTTCAAATGACCTCCAAAAGCAATTTTCAGCCTATTTGTAATGCCTTCTATGCTTTTGATCATAACACTTTCGGCCATAAGGGTTTCAACTATAACCTTGGTGTCCATGTAGGTGTAGGAAAGTACCATACACGTATGGTTGATAGGGTTATGATCAAAACCCTCCAAGATATTCCAAAGGGTGACACAATTTTGTGCTTTTACCTGTGTGTCTTCTACAAAATCAAAGTTGATATGGATGAATGTTAGTATAGTATCAGTAGCCCTAGGAACTAAGCACATACTATGAGTGGCAGGTTTGACAATGGCAAGTTGTGTCAACAATCAACACATCATATTTTCAGGCACGATAGTAGTTATAGGTGAAAATAGGTGTGTATTTTTATAGCAACAGTCTTTAGACACAAATTGTTGAATGTGGATAGCATCTTCTATGAGTACTACATTATTCCCCTTATGATTTATATAAATTAGACTCAAACCTTTTGTTACTGATTGAAAGTCGAGGCTATATATTTCAATAAAGTGGCCAGTTAGAGTCAGTATCTTTGTAAGTTTCCCGGAGTCAGTTAATAAATGTGTAGGGTTGCTATTCCATTTCAATATTAATCAGTGAGAAGGTACTACCACATCAAAAATGGTTAACATTTTGATTATATGCCAACTATTTGACAAAAAGTCACCTAGTTCATATTTAAGTTTTATTGATTCAAATAGAGAAGGGACATTTTAGTGGTATCAAAACCAAAACATCTTTCCGTCGTTGAAGTCTATTTAGATTTTCTTCCTTCTACTAGAAGTGAATCTATTTCTTCTTTTTATACAATAGGTAGCATTAGATAGTTGACATTGTCACATTTTTAGAGAGATTAGCTATGGATTATGGGGGAGCAAATTGATCTGCTTCCACATATAATTTCTACTATATTGAGTCATTCATGGAGTATTTTCTTGAGAGCTTGGATTTGTAGGAGGTTTCATATAGTATATCTAAGGGTTCTCTCATTTGGGACTCTCACTATTCAACAATTTGTGAGGAAAATTGTAGAGACCTTGGCTACAATGCTTCCCAATAGAGATTTTGTGGTTGGGCTTGCTAAGAGGGTTTCCTAGGATCCTGCCTGACCAATAGCTGAGAGTTAAAGATTGGAGCCATCTTTTGATTTCCATTTTTATGATGATGAGCCCTTGACATAGATTGGGAGTTTTTATCAGCATTACACTATGATGAGTGCTTATCACTTTTATTTTGACCCACAGGTAGAGGACTTGGTTATTATCATTATGGATGGTGACAGAAGGTTTGGTATTCATTATACCCATGGAGGGCGTAGTTCTCTACTAATGGAGGGAGATTCTGAGATATAGGATATTGTGAAATAGTTGGATGTTCTAGTGAATGAGATGAATCAAAATCACAAATGGGTGACCCAACTAATTTTGAATCAAATATTTGAGCAGAGCATGATATTTCTTTTTTGAAGAGAAAAATGTGATGATACATTTGTGGCTTTAGATTTGTGGGACATTTCTTATGAGACACTAAATGAGTTGGGCATAATTAAGGTGGGATGTGATGAGAATTTATGTCAGGTTAAGTTAGATGATATAGTTGTTGGCATGAGTTCCCCGGATCATGTTTTTGATGGCAATGTAGCAATAGTGGGAGTAAGAGCATGCAAGGACACTATCATATCAGTAGCCACTTCTATATCATTTCATCCATCCATTGAGAAGTTTAGCAGTATGTGTGTGGTTATATATATGTGCTCTAAGGATAGTACACTTGTTATTGTTATGAGGTGAGTGATGTAGTGATAGGGTCATGTTACACTATCGATCAACAAAGTGTTGATCTTCACTTCATGGATAATCCTATGCTTGACATGGATGCAACATTTTCTTATGACAATCTATTTTTTAAGTTTGAGGTTGATCACTCACCTGAGTGGAGTTGGGTTCAGTTTTTACCATTTATAAAGGTCCAGTTTTTTGTTGTGGTAGTTGGTAATGTTCCTATGTCCACAGATTTTGACATGGCTACATAGTTGGCATGGATACATATGGTTCTCTTGTAGCTACATCTCTTCAAGGGATTGTTGTTCAAGATTCCAATCCAATTTATATTATTAGGGTGGGGACAAGGATGAAGCTATTTCTTGTGGGATATTCTTCTGGTGATAATTTGACTCCTACATTATTAGCACAAGTTTTGAGTTCTATACTGCAGATTATGTTGTTGGTGTTGATGATGTTTGTGGTATGTATTTGGTTCAATGTTAATAGGGGTGTCACATAGTACTTCATTTGGGATCCAAGTGGAGGTTGGAGTTCACTTTGATTGCTGGATTGCTTGAGGGCAACCAATTTTGGGAAGGGAGGACTGTAATGTCCCCATTTGTTGCCAGCATCAAAATTTTAGGGATCAGCCTAATATTGGATCCTCATAGGATGATAGGAATGGTTAGAGGGGATTTTGAGGATTGATTCATCTCCAACATTCAGGGATTTATGGATTTGGCCTTCGTTCGATGTCTTTTGGACTTCATTTTTCATACTTACTATGTCTAGTAAGTCAGGAGTAATAGAGATGGATCCTTTCTATTTTTAGAAAGTGCATATGGTCACATGGGGAATTATAAGGAGAGATTCCTACTTTAGACAACATAACAATCAAAAAAGTATTTCAAGAGATATTAAAGTTCAAGTGACTTAATCGATTTATTTAAATATTTCAATATTATTATAAATTTATAAAGTCACTTTATGAAAATATGACTTAAGTGAAAGACAAAACAGTCTTTTATCCCATATTGCTAAGTTGTTTGTACCTCTCCTCATTTCGAAGTTATAAAGTAAGGCATTTGCATTGAGATTGGGACAATGAATATATGTTATTATACAAATCTAAATGGTTTCTTATTGTGACTAGATACTTCCTAAGGATGAAACCCCTTAAGGAGGACTAGTGAGGCTAGATGCAAACCTAACATCTCACGTCACATTATTAGAACTCAAGTTCGATTGAAGATTTGGTAGGTTGATAGAAAGTTGGAGTTTTAGATGACTGGAAAAGTGCAAAATACTAGTTGGTTAATGCAAGTTTGGATGACAATATATTAGATAGATGTTGGGATGATAGACAGAGAATTCAAACCTTCCTCAAGCAACATGACAGTGAGTGGTGATGAAGACTGAATACTGCCAGAATTACACAAGAGGTTAATGGACACATAATTGTGACTTTACCTAGTTGGACATGAAGTTTCCTAAATCTCGTGTGTCTCTTTTGCAAAACTAGAGTTGATACGGATGAATGGCATTATATCATGAGTAGCCCTAGGAACTATGCACATACAATGAGTGGCAAATTTGACAGTGGGGTATGTGCAGGATCATGGTGTGCCAAAAAGTGGCGATGTGAAAAAAATAGAGTTTGAACACGTCTAAAAGCACTTCAAAATCCACTCTGACTTTTTTCCACCTATCTAGGTACCAAACATGGAATGAAAGGCCGAGCCTTATCAGATATCCGATCTAATATCGGATATCCGATAATCATATAACATTATTATTATTATATTATAATAATATAAAAATATTATATTATAATGTATTATATTATAATAATATAATATAATATAATACATTATAATAATATAATATAATTATATTATATTATAATAATATAATATAATATTTTATATTATAATATATATTAATGTAATATAATATATATAAAATACAATATAAAAATATATAAAATATAATATAATATAATATAATATAAAATATAATATAATGTAATATCTTATATATAAAATATAAGATAAAATATAAGATATATGTTATATATGTTATATGTTATATATAAAATATAAGATATGCGGGGGATCAGATATCCAATATTTCAATATCGGATATCCGATTCAATATTGGATATCTTATATAATATCGGATATCCGATATCTGTAACATTACATATAAAAAAAAGACAAGACTTGCAGGCCCTTATTTCTCAAATTTTGGGGGCCAGTATTAGTGCGCGACTGGATATAAGATATAAGATCAGATATTAGATATTAAAGTTTTTTGTTTTGTTTTTTTTAACTCATTTTTAATCTAAATTTGATAGATTTTAGCATGATTTTGTTTGTTTTAGTTGAATCTAGGGTTTTTTTGAAAAAAAAGGTTAAAAAAAAGGTTTTTTTTTAAATATATATTACATTTTGCAATTCAATAGGAATGGCTGATCAAAATGATGACACTGAGGCAGGGAATAATATTCCTCATAACCCCCCACCAAACGATCTAGTACCCCCATAAAATCATCCACCAAATGATCCTCTACCTCCTCAAAACCTTCCTTGAATTGAGGATTTGATAAATGAAAATCTCACTGAGTTGAGAGGTTTGCATAGAACATATAATAATGTATTCGCATTGGTTCCTATGTTATCCACGTTAAACACCATAGTGGATAACATTGAAACCCTTCAAACCAACAAAATGCTGCTCTTCATTGGCATGATCAAATGCACAAGATGTTTGATGATGGTTTGGAATATGATGAGGTTGCGGCCCTCAACATAAGTAAAGACAATTTGGCCAACCTTTTTGCGAACCCGAAAATGGGTTTACCAGTTGACCCAAAAAAATCCAAACTATCGATTAAATGGTGCACAAATGACGCCATACGTGCAAACTTTTGGGGTCATTGGTGGATGGTCTTTGATATCCCTCCACATGGAAATTTAGACATACCATTTTATTTCCTTAGAAAATTATGTGCTGAATTTGTGTTGAAACTTAAAGTGAACTATTGGAGCATGAAGCCCAACATGGGCTTAGGACTAGGAGCTCCTCAAGATAGACCCTCTTCCCAGCGGAAGAAAGCTAGCACTTTTGTCCCCCCCACTAATATCTCCCCTCCTCCTCGAAGGCAACATCCAGATATTATGATAGAGGCTAGCTCTCAGACCATCAGAGCCATTCGTAGGCTGAGTAGCATAATGATATCTCAAGCTAGGTCAATCCTACATCCTCGTGTTGATGATGCTGGTGCCAATTCATCATTGGCTAGCTCATCACACGTTTGTGTGCCTCACACTTGCATTACATGCAAGAATATTTTCTTGGGTCCCATAGGTGATCTTCTTGAGTATCATTTTGTATTAGATGAGAATACATCAAACACACACGTAGAGGCTACAAACCCTGATGCGAGGGAGGAGGGGAATGCAAAGGCATGGACTCCTTCAGTGTCAGTACATGTATATATTTATTTGTTATGACATATGTGATTTAAAGTTAATTTTTATAATAGAGTAATTTTAATTTTTAAGCCATATTGAATTTTATATGTATGTGATCTTCATTCATGTTTAGTTGATGACTGAGGAGGAGCTCAGACAGATTGATGATGCCAAGTTCTCGACCATTTCATTTGACCTTGAGACATCTACGGTACATTATGTTGTGTTTGCATTTTTTTTCTATTTGATATTGTAGCATATATGGTTGCTAATCTCTCTTTTATCTTGCAGGTAGCACCTGTCCCAGAGGGACAAAGTGCAGGGGGTGAGCCAGCATGCATTGATAAAGGAAAGGTAATTAGGAACTTTCTATTTGATTCAATATCGATGCATTCTTGTAAAATGTTTGTGGTAATCTCATTTAATTACATTCTTTATTGTTAATAGGGCATCGCTACTAGTGATGAGCCTGTACAGATTCTATGTCGTATCATTTATTTTTTTATTATCCTTATCTTCATAAATAAATTCAAAACTGATTTTCGTGATATTAACAACTACTATTTTGTATTTCATAGGAGACTCCTAGTGCACATGAGGTCTGACGGGAGAGTTATGTAGATTTGATGACACGACCACTCACTCTTGAGGAGAAGCCTACAATAGTAAGTTGTAGTTTGAATTCATGATTAAATATGTTATAAATTTAGCATGCTATGAATTATAATGTTATAGTTTAAATTTTAGATTCATTTGAAAAAGGTATTTGAACATATACAACCCATAATCAAAGAGGTACCAGCATTGCCAACGGCATACGAGAGGACTCTTGACCGGCATAGGAGGTTGACACGAGAGGTATTTATTATGAAAATTTGATAGTATTAATCTCCATTACAAAAAAGATCATTATGCATTTGAGTAATTCAATGTTAGATACATGTAATCATATAAATTTAGTAGTCTAACTTTGGGTTTTCCTTTTTTGTTTATGTAGGAGGCATCTAATCCACCTAGTGCAGCGAAGAGGCTACATTTTGATCATCCACCAGCACCCTAGGATAGTATAGTTGTCGTAGGATGCATCATGAGACATTTTGAGATGACATATGCCACATTGTATATAGAAACATTGATATTATACACATTTTGATGGCATGATTAGCCACATTTTGTATATGGATCTATCTATTTTGATATATATTTGAGTAATTTGTCTATGGACACATGATCTTTGATATATATTTGTGTAAGATTTTTCCTATGGATACACGATCTTTGATATATATTTTTTTCATTTATGTGCACAATGATATACATATTAATTTAGTATCTAGTATTGTTCAATTTATCGTGGATCATGTGTATTGTTCATGTTTATGGAATATCATTAATTTTGATTATGTTTGTTATATTCGATACAAATGCAATAATTTTTTAATAACATTTTAACAACCTTTATTATCAAATTTGGATGCAATGTATAATTTGAAGTGCTATCATGACATAAACACACTTGTTAATCTCCTACACAAGGTTCAGATAACCCCAAATCTGATTTTAAACTCCACCTTCAACCTTGAAACTAACTCTTGGCTTCAAATATAATCTCAACATAGTTAAGGACTCCACTCCTCAACTATGGATTCTATCCCCAAACACCAAGTTATTCATAGATTCATAATCTTTGATAACCAGCACTACACTTTGTTACTATCCTCATACTACAACTTTTCAATTTCAACATAAATTCAAAATATCTCAACTTAAGAGACTTGATTGGATAGTTCATCGATAGCCCTCATGAGCTCTGAGTTATTTTAGGCCTCAGCATCACTGTCATGTAGCATTCAACGGTTCATTGATAGCCCTCATGAGTTCTGAGTTATGACCCTCGAAATATTGACCTCAAAATGCACTTAGAGCACCTTGGAGACTCCTCAGTATGGGGTGGCCACGGACGATGGATGGTCTCCATGGCTAGAAAAAGGGTGTCACTAAGGTTCACCCACCCACCCAGAGCTAATGGCACTGACAATTCGATGCCAATATTAGCGGTTTCAAAGTTACGATGTGGTGCACCTATGAACTAAGGCACACTGCGAGTTTTGGCATTGAGGGAGATCGTTGTGCCAAATGCAAATGGAATGTGATCTCTCAAAAATGAGATAGGTTATTTTAACCTCGGCATCACCATCCTATAGCATTCAATGGTTCATTGATAGCCCTCATGAGCTCTGAGTTATGACCCTCAAAATATCGACCTCAAAATACACTTAGAGCATCTTGGAGACTCCTCGGTATGGGGTAGCCGTGGATGATGGATGGTCTTTGTGGCTAGAACAAGGGTGTCACTAAGGTTCAACAGCCCAACCGAAGCTAATGGCACTAACGATTCAATGCCAAGATCAACAGTTTCAAAGTTATGTTGTGGTGCACCTATGAACTGAGGCACACTACAAGTTTTGGAATCGAGCGAGATCGCTGTGCTGAATGCAAATGGAATGTGATCTCTCAAAAATGAGATAGCTTATTTTAGGCCTCAGCATCATCGTCTTGTAGCATTTGACAATTCATTAATAACCCTCATGAGGTTTGAGTTATGACCGTTGAAAGATCGACCTGGGAATGCACATAGAGCACCTTGGAGACTCCTTGGTATAGGGTGGCCGTAAATGATGGATGGTCTTTGTGGCTAAAACAAGGGTGTGACTAGGGTTCACCCACCCATTCAGAGCTAATGATGCTAACAATTTGATGCCAAGATCAGTGGTTTCAAAGTTATGTTGTGGTGCACCTATGAACTGAGGCACACTGCGAGTTTTGGCATTGAGCGAGATCGTTGTGCCGAATCCAAATGAAATGTGATCTCTCAAAAATGAGATAGGCTATTTTAGACCTAAGCATCACTATCCTCTAGCATTTGAAAATTCATCGATAGCCCTCACGAGGTCTGAGTTATGACCATTGAAAGATCGACCTCGAAAGGCACTTAGAGCACCTTGGAGACTCCTCAGTACAGGGTGACCGCAGACGATGGATGGTCTCCGTGGCCAATCCAAGGGTGTGACTAGGGTTCACCCACCCACTTGAAGCTAATGGAACTAATGATTTGATGTCAAGATCAATGGTTTCAAAGTTACGTTGTGGTGTACCTATGAACTGAGGCACACTGCAAGTTTTGGCATCAAGCGAGATCGCTGTGTCGAATGCTAATGGAATGTGATCTCTCAAAAATGAGATAGGTTATTTTAGGCCTCAGCATCACCGTCCTATAGAATTCAACAATTCATTGATAGCCATCACAAGCTCTGAGCTATGACCCTCAGAATATCAACCTCGAAAGGCACTTAGAGCAACTTGGAGACTCCTCGGTACGGGGTGGCCATGGATGATGGATGGTCTCTATGGCTAGAACAAGGGTGTGACTAGGGTTCACCCGCTCACTTGGAGCTAATGGCACTGATGATTTGATGCCAAGATTAGTGGTTTCAAAGTTACGTTGTGGTGCACCTATGAACTGAGGCACACTGCGAATTTTGGCATCGAGCGAGATTGCTATGTTGAATCTAAACGGAATGTGATCTCTCAAAATTGAGATAGGTTATTTTAGGTCTCAGCATCACTGTCCTGTAGCATTTAACAGTTCATCGATAGCCCTCACGAGGTTTGAGTTATGATCGTTGAAAGATCGACCTCGAAATGCACTTAGAGCACCTTGGAGACTCCTCGGTACGGGGTGGCTGCATATGATGGCTGGTCTTCGTGGCCAAAAAAAGGGTGTGAATAGGGTTCACCTACCCATCTGAAGCTAATGGTATTGATGATTCGATGCCAAGATCAGCGGTTTCAAAGTTATGTTGTGGTGCACCTATGAACTGAGGCACACTGCAAGTTTTGGCATCGAGTGAGATCGCTGTGCCGAATCTAAAAAAAATGTGATCTCTAAAAAATGAGATTGATTATTTTAGGTCTCAGCATCGCTTTCCTATAGCATTCGATAGTTCATCGATAGCCCTCACGAGGTCCGAGTTATGACCATCAAAAGATCAACCTCGAAATGCACTTAGAGCACCTTGGAGGCTCCTTGGTATGGGGTGGTCGTAAATGATGGATGGTCTTCATGGTCGGAACAAGGGTGTGACTAGCATTCACCTTCCTATTCAGAGCTAATGGCACTGATGATTCGATACCAAGATCAACGGTTTCAAAGTTACATTGTGGTGCACCTATGAATTGAGGCACACTGCGAGTTTTGGCATCGAGCGAGATCACTGTGCCGAATCCAAACGAAATGTGATCTCTCAAAAATGAGATAGGTTATTTTAGGCCTTAGTATCACTATCCTGTAGCATTTGATAGTTCATCGATAGCCCTCATGAACTTCAAGTTATGACCCTCGAAAGATTGACCTTGAAATGCACTTACAGCACCTTGGAGACTCCTCGGTACAAGGTGGCCACAAATGATAAATGGTCTCTGTGGCTAGAACAAGGGTGTGACTATGGATCACCCACCCATCTAAAGCTAATGGAACTGATGATTTGATGTAAGGATCAGTGGTTTCAAAGTTACGCTATCATGCACCTATGAACTGAGTCACATTGCAAGTTTTGGCATCAAGTGAGATTGCTGTGCTGAATCCAAACAGAATGTGATCTCTCAAAAATGAGATAGGTTATTTTAGACCTCAACATCACCATCCTGTAGCATTTGATATTTTATCAATAGCCCTCATGAGCTCCAAGTTATAACCCTCAGAAGATCGACCTCAAAATGCACTTAGAGAACCTTGGGGACTCCTCGGTACGGAGTGGCCACAGATGATAGATGGTCTCCATGGCTAGAAAAAGGGTGTCACTAGGCTTCACCCACCCACCTAGATCTAATGGCAGTGATGATTCAAATAGTTCTAGCCGTTAGGAGTTAGATTTTGAAAAGTTGTCAAGGAAATTGCAAAAGTTGCTAAGCAACTTTTTGCAAGTTTTGCGCTAAGACAAGTTTTATTGCAAATTTGATTGAAAATAGACTCTACAAACTCCTAGAGACCCTAATAATGTTATAAACATCTAGACTTACTTAAAAAACATGGAATTTACCAAAAATCCACTTTATTGGACCAATTGATGGCCAAGGCTTATAGTTGCACCATGGGGTCTTGTGTCCATTACAAATGTGGATGGTCACAGGGAGATCATTAGATCTGTCCCTAGACCTTATTACATCAAGAAAAGAAAAATGATTAGGTGCTTTACACTAGTGTTCCCTATATTTCATAAAATTTAAACTATGGAGTTTCCTTCCAAAATTCTCATGTAGCTATTACATTCAAGATTTGAATTTTCTAAAGCAATAAGCTAAATTTTAAGTGACTTATTGAATGTTTCAACTTATGAAATGACTTGAGATTATTATGAGACCTTATTAGGACCTATCTAATGACTCACTTACCCTATGCAAACCTAGGCATTACTAAAGTTCAAATCTCATGGTCCTTTACAACTTTTCAATATGAAAGTCTTTCAAAACATTATACAATATTATGACTCTTTATGCTTTCAAATGCCATGATTGGTTGCAAAATGGAAGAAATCAAGTATTCTAATTGTACATCCGTACTTTCTAGATTTTTCTTATTTGATTAGTTTGATAAAAATAGTTTTAATAATCATAATGTTAGCTTTACGTCAAATAAGGAAAAAACCAAATTTGTAATAAGATATCCGCAAGTAATTATCTTTCATATAGTTATAAATGCTCTTAAAATTGTTCTTACAGCCTTGTATCACATGCAAATATGATTTGCAAGAACTTGTTCAATATTTTCCTCTTATAATTCCTTACAAAGAACCTACCAAAATACAAGTTAGAATGTGAAACTAATTTAACCTGTCTTTTTCATTGTTACAAAAACCATATACAAAAAAGGTTCACATTTTACATCATAATGCATCATAAATCTTAGGAATTCTCCCCAATACCACCCCCCCCCCCCCACCCCCCCCCCCCCCCCCCCCCCCCCCCCCCCCCAAATCTTCATGATGTACCTACATTCCAATATCATAAAAAAATTAGTAACTTATTGTATTAAACAAGATAATCATTAGTTCATTGAATCATTATGAAAAAAATAACATAAGAAGTAAATATACCTAGTCGAGTGTTCCAATAGGGTCCTCTCTCTATTTTAGGGTCTCCAACAAGGCTTTATGATCAACATTAGCAATTGTAAAAAGTTCTTTTACTTTTGGTCTTCCTTGATGCTTCAACAACTTTACATTTGTTGCTATAATAAGATGCAAATGTATGAGAATTATTTTGTGCTTCTGATAGCCTTCGAATGTGGGAATTCTATTCCTTCTAAGCATGTATATGCGCAACCATGTTCCAATGACAACCACTGAACTAGTATGATATGTGAATCCATCATCACCTATGATTGGTTGTACAAGTTTTTATTTACCTTTTACACAACGTGCTAACCAATAATCTGATTTCTCATCATTCCCTTATGGTGCAACCAATGCAAAGACATGTCCTGGCTAAAGTAAATCTAATAGATGGTTATGCTCAAGTGAACTTTCCATGTCATCATTTCTGATAGAGGGTATGATAGACAACAGAGTAAGATAATGTGGATCCCATGTGTCCACCCACTCACTTGACTTACAGTGATCCCAATCACATTGAAAACAACTAGGACAAAAGCAAGCTAGCTGTCGTGTCCAAATCATCCATGTACTAGAATCAGAGCTTCGGAATGAATGCATTTTTTATGAGTCTCTCACTGTAGCACAATCTAATCTATCAGCTATGGACCCTTCCTCAACCAACCAAAAGAACCTGCATACCATTGAATCAAGAGTCCCCCCCTGTGATAATGCTAAACTACACCAATCAACAATGCTATGAGCATCAAGAAGCTCTACTACTAAAATCTTCAGTTGCTCCTTGACTAGAGCTCTCTTCACACACGCCCCCACTCCATCATGTTCCCCTTTTCCATGGTCGGACTCAAAAAAACTTCAAATATGAGGCACCTCTCTCTCTACATGGATCCTACACAACCAATAAAACATGTGAGCATTCTTGAATTGACCTGTACAATTATCTAACCAAATGATATGTCTATCCATAGCAATTGCATGCTTATGTAAGAAATCAAAATAATTCTCGAAACAATGTTGCACAAACTCATGAGAGTGAGATCTATCATCACTCATATAAAAATGATACTCTCTAATAATCTTCTGATTATCTTCCACACTATAAGGGGCATGTATATATGTGATGTGAACAAAAATAGCAATATGAATAGAGTTGTAATACTGAGATTGTGTCTCATTTTGAGGTTGCAATGTGTAGTTCTCAGAAAAATCAACAACTGATATAATAGTGTTAATGGGAAAAGTCTCCTTGCACATTCTAAATTGTTCATCCAACCACTAAGACCTGTGACTATGTCTTGCATACTTGTAAAAAAGGTTTGCCTTGAAATTTGAAATAAAACTAGCTACACTAATATCTTTTCCAACCAATTCACATCTAGAGCTCTCACCTCCACTCTTCAATGTGTATTTTACCATTTCATATACCTTTTTTTTTTCACTATTGTCTTTCCAAGATCTTGTTTACACCCCTCATGGAAAAATGTGTCAAACTTGGATAAGCCACCACATTCTGAACACTTCTCATTTAAGCAAGCATTTCTATAAAACAAACAACCATCAACTCTATGACATAAAAGTTGATCTAGCAAGTCTTTTGATGATTTTGGAAGCTTACTAGAACAACAATCCTCCAACATTATTTACTATGCAAAGTAGAATAGATGGAGCGTAATAGTTCATAGTGCATAAAAAACTCAACATGATATTTGCAACAACATGTATTTCAAAATTTGAATGGCACACAATAAAATGGCTTCAAATATTCAAAAGCCCTTTGTGATATATGAAGACTTGGATGACTCTCTCTAAGTTGTTTGAACAACATAGTTTGACCTCCAAACAATGTTTAGGATGTGGTGTGCAGTCTCTGATGCCAATTCTCAACTTTAACACGTCTTTAGCATTGGGTGATACTCGTGAGTTAGAGTGCCAAAATTGTGTAATTTCTCCTTCACATCATCAGATAGCTTCTTATCAAAACATGGAAGTCTCCCACCAAATGCCCATGTTTCATTTTGAAGAGGATAATCAATTTTCTCTCGTCGACTAAGTGCTCTTCTCAAAGTAGTACGATTTAGATTCAAATCAATACAAGTTTGTCTCATATATCTACCCTTTCTCAAATGATGACTTACCAAAGAGGTTGTAATAACCCTTCAAGCAGCTCTATTATCCTTCACCCTACTATTTTTCCCAATGCTATTGAGAGCATTGAAAATATTCTTCACAATAATGGCATTTATTTCCAACTTTTTATTGACACGAATCTTCAATTTGGAAATCATAGGTCTCATCTTTTGCCTTTTTAATAAGTGCATGAAAAGCTGACATTTCTCTACCACTGCCTTATTGCTAAAAAAATCTGATATAGTCTTGAAGCCCATAACTGAATGGTTCTTTTTGATTTTTTCCCTTCCAAACTAGTAATAATCATTTCATCAATTTCAATTATCCATTTTGATGTTTTAGAACCTTCATGTCGATTATAATTAGAAGATATGTAAGGTTCTTGTGCATTGTCATGTTCGACATGGTCAATTATGCAATTTGGATTGTGACTTGGTAGCATTTCATCTTCAAAATTTTCATTCTCTAAATTTTCAATTTCGAAATAATCATTTTCAATAGGTACATTTTTATTCCCCAACTGTACATATTCATTATCTGAATCCATGATTTCACCTTTGACTAATTCATCGTCAACCTGACTGATATTTAGCATACCTTGTCTTTTTCTTCAGTGTTTCATTTTGTCCCATTTCCTATATCTCGCAATGTCTTCATTGGATATCTTCTTTTTGCATTTAGCGTTTCGATGACTATTGCTCCCCATTCAGATGACACTATCAAACCCCTAATGTTATATTTTCAAACTTTTTTCAAATGGTTGGGCCCCAAAACGTGACTTTTTGTAAAACCTGTGAAAAAAATCCCAAAAAGTGATGTTGTCGGGTCTACAAGGATAGGGAATATGTTGGAAATTGATGCCAGTAATATCGGATATCCGATTTCAAATAATTGATGCCTACCCTAGGGACATATGTTGTCATTTAATGGGTTGAAGGGGGTCATAGGTCAACCTATGACCCCCTTTGACCCATATGAATGATTCTAATATGTCCCTACAGGTCCTAGGACCCCTAGGGACATATGTCATCATGTAATGGGTCAAAACCTATGACCCCCTTTGACCCATATGAATGATTATAATATGTCCCTATGGGTCCTAGGACCCCTAGGGACATATGTCATCATGTAACGGGTCGAAGGGGGTCATAGGTCAACCAATGACCCCCTTTGACCCATATTAATGATTCTAATATGTCCTGAGGGGTCCTAGGACCCCTAGGGACATATGTCATCATGTAATGGGTCGAGGGGGGTCATAGGTCAACCTATGACCCCCTTTGACCCATAAGAACAATTCTATTATGTCCCTACGAGTCCTAGGACCCCTAAGGACATATGTCATCATTTAATGGGTCACAGGGGGTCATAGGTCAACCTATGACCCCCTTTGACCCATTTGAATGATTCTAATATGTTCTTAGGGGTCCTAGGACCCCTAGGGACATATGTCATCATTTATTGGGTTGAAGGGGGTCATAGCTTGACCTATGACCCCCTTTGACCCATAAGAATGATTCTAATATGTCCCTAGGGGTCCTAGGACCCTCAGGGACATATGTCATCATGTAATGGTTCAAAGGGGGTCATAGGTCAACCTATGACCCCTTTGGACCCATAAGAATGATTGTAATATGTCTCTAGGGGACCTAGGACCCCTAGGGACATATGTCGTCATGTAATGGGTCGAGAGGGGTCAAAATTCAACCTATGACCCCCTTTGACCCATAAGAACAATTCTATTATGTCCCTATGGGTCCTAGGACCCCTAGGGACATATATTCTCATGTAATGGTTCGAAGGGGGTCATAGGTCAACCTATGACCCCCTTGAACCCATAAGAATGATTGTAATATGTCTCTAGGGGTCCTAGGATCCCTAGGGACATATGTCATTATGTAATGGGTCAAAGTGGGTCATAGGTCAACCTATGACACCCTTTGACTAATAAGAATGATTCTAATATGTCCCTAGGGGTCCTAGGACCCCTAGGGACATATGTCATCATTTAATGGGTCAAAGGGGGTCATAGGTCGACCTATGACCCCCTTTGACCCATTAAATGATGACATATGTCCCTAGGGGTCCTAGGACCCCTAGACCTATGACCCCCTTTGACCCATATGAACGATTCTAATATGTCCCTATGGGTCCTAGGACCCCTAGGGACATATGTCATCATGTAATGGGTCGAAGGGGGTCATAGGTCGACCTACGACCCCCTTTGACCCATATGAATGATTCTAATATGTCCTTACAGGTCCTAAGACCCCTAGGGACATATGTCATCATGTAATGGGTTGAAGGGGGTCATAGGTCAACCAATGACCCCCTTTGACCCATATGAACGATTCTAATATGACCCTAGGGGTCCTAGGACCCCTGGGGACATATGTCGTCATGTAATGGGTCGAGGGGGGTCATAGGTCAACTTATAACCCCCTTTGACCCATAAGAACGATTCTATTTTGACCCATATGAACGATTCTAATATGACCCTAGGGGTCCTAGGACCCCTGGGGACATATGTCGTCATGTAATGGGTCGAGGGGGGTCATAGGTCAGCCTATGACCCCCTTTGACCCATAAGAACGATTCTATTATGTCCCTACGGGTCCTCGGACCCCTAGGGACATATGTCATCATTTATTGGATCAAGCTATGACCCCCTTTGACCCATAAAAATGATTCTAATAAGTCCCTAGGGGTCCTAGGACCCCTAGGGACATATGTTGTCATGTAATGGTTAGAAGGGGGTCATAGGTCAACCTATGACCCCCTTGGACTCATAAGAATGATTGTATTATGTCTCTAAGGGTCTTAGGACCCCTAGGGACATATGTTGTCATGTAATGAGTCGAGTGGGGTCATAAGTCAACCTATGACCCCCTTTGACCCATAAGAACAATTCTATTATGTCCCTACGGGTCCTAAGACCCCTAGGGACATATGTCGTCATGTAATGGTTTGAAGGGAGTCATAGGTTGACCTATAAGAATGATTTTAATATGTCTCTAGGGGTCTTAGGACCCCTAGGGATATATGTCATCATGTAATTGGTCAAGGGGCCTTTGACCCATAAGAATGATTCTATTATGTCCCTACAGGTCCTAGGACCCCTAGGGGCATATGTCATCATTAAATGGGTCAAAGGGGGTCATAGGTCAACCTATGACCCCCTTTGACCCATTTGAATGATACTAATATGTCCCTAGGGGTCCTAGGACCCCTAGGGACATATGTCGTCATGTAATGGGTCAAATGGGGTCATACATCAACCTATGACCCCCTTTGACCCATAAGAATGATTTTATTATGTCCCTATGGGTCCTAGGACCCCTAGGGACATATGTTCTCATTTAATGGGTCAAAAGGGGGTCATAGGTCCCCATTAAATGGGGTCATGGGTCAACCTATGACCCCCTTTCACCCATTTGAATGATTCTAATATGTCCCTAGGGGTCCTAGGACCCCTAGGGACATATGTCATCATTTATTGGGTTGAAGAGGGTCATAGCTTGACCTATGACCCCCTTTGATCCATAAGAACAATTCTAATATGTCCCTAGGGTTCCTAGGACCCCTAGGGACATATGTTGTAATGTAATGGTTTGAAGGGGGTCATAGGTCAACCTATGACCCCCTTTGACCCATAAGAATGATTGTAATATGTCTCTAGGGGTCTTAGGACCCCTAGGGACATATGTCATTATGTAATGGGTCGAAGGGGGTCATAGGTCAACCTATGACCCTCTTTGACCGATAAGAACGATTCTAATATGTTCTTAGGGGTTTGAGGACCCCTAGAGACATATGTCATCATTTAATGAGTCGAAGGGGGTCATAGGTCAACCTATGACTCTCTTTGACCCATATGAACGATTCTAATATGTCCCTACAGGTCCTAGGACCCCTAGGGACATATGTCATCATGTAATGGGTCGAAGGGGTTCATAAGTTGACCTATGACCCCCTTTGACCTATTACATGAAGACATATGTGGTCCTAGGACCCTTAGGGACATATGTCATCATGTAATATGTCGACCCCTTTTGAACTATATGAACGATTCTAATATGTCCCCCTAGGGACATATGTCATCATGTAATGGGTCAAAGGGGGTCATAAGTCAACCTATGACCCCCTTTGACCCATAAGAACAATTCTAATCTATCCCAAGGGGTCCTAGGACCCTTGGAGACATATGTCGTCATTTAATGGGTCAAAGGGTTTCATAGGTCAAGCTATGACCCCCTTTGACCCATAAGAACGGTTCTAATATGTCCCTAGGGGTCCTAGGACCCCTAAGGACATATGTCATCATTTAATGGGTCGAAAGGAGTGATAGGTTAACCTATGACCCCCTTGGACCCATATGAATGATTCTAATATGTCCCTAGGGCTCCTAGGACCCCTAGGGACATATGTCATCATGTAATGGGTCGAAGGGGGTCATAGGTTGACCTATGACCCCCTTTGACCCATAAGAGCAATTCTAATATGTCCTTAGGGGTCCTAAGACCCCTAGGGACATATGTCATCATGTAATAGGTCGAAGGGGTTTGACCGATAAGAACGATTCTAATATGTCCCTAGGGGAGACATATGTCATCATTTAATAGGTTGAAGGGGGTCATAGGTCAACCTATGATCCCCTTCGACCCATATGAAGCATTCTAATATGTCCCTAGGGGACATATGTCATCATGTAATGGGTTAAAGGGGGTCATAGGTCACCCTATGACCCCCTTGACCCATAAGAATGATTCTAATGTGTCCCTAGGGGTCCTATGTCCCCTAGGGACATATGTCGTCATTTAATGGGTTGAAGGGGGTCATAAGTCAACATATGACCCTCTTTGACCCATAAGAATGATTTTAATATGTCCCTAGGGGTCCTAGGACCCTTAGGGACATATGTCATCATTTAATGGGTCAAAGGGGGTCATAGGTCAACCTATGACCCTCTTTGACTCATATGAACGATTCTAATATTTCTCTATGGGTCCTAGAACCCCTAGGGACATATGTCGTCATGTAATGGGTTGAAGGGGGTCATAGGTTGGCCTATGACCCCCTTCGACCCATAAGATTATATATATATATATATATATATATATAGATTATAATACTAATAGGATAATATATTATTATATATTAATAACATATATATATATATATATATATATATATATATATATATATATTATAATACTAATAAGATAATATATTATTATATATTAATATATTAATAGATTATAATATTAATAAGATAATATATTATTATATATTAATAACATATATATATATATATATATATTATAATACTAATATATATATTAATATATTATATGTTATATCTTTATGTTATGTTATTTTATATATATAATATATTATAATATATTTTAACATTGTAATATAACTCAAATAATTGATAAGTTATAATCTATAACTCACAAACTCATTTTCCCTCTAAAATGTATGAAGATTTCAAATTTCCCTCCAAACATGGCTTGGTGGGTAACCAAGCCATATCGGATATTTGATTAGGCTCGATATTTACCAAGCCTACCTAGTCAACCCAAAAGACGTGTTTGAGGAGGGTTTTAGTGATACTCAGACTTTAGGTAGCCGTTTGACAATGTTATTTTGATCGAAATTGAATGAAACGAAAAGAGTTTTTTAATATCGCTCTCGAGATTCCATCAATATAATTTCTGTCAAATTCTGAGTTCGATAAGTATTTATTAGTTAATTATTAATGAAGATTATAGTAAAGTGCTGATTGACATATTGATTGAAAAATAGCTATAACTTTCAAACGGTATAACATTTTTAAAATCTAAAAGTTGTGTCACATTCTATGCTTCGCCTAGTATAAGAAAAAAAAAATTGGTTAAATTTTGTATTAGTTAAGGTGGTCAGACACGGGACTTTTTTCTTTTTGAATTTTTTTTGGTAGAAAATTCATATTTAATTATTTATTTAGAATAAAAATACTGAAAAATATGCGTCACATCTGCGCATGAGTCTACTTTTCATATCTATAATTATATTAAAAAAAAATTATCATTTTATTTTTATTAAGGTGGTCAGACATACACCTACTTTTTATTTTCGCCCTGAAATTTTTGTAGTGCTGCATTAAAATCCAAAGTTTTGACCAATCAATTATTTTTTTCTCCTGATAAGGCCTAGTAGTTTAGAAACTACATTCAATTTCCTACAGATTATTTTCTTACAAATTTTTGGTATAAAGTCCATAACCACTTTAAAATTATGTGTCAAGTTGACATAACCCTGATTTGCTGATTTTTCACTGCCACTTAAAGCCATAGTTTGGTACACCATGATCTTGCACATACCCAATGGCAAGTTGTGACAACAATCGACACCTCATATTTTTAGGCACAACAATAGCTATTGGTCAAAATAGGTGTGTATCTTTATACAAACAGTCTTTAGAAACAAGTTGTTGAATGTGGATAGCATCTTATATGAGTACTGCATTATGCCCCTCATGATTCATATAAATCAGACTCAAACCATCTATTATTGATTGAAAGTCGAGGCTATATATTTCAATAAAGCTACTAGCTAGAGTCATTATCTTTGCAAGTTTCTTGGAGTCAGTTAATAAATTTGTAGGGTAGTTATTTCATTTTAATATTAATCGGTGAGAAGGTACTGCCACAATAGCAACAGTTATTATTCAGATTGTATGCCAACTATTTGACAAAAAAATAATTAGTTCATATTTGAATTTTATTTATTCAAATAGAGAAGGGATATTTCATCCAAAAAGAGAGAGAGAGGGAGAGGGAGGGAGGGAGAAAGGGAGGGAGGGAGGCTGGGAGGGAGAGAGGGAGGGAGGAAGGGTGGGAGAGAGAGAGAGAGAGAGAGAGAGAGAGAGAGAGAGAGAGAGAGAGATTCTATAAAAGAAGACTGCATAGAGGAGGCAAGAAGACTAAGAAGTCTCACAATTTGTTCATGAAAATCAATTTCCTTAGATATGTTCTTTCCTTGGATATTTTTTTTCTTTTGTTTTATTCTAATGCATTCAATCATTAAACATGTAAATTTTTACTGAAATCATATAGATCTTGTCTTTTGAGTCAAAAGATATAAACTTTTTTGCCATTAAATCACACATTGGGATGTAAGATGAATACAAGATCTAATACTGCTATAAAGACAAACATTTTTGGCAAAGATGGATCACTATCCCTGGCTAAACAAAACAAAATAAATCCTATGTTCTAAGAAAAGTACTGCGAGTGCATAAATAAGCTTTCAAGGAAAACTGACTCCAAAGGAAATTTATGACTAGAATGGAAAAAATGCATACAAGTCCTTTACCCTTATCTTTGGGCCCAACTTGATTATAGATGTAAATGCAATGATCAACTTATGAGTGGCATAACTGTGTTTGAAATTGGCTAAAATCCCATACCAAATCCCTTTTGTCATTGACCCCAAAATTGTCATTCCAGATCTCTTGATACATTATCACACACACTAGATCAAATCCTCAACTTCTAAACTCATATTTCATACTTGACATGTCCACACAATGAAAGGTCCACGCACATGTTTAGAGCTATATGGGTATTTCAAACACCTAAACATAATTTTACAACAAGTAACATAGCTAAGTACTCTTGTAATAAATACATTTATTTTCTTGCATTTAGTTGAGTAGATAATTTTATTATTTTGAATTCTTGGTCCCTGCTAGTTAATCTTTAAGTTGATTGCTATTTGGATGCATTTCTTTAATTAGCCTTGGATTTAATGAAAAACTATCAAAAGCATCTAAGTGCCTATTAGCTATCTAGAGTAATGAACCAAATTATCAAATTAATATAAACTGGAGGTCACTAGTAACAAATAAATTCAACGAAGAAGGCATCTCTCAAACATATAAACATATATTCACACATATCATAATATAAATTATACATGTGTATAATTTAATTAGTAAAAGTTGACATAAAATGTCAAGATTGCAATATACCTCTTTTGTACCAAGTGTCCTTGAAGCATGAGTTGTGCCTTGTGCTTTCTGAATGATTCTCTGTAAAATCCAAAATTCATATGTTGCAAGAATTATTATGGTATCAATAGATCTTTGTTATAAATCCACAATTAAAAACTTTACTTCATTCTGAAAGTAAATTAAACTAGAACATGTTGAGCAATTCAACAAATGGCTAGACTACTTTAACATGTAGAGAAGAATACAATAAAGAGGCTCTAGGATAAATGAACCAATCAATCTTTTCCCAAGTTTATGAATTGCTGACTTTAATCTTATCATGCCCTCAAAGAACAAGTTCAAATACTTATTTATGAAAAAAAAAATTACTTGTGTTGTAGTAACTAAGGGTCAAAATGAAACATGAGAAAAGTAAGAATGAGGAGCCCCTAAACAATTGCACAAAACAATCAAACAAGAAGTCACCATTAAAATGGAGGAAATAATTGTTATATTTAGTAAGATATTGATTCACAATCATATCATACATCCCAATATGCTAATGTTTGTTCAAAAGGGATGTTGGGTGGTAACATTATGTGTTTTAATGTTTGGTAAAATTATGTTATGTCCTTATTGTTAACCTAAGAACAAGATAGCAATGAAACACATATGTGGTCAAGGGGTGGTAGACCTTGAGCACCTCAAGATACTAAATAGAAATTGGCAAATTGTACATAGTAGTTAGAAGTTCAAGAAGGTAATTTATATGCTCTTTCAATAAATCCAATAGCATCAAGATCTTATCAAGGAAAATCATGAAGTCTTATATATATGACAATTCTCCTATCTAGCTTCAAGTAAGTGCACAAGAGAATTGAGATCAAGTGATGTGAGCCAGGGTTGAAGATACCAAGTACCTTTGTCAGCATAGAACTGAAGTATGATCCAAACATTGAGGTCACATGTTATCAAGTATAACAATTGTTTGGAGCCTGACACCCACCTTATCAATATGTGAATCATGACTTTAGTAATAAATGATAATTCCATAATTTGTACATCCTTAAGATGCCATCCTTTATCGATCATCATCAAGAAAACATGAAGTATGATTCCTAATGAAGATATGGTTGTCACATCATAACATCCACCCATTGATCATATATGAATACAAATCCTTATCATTAATCATTCAAAGATGAGATAATAAAGTTAGCAGGCAACATGATAAGACAAGCAATATGATCATCCAACAATTACTATCACTGAGGAGATAATCAAACAGAGCATCAATTACCAAACCAATCTACAATAAATGGTAATGTTAACCATGAAATATCAGTTAGCAAGCATGACAAGATTATCACCTTATGTAAATTGGTCAAAAGATCATCATAATCACCCATCAATTATGACCATTATAAGAGGTATTGATTAGGAAGATTGAACATCAAAGGACAAATTTTGTCACACCATTCAAGTTTTCTCATGTTCACATCAAACAACATAAATGTAGCCATAATTGTGTGTGTGTGTGTGTGTGTAGTTTCCTTTTAGCAAATAGATAATTACATTATCAACAATCAACATGATATTGTCTTTATCACCACATATAGAAGATTAATCAAATAATGATGAATGGTGATAGATAAATTTAACTTAAGCAAGTCCAATGAACTCACTCTAATTAAAAATCTAGATATTTTCCCTAATAGTATTGCCATCCATTTAATAACATCTCTTAAAACTAAAAAAAAATCATTTGGCAAGATAATGTATGGGATAGTTAAAGAGAATTGATTTGAAGATATTGTACGGGATAAAGAAAACACACACTTCATAACAAAGAATAAATAATGTGCATACTTTCATAGTCTACAAGGAGCTTGTCACCAAAAAAATATTTTTCAATGAAGGCAAAAACTATGTTGGACATCATTATGGTAGAGTTGTTTCTGCCTATCCCTAATGTAAATTTAAGATCACTGAACTTGCTATAGTAATTGTTTATCATAGATGGGAAGATTGAATAGTCCCAAACTCTAAGATTGAAAGTTAAAATCAAATGGAAAATGACATAAGGTCAAAAATTAACACCAAATCTACTAGTGAATTAACCAAACCAAAAGGTCATCTAGGGCTAGGGTTACTGTAATAACTTAAAAAACCAAAAGTAACAAAGCCCCTAGGGCTATTTGACCAAAAAGGAGACCACATATCACAACAAATTAATTCCCACGTAGCCTCCTAGACAACAATATAGCAACACATTCTCCATTAATGAATTGGAAAAACTCCTTAGCATTGTTCTCCTAAGTGATATTTTTACTAGGAACATTTCCTTGCATCACACATACATGATCTCGAGAGTGAAATTGCTCATATCTTTGAAACAGTTGTTTAGACCACCCATGTCATCTTTGAGTTGATTGACCACTTTCTCAAGGCCGTCCACCTAGAGCTTGAGGGAGGTGAGCATCCCACCACTGGAGCTACCTGTAATGCCTTTATCACCTGTGATAAAAGTCCTCAGGGAAGGTAAAGAGAGGGCAGGGTGAGGGAGGTGAGGGTTTTCATGGGGTGGATGGAGGAGGATGAATTGATCACAGGGGAGGGAACTTTCACTGGGCTCTGAGTGTCCCTAGAGGAGGAATCCTCAATATTACTTTCAAGGGTTTGCTTAACAGTGTTGTCTTAAGAGGAATCATCATTTATGGCCAAGTTTTGGATAGTCTGTTCCCCTTTTTACTTTAGAAATTCTACTAGAGTGGTGGGTATGACACTGCATCTGTCGACAAGGTTCAAGGAAAGTTTCTTAGGTTTTTTTCCCAAGTCTGTGGCAATATTTTCCAACTCCTTGTGCTTTCTTTTAACATTAGAGATTTTCAAATAGTCAATAGAAGAAATAGGGTTAGAGTGTGCAACTTGACCAGAGGTCGAGGGGGTGTTATTAGGATGGTTGGAAATGAGGACATTAGGAGCAAGTGGTGCTAGCATAGTGCACGATGAAACTCAAAGAGGCACAAAATAAGCCCTTCACAAATGATCATCAACTTCTTACCAAGATTGAAGGCCTCAATGTAGTCATTTACAATATTTTCCAAAGAGTGCAGCAAAATGAAATGAATAAAGTTAATATTTTTATTCCAAATTTATCCAACACTATTAAAATATACAAATATTTTAAATTAACAATATTTACAAATCCATAAAATATTTTAAAATTAAATAATTGATAATATTAACTTTTCCCAATCCATAGATTTCCTAACAAAAATAGACTTAAGACATTATAGTGTATGAACCGTATAATTCCAAAAAAAACCCATTGAATTAAAATTAAATAATAGTCTGAAAATAAACACTTTAAACTAAGTTTTTTCCTTCGCTAAATTAAACAGTCAATACTAAATTAAGAAAAACACAATAAAACAAGAAAAGTAAATGGCCGTTGATAATGGCAAATACATTGGAAGAGAACAGCTTTTATTCTCCAACGTCTATCAAATGACAGTCGTCGATGAGGGGAATAAACGATGCGGATGCCATGGCCGTTGAGTTTTGCTTTGTTAGTTGATTTTTGTTTTTTCAGATAGACGTTGAGTTTTGTTCGGTTTAAAGCTGATTTTTGTTTTTCAGATAGAAGGCTCGTTGATCTCCTCACTATATATACAGTTATTGACTGATAACTCTTATTTCTGATTTTCCTTTTCTTCTGATTTTTGGTTTTCTCTTTTCTCTTTCCTTGGGCATGGCCATGCTTTTGCTTCTTCCCTTTTCCTTTTGCCTATGACGATTTTAGTATTAAAGATCCTGTTAACATATGATAGCACCATGCTTAGTTTTTAATAGACCAGTGGATTTCATAAATCCTAGGACCTTATTGTGTAGTAAGGGCCTTCTACAAATTTGGCTCACTTATATGATAGTATTATGTTTAGTCTCTGATTGTCCAGGGGACAACATAGGCACACCATAGACACTACAGGCATATATATATATATATATATATATATATATATATGCAATTTGGCACTATTCTTGTTTATAATGATTTGTCTTTAAGTGATTTTCTTCAGTTTAATGATTACAATATATAGTGTTTATGTCCCTTGGTTACTTTTGTGAATGACCCTATTTCTAGTGTTTTGAGATGCCTTAGTTTCCATTGAATATCATTCGATGAGATCCCCTGTTTCTATATAACAATTGTTTCAGGTTTAGGCTTACTTTTTGATACCCCATGCCCAGATTGCTTCATTACTCCATGTTTCTAGAGCCTTCTATGACACAAATTCAGTTGATTGGAAATCTAAGGGTAGGTTTGATCATCGTTATGTCATATCTACGATCCAATACTGTTTTCTTGGAAATGATATTCCTCCCAAGTCGCTTCTATTTAATGATCATAATATGAACTTATGAAGTAGCCCTGTTTCTTGGTTATCTTATAAATTTTCATGTTTCAGTTGTCACTGAATGATTATTTTATGATTCAGTTTTTCTGTATGATGATTCTTGATCCATTTCTGATATGGTAAAATGATTAAATTATGTTTAGTTTTTGATACCCATGGCTAGTCCGTAGTCTTGATTGCGCAATTTCCGTCGTGATATTCTATGTCTGGTTTTATTGAATTGCTCTGCTTGTGTATATTGTTTTACTCTTTCTATTTTTGCATCTATATAGAAGACTGATGGGATTATATAAATTTTCCTAGTGGCTGCAACACAATGTCAAGATGTAGTTTCCATTTTTCGTTATTTGATAAAGATAGATTTGAGTAGACAGTATTGAACCTTCGTCACAAGCATCCTTCATTTTATAAATACTTTAAAACTTACATAAATCCTGATTTAACGAAATGGCAGTTTTAACTTATTACCTCTGTTTCTCTTTCTCCTATGAAGATAATGAGAACACTTGAAAAGACTCGAATGGAAATGCTAGAGTTAGTGTGGCTTGAAGCCACCCATAGAATAACACAACAAACCTTCAAGTTTTCATCTGAAACCTTTAGTCTCTTTGTCAAATCTACCATTCAACATCCTTTGGCAGAGAGGGTAGAAACTTTTCAACTCGCACCATGAGGTTTCCTTTTATTGCTTCTGTTATGGTAACTTATCATTGTCTCCTCTCTTTTTTATTAGTGAAATTTCTGTTGTCAATGTTGTCTTGGAAACATTAGCAGAGACCGTACAAAATTGAAATACTTAGATATGATAATGAACTAGACATGCTACACCGTTTAAAACATGAGTACAATGATTTACAATATGTATATATGTGTATCAGGGTGTTTGCTTAAAAAATCATTTCCAACTATAATATTTGACAAAAAAATCCCAATCCATTAGTATATATGGATTTGATGCATATCCATATGTTGTTAAATCACTCCCATGTTTTACTCAACTATGAGTTCTGCCAGTGCATTTGTTTAAAATCTATTTTGTGTGTCCTACAATCATGTCACCCTGTTACAACTTTTATGCTCCATTTTCACTCAATTGACAGCTTTGTTGTTTTGCTTATTTTAGTTGGTTTCTGCTTTTTAGATAGAAGTTTCATTGATCTCATCACTATATATACAGGTACAGCATGATTGTTTTCATTTATGTTTATAAGTTTTATTTTATTTTTTAGTCTTGGTTTTTATCTTTTCTTTTTCCTTTGACATGGCCATGTTTTTTTCTTGCTTATTTTTCTTTCTGCTTGAGATGACTTCTTCTGCTGTATGTTTTATATCTGCATTTTCCGTGTTCCATAATATTTTGTATTGAGTTTTGATGTATATTTTTCTTTGTGTGATTTTGTGGATATCACATTGTTGGTAATTATTTCTGTGAATTTATCTTGCTATAAGCTGGTCGTTTTGAGTGTTTTCTTCCGTCACCTACTCAATATCCACCTGAACAGAGGTTTCAGTGTTAAAGATCCTATTCACATATGATAGCACCATGCTTAGTTTTTAATAGACCAGGGGAACTCATAAATCCTAGGACGTTATAGTCTCTGATACTCCAGGGGACCTTATAGTTTCTGATTCGATATATTTCTCGGAAGATTTCTCAAAGTCAAAGATTCAATCAAGAAATGATAATACTATGTTTAGGTTTTGATAGAGTGAGGAACTTCATCAAAATTATTCTATAACAAGGGCCTTCTACAGATCTATCTAATTCTAAACTTTAATGGATTTTCTCTCTGGTCATCTACTTGTATTTTTTGATGATAGTATAAGTCAGGTTTAATCAGTTACCGTTGAATGATTACTTAAGGAAGCTCCCCTGTTTCCACTTATATGACAATGTTATGTTTAGTTTATAATATTAAGAATACACTAATACTTTTTGTGTAATAAGGGCGTTATACAGATGTGTCTCATTATAAGTTTACATGGTGGTTTTGAGTATTGTTTTATACTATCTACCATTCTTCCTCTTTATCATGACTTGTTTTAAGTCATTTTCTTCTATTTAAATTGTAATATGAAGGCCTCATGTTCCTTGATTACTTTTTGTGAATGTAATTTCTCCTAGTGATTCTAGAACCTATTGGATATTGTTTTATTTAATGATGTTAAATATGAAATATCCTTGTTTCTTGGTTAAATTTCTGAAGTTTTTAGTTCTTGTAAAAATATGTCAGTTGACATTAAATGTTTTTCTTATGAAACCTCTTTTCTATGATTAATTCCTGATATGATCAAATGTTTCTATTATGTTTAGTTACTAATGTCCATAGCATGTCCATAGTATTGATAACTTTGTTTTCATTGTAATATTGCTTTGTTGAACTCTTTTGTTTATTGTAGTGTTTTATTCCATTGGCCTTAGTCTAGATTGAAGCATACTTTATATTAAGAAAATGTTAATAACAATATAATCTTAGCTTACAAACATCAATAAGCTGTAGCTATTTTTCTAGGGTAGGAACCATAACCTCAAGTCATATTAATAGTACTATAGTTGCCCATTATCTATTATATATTATATTATATGTTTGTTAGTGGATAGGTGTATTAACAATGTAGATTTTTTCAATTAAATCCATTCTCAATCAAGATCCCCTATCTCTAGTTTGGAAATTGGATATTCTATATCAAGGATATGTCTAGGATCGAGTTATAGAAAAATAATAGGCCATTTTCAAGCATGATTTTTTTTAGTGAAGATTGAATGTGGTTCATGATATCTCACATCTTATTCCATTATTGTGTAATAGTTCCTAATCAATCAAATAGTTGAATGAGATGAACAACTTTAAAACTCTTTGTAATTTTGAATTATCACGGAATCTTAAATCATATTCCTTGAAATAAGTAGGACTGATTAGGATAACCCTCAAGCACAATATCTTCAGATAAGGAGGATCGAGAGCAACTCCTGATATCATACAACTTATTCTATTACTTTCTGATAGATCCTAATCTCTTAATTTTCATTATATAGAAATAGAAATGTCAATTATGTTGACCATTTTAGTTTGAGACTCTTTACTTCTAACTTTAGAACTTTTTGTAGTTTTCAATCTAGAGAACTAAGAAATACTAATTAGACTCATAGTACTCACAACTTATTCTATTACTCTGATAGTTTCTGATCTCTTAATTTTTATTAAATAAATGTGTTGATTATATTGAACATTTAGTCCAAGACTTTTTACTTCTAATTTAGAAACTAGTCATAATCTATTGCAAATAAATAAGAAGATAACCCTTGAATGTAATATCTCAAATACTGGTGCAGAAGAAACAATGCTTGTAATATTGACAATATTGACAATCTTATTCTAGTACAATATCTTCCTCCTAGGTTTCAGGGAAGAGATTGTTAATATGGAGAAAAGTATTAATATTAATGGCAGCAATCTAGCACATTTAAGTTAAAAAATGGTAGAGCATATGTAAGAAATCACCATATTTAAATTATGAATGAGCTATAGAAGACATAATATTCTTTAAAATGCAGGTACAATTGGTAATTTATTATTTTTCCTCCTCCAATGGTTGAATTGGCTTGGTTGCTTATTTAACGCTCGCAGATAAGAGATGCAATCTAGTGTCATTAGTTTTGTATATGATTCATATTGCAACTATTCTACCACTTTTTCGAAGAATATAATTTTTTTCTCTTATTGGCTTCGACACAATGAATCATTAATTGGTTACAAGCCTTATTTTTCAAATGCTTTGAAACTTATCTATGAATCCAGTTTATATGAAATTGATGCAGGAGCATCTTGCATGGAAAAAAAAATTAAAAAAAATTAAAAAAAAATAAAATAAAATTTGTGGAGGAGAGAGAAAGTGACAAAAATTAGAGGAGAAATAATAAAAAAATAAAAAATAAAGGAAAAAAGGAGAAAAGAAAGGAAAAGGTGATTTCTATTTTCGAGGTGCATAGGTGGCATAATAGAAAAAAATAAAAAATAAATGGTTGTCATTCCATTTATCAAGGTGACTGGGTAGAATTCTAGAAAGTTATGAATATTGTAGAAAGTTTTGGAAGTTGTAGAAGGTTGTGGAAGTTGTAGAAGGTTGTGGAGGAATTCTAGAAGGTTGTGGATAAGTCATGCATGGGGTGGTAAGTGCCTATTTAAGCAAGGCATATGAGCATTTCTAAATCAAGCTCAAGGGGAAGCTTGAGGAGTAGAAGCTCAAGGGGGAAGCTTGGAGAAGCTCAAGCTCGAAGGTGAAAGCTTGAGGAGTAGAAACTTGAGAAGTAGAAGTTTGGAAAGGTGAAAGCTTTGGAAGGAAAGCTTGGAAGTTGTGAGAGAGAAGTAGGAAGTGAAGAGTGAGTTTTCCTAAGTCTGTGGATAGAGCGCCAAATGTGAGGCAGTTTACAGCAGGATTGTGATAGACTTGTGAGTGTGTAGACAGAGCGTCGAATGTGAGGCAGTTTACACTTGGATCTTGGATAGGGTTGGAGAAGAGCTAGTGACTGCGGTTTAGAAACAAGGAGGTTGCTTGGTGGCTTGCGAGCACAAAGTTGAGATCTCAGAGGTTTCTACCAGAGTGTGGATCTGGACTAGCTTGGGTTTGGATTGGATCTTGAGAGATCTTGGAAAAATGTTATTGTAATTGCTATTGAATTTTCAGGTATAGTAAAATTGTCTTCATATTGTTGCATTATTGGTTGTGAGTGGGTAAGGGTGGTGTGGCCCTCTATCAGAAATAGTAGTTCTAACTTGTTACTGCTGAATGAGCTTTCTTTTCATTGGTGCTGTTATGCTAGCTTCTCACTATTTCCCTGTTTTCATTCATTTTAAATGTACAATCTAAATAATATTTCCAATTTACCCTTCTATACTCATGTCACATTAGTGGAATTGTGTTGGCAATACTGTGTTGGAAACAAAATGTGCAATTACTTTAGTAGATTATGTTAATTGAGATTAATCGAAGGGGTTTTAATTCACCTAATGTGTATTTTGGGTTTTAATTCTTTGAGTTATTTTTAGAGTGCTCTACTTCCTTTTTCTTTATGAAGAAAGGAAAATTCGTATTCTCGAATTGCTTCTCATGTCTCTTTTAGGCATTATGTCATACCAAGTAATGGCATCATAACTTGAAAAAATTGTATGGTTTACTTGATTTTTGAGAAGATCAAAATACAAGATGGAGTAATCTTGGCTCTACAACCGATCAAATAAATGCTACAAACTCAAAGAAAATGATGAATTGACACAATTCTTTCAAAATGTACGCCACTATTCTCGAGTGAAGTAGTGTAGGCAATTTATTTCATCTCCTAGTCGGATGTTTGTGGATTATTTGTCTTTATTGAAATCTATTCAATACTGTTGTCTAAAGCAATTGGAATAAGAATATGGGAATAGTAATACGAATTCTAGAATAGAAAATAAGAATACATATTTCTATTCTTGTTTGGTTCTATCAAATGATGAGAATTCACGAACTCACAAATTTATGTTTTCTAAAATAAATAAAACT
This sequence comes from Cupressus sempervirens, assembly GCA_028749045.1. NCBI lineage: Eukaryota > Viridiplantae > Streptophyta > Pinopsida > Cupressales > Cupressaceae > Cupressus > Cupressus sempervirens. Next base: position 439,989,061 of record CM053792.1, read on the forward strand.
ATCCACTTATTTAGGTGGAATTGAAAATGCTCATGGTTTAAGAAGATTTCCATTTTGGCTAGCCCTACAATGACATTTTTCGTATTTTGAATTAGGAAAAGAATGGAATATTAGGTCCAAAATATCACAATGCCGGTATTCAAATTCACATTATTTTATAGTTGATACTAGTTTTTCTAATTTTTACTTTCTATTCTCTAATGTATTGTTTATAGGTGCTAGTATTTAATTTGTATAATCATTTTACTTAACTATTATTTAATATTATGCATTTATATTTTTCAAAAACTATTTTCTTCTTTTTTCTCATGAGAATAGTATAAATATGTCTTTAATAAATCTATTTAAGGAAATGTGGAGATATCAAATTTAACCTTAAAAATCAATTGTTAACATTAGCAACACTCACACTATCACCCTCTACCCCTTTGTCAATTCTTTACTTTATTTGGTTAAGCTTATTATTTACTTATTTAGAAATGCTATTTTTGATAGTCTAAAAATAAGTTTCCTGTGTAGTTTTTAAATTAAAATATCAATATTAGTTTCAAATTAATTGTCTCTTTTAGCTTATATTGATTTTGTAGTACTTAATATATTTAATTTAGATTTATATATTTCAAATGCAATCCTTAGGGATATAATTTAATTTTGTTTAATTTCATTTGGCTTGTATTTACTATTTAAAGTTATCTATTATTTTCTTACATTTGTTTCAATTGTTTTTTGGTTTTAACAATATTTGAGTTTGAACTAATTAGGTTAGGGTGAGACTATACCTTGTGCCTAAAGTCAGTTGAGTTTCTCATGTATGTGGGGGCCCTCTCCCTATCACCTTATCTAGAGATATTCTAAAGAGGTGTGGGGTGGCCCCTATTATGATATGGCGGATGGCAATCCTCCTCCCCTCCCCACCCTCGCCTCACTTAAGCCCCTTTTGCCTCTAAAGATAGGGGAAGAGGGGTAGGAGAGGACTTGAGTGATGATAATTGCATTGTTCCATTGAGAATTGGCTCCTTATACCCAACTCTCTATGCCTTCCTATATATCTACTTATATTGCTATAAATCTTATTGGATTTCAACAGACTCATGTGATAGATGAAGTGTCATTAGAGAAATCGATCCAGAATCGATGTATTTTACAAACTTGTATGGTAGTTATCAGATTTGCAATAGACTTATGTGATGGATGAAGTATCATTAGAGAAGTCTATCCAAAATCCATATTTTACAACCTTGTATATTAATTAAAAAAATTTACACACCTATATAGAGTAGATTGTTCAACACTTGCTTGATACAAACCAATTTTTGACCCATCGACCCTAGTATCATAGGCGATTGAACAACAACCCCTTAATTATTAGAAAAGCCTACTATGATAACTCCATAAATACTTAGTGAAGATATTTTAGGTGGATGAAGTATACCTATATCTAGATCTGATGATACCATGCCATAATCAAAAGCCACAACAACCTAAACAACCAAACTAGGTAGAGAGGGAGAGGGAGAGGGAGAGGGACAGAAGGAGAGTCTATGAGTCTATCTTTATCTATAGCCAGGTAGCTATAATCACTACATGCTATCTAGATAAATAAGATAGCTACAATTGCTATAGCCTAGAACCATGGGCCCCATCAAGTTGTATGCTCCACCCCAGCCCAAGTTTAGCAAGAGTTGCTATAAGTGAGAACCGATACCTAGCCCAACTAGTCTTATTAGACTTACTAACCCTATGGTTGGGTTGCTACTGAGGCCAACATAGAACTATCTCCTAGATAAAGGATAGGCAGGTCTATGGAGAGTCGTGTTTGATCTATGCCTATCAAACCAAATGGGATTCAAACCTAAACCGAGTAGCCATCGAGGTGAAACCACATTGATATATTCATGTATCATCTTACCCCATCTCAACATCCCCTTTCCACACTCATGAATTTTGGGACTATCCGAGACCCAATATACTAGACCAAAGGGATGGTATTAAATAGGCTGAGTAATTTTAATGTAGTTAATGGAGGGAGCAGAGTGGTCCACCCCTAAGTGAGGCCCAATACCAGACCAACAAAGAAGGGATGGTATTGAATAGGTCAAGTAATATAAATAGATTAGAACTCCCATCCCAACCCAAGAAAGCATGCAAGGGTAGGACTCCCAAGAATACATGCAAGGATAGGACTCCCCACCCCATAATAGCTAGTTTTGTTAAGGAAGGGTAGACCCAAGAATGGTAGGGTAGGGATGGATAAAGAGAATGGGGTTCGATAGGATCAAAGAATAAAGAATGGTAGGGACTCTTTTGTTAGTAGACTACACCAAGTGACTCGTATCCTAACAATATAATAAGAAGTTCACTATCCTTCGTGCTACCACCTACTTGTTGGGAAAGATCAAAGAATGAAGAGAGAATGGGGTTTGTCATCCCTATGTCTATATTATTGTTTGATACACTTGTTACTATTACTAATACTACACCTATTTATTATAGTGCCTACCTATTATAGGGCATGCTAACTTGAAGGCTTAATGGTAAGAGACTCAACTAAGAGAGGCCCAAAGTTTAAGACAAAGGGAAGATAAGTGAGTTATTTATTGACTAGCCTAGCCTGCCTCTAAGGAGGGATGGGACTCATAGTCGAAAAGAAAAGAGTGCCCAACATAAACTATAGAGGAAGGATAGGCTAGTCAAAATCAATGAACGATAGGTAGGAAAGCAAGCCTAATCAAGAAGAAAGAAAGGTATGGGAGGGCCAATCAAAAAAAAAAGGAGGGGTGGGATCAAAGAATAAATAGTAGCGGTAGGGCCCCAATAGTTACTCAAATAGGTGGGACCATTGAGGTAGGTTAGGTAGGGGGAGGGGATTGCCCTACCTATCCTCGAAGCAAAGGAATGGGCAACCCCTTTCCTCTATCCATGGAGCTCTGATTGGCCAATTAGTTTAGAATAGTAGTTTATAGTGGGTGGGTAGAGTGCCTCTTATTTTTAAGGCAACCTCTACTATTTTATGGCTAGTCGGTAGATTAGTTGTACTATTCGGCAAGGGCTGGGCCAGCCAACACTATGATCGATCTAATGTAGCTTGAAGGAGAGGAAGTGGACCACTAGACCCTGATGATATGCCACAGGAGGTAATCCTTGGGTGGGAAAGTAGATATCCTCATAACCAGGTAGCTCTTATTGATCGATCAAGGGCAATGAGCAACAACTAATGGTAGGGCTCTCAATTCATTGGGAGGTCTGAGCAATTGATTAGCTTTCCAAGGAGTAGTTAAGGTTGGTTGGACCAAGTAGTTGGAATTTGAGACCCAACAGATTGGTGAAGTAGTGATGGTCTCATAGGGCCCTCCTGCTTGAACACCCATTTTTTACTTACCGAGTGGTTTACCCCACATATTATCCATATGTGAAGCTTCCAGTAGCATATGAGAAAACATCATAGTTAGTTTATTTAGTTGATGAACCTATTGATCCATGTCTTGACACAAAGCCAATAGTAGATCCTAAAGCATCTCTTCATGTATTGGTGTATTTTCACACACCCCCTTCTGATTTTGGTAAACCAACCCAATAGCGAGATCAAGCAACAAGGGCATAATGCATATTCAATTGACCTTGTTTGTTTTACCCACAACTAGATTGATAACTAGTTTCTTAGGGGTGGGAGGAGCTTGTCCATATCTATATTAAATATCACCTCATTACACATTCCTCCAACTAGTTGAAGTTCCTATTAAGTACATCAGATTTATATTGAATAGTTGACTTACAACCTTGAATTGTGCTCCAATCAATTAATAACATGTTTCCTATAACACTATATAAGTTTGGAACCACATCAATTGAATGGCCGCAAGTTAAGTTACACTTACCACACCAAGGGGATTTGTACTATCAGGATCTAATACCCATAGAATTATAGGGCATTGCTTCCACTGATATAGGTGATTTTGGAAGAATCTGACAATCTATGGTTCGATCAATACCCATTAGTGGGATGTTTTGGGAAGGGCATACCACCCATCCAAAAGATTCAAGGTAAGAGGACTATAGATTCACAAGCACTTTGTCTACATAAACAGACATGATTGTGCAAATAGAATCCATCTTGACTGCAATATCCACTTTAATATGGATTTCTGCTACCTACCTACCATAAAATAGTAGGAGCCACCTGTGCAGTCGATCATAAGTAATGCTAGTACTATTATTACTTGGCCACCCCACATACTATTATTACTACTATTATTACCATAGAGCAAGAACTCCTCTTACCTAGTGTAACTCACCCAACACCAACTCCAAGCCAACCTCACGATGAGGAACCCCAACCTTGAACTCTAGCTCACTCCACAGGGAAGGAATAAATGAACTAGGGCCCCTATTCATACTGCCCCTTTCTAATTATAGGCTATACCCATATTATAGAATACTAGGGGCCCAAAGCAAGTGGGAGGCCCTTCTAAATAGCAAGGGGTCAGGGAACCAGTGTGAGAAAGTAAGAAGGAGCTATCAGTACAAGATGGTGGATAAGAAATGGATCCAATGAAGGACGTTTTGATGCACAAAGGTCTACGGATCAAGGGAAGCCCTACCTCCCTTCCTAATGCATGCAGAGGATAGAACCTTCAATTGGTATAAGGACAACTAATTTTTTCAAATACGAGCCCGATTTGCATGCACCATGGGCTCCTAGATAACTTGCTCTGATGAACCCTGGGATTATAGTTCCCTCATGAGAGAAAACACTATCTGGTCCACAACCAATACCTCTATACTATAATGCCTAGAATCTAGTGGGGAACCTCTTCTTTCATAGCTAGGCTTAGGAATTCGTATACTATCACCTAATTGGTCCTCAATCTGATCCTCATCAAGCACCAAGTAATTAGGAGATTTCCTCGTGGTCTTTTTTTGCAACCGAGAGCCTTCTATGCCCACCCAACCTTGGGGGCTAACCACAACAAACAATCTTTTATGTTGTGGTCGTTGGGCACCTCCCTAAAATTGGGTGGGGTGACTGGGATGACCACATAGGACAGGATCAATCTGGTACTATTGGTCTGAGTAGGTCGTCTGCTTCATCACTACTACAAGGTGATCAATTCGAACCATTCATTTTGATTTGATGAACCATAGAATTTGAGGGCTTGACCATTACCACCAACTAATTGATCCCCTACTATTTAGAGGGCAGAATAGTGAATGACGAATAACCCTATAGATTAGTAGGGGAGTGGTTGAGATCTATTCAAGCTTGTATAATTCATTGGGGCACTCTTGGCATTTGACAAGTTGACCGACCTTGGCCTAATTTAGTCACTTTGCAGCTTCATCCCCTTCGCTACACCCCCTTCCAATCAATTGATCCAAATGAGGTCAGTGCTTTGCCCCTCTTTGGTGAATAGGGTGAGATAAGGGGACCACTCGATGGAGCTTGTGTGCACTAGCCCTATAGGGTGGGTGGGAGGAGGTAAGGAGTTCAGGAAAGGGCCTCGACCAATCTCTCTATCCTTGCTCCCAACTCCCTCTAGCCACCCTCCCCCTACCAACATCTATTATTTGTAGGTTCAAACCTAATCTTTCTTCGATCATTCTTGCTTGTGCATGCTTCTGATAGATCTACCAGACCCTTTCTTGAACAATCAGGCAACAAAAATAGATTATTTCCATTAAAATGGATTAGTCAACACAACACATTAGCTCAACAACCAACTACAACTCCCTATGGGGTAAGGATAGGGTGACGGTGATATTCCTTGCTACCAATTCTGAGGTCAACAATAGAATAGTGGGGCCTCAAGTTGGTTGCAGGGGAATCTTTAGGCTATAGTTCTAGAGGTGGTTGCATTTCTACATCGCCCTACCTATTTTTCCCTCTTGCAAACACCTTGTGAATGAATTTACTCATAAATGTTCTATGTTTTGGGTCTGTCTGGGTGAGCACTCAACATCCATATTTGAATTTGTGCTTCAACCACTATCTTGAAATGAAGGGATTATTGGTAGATAATTCAATTGATCCCCCAAGGCCACACTTACTTGAAGAAGGGTTGGTCAATATACAGGGTCTTTATCACAATCATGTAACAACCAAGGTAGGGAAATGAATCTACCTTCATAACCAGGAAGGTGATAGGTGTTCATTAGGAATAAGTACTAGATATTTGGTCACTAGCAGTTGGGAGTCCCTTAGGCTAAATGGTTACGACCCTCTATAATTTGAGGTTGACATCACAATGAAATGGTGGAATAGGCCCAATCATAAGAAATGATTATGGAGTAGAAGGTATCGACTGATGAGATTTGTACATGGATGTAGTAACCACTTCGATGTGAGTGAAGAGAGCCAATAATTTTTTTGAGGTCGGATGCGATTTCTGAAAGCAAAAAAGAGAATTCTATGTCACCTCCTACTATTCTTGCCAATATCCCCACCCAATTATATATTCCCTTTACATGCACCACCTTGCCTCTACTATTATAAGGCACTAGATTTGGAGAAGAAATGGTTTTGGGCCTCCACAGTTGAATTGACTATAACCTATTCTAGCCATGTCTTCCTATAGAATGGTAGGGCATCGATATGGGCAGGTCTATGTAGATGGACTAGATGACCCTGCGCCATGTTTGTAAGCTAGATGTCATAGAAGAAAAAACTTTATGAATTGTAGAATCGATGGGGTCGGATAGGGACCAGGCTTTCCACCCCCATTATAGAAGATAGGGCACTGGAACCTGAGATAGGAGAGAGGATAAACATGAAGGAAGAGGCTTAGCTAGCTCTTGCACCAACTCATTATATGAGTAACTATTCTATGGCCCCCCTATTATTATGTGGACCCATGCCGATCCACCTAAATATTCTTGAAGCATAGGTACCACTCTTCATTGCATCATATGGCTCCATTTGCATTGGGTGCATCATCACCCCTTTGTTTTACTATCATAAATAGCCCCAAAGGTGTTTCTACTATCCTGCATAGGTGTTTAGGGGTTTCCAATGAACATCACCATGTTTGTTCTTGAAACAACACTGATGTTGGACCCATATAGATTTCATTGTGATTTATGGATGGGCCAAGCTTTCAGGCAAAATTAACAACTAGATTGGAAGTCTCACACCTATCTGTATTCATTTTTGTTTCATCACTATCACTAAAGTGATTGATCTCATGATCAGTCACTCTAAACCATCTTATTGTCTACTCTACAAAGCACTCTCCCAGTAGAATACTCACTATATGTTCTCCCACTGCATGCAAAAGTGCTACCCATGAAAATATTAGGCTTATCGCCAACCCTTTCCTAGCCCCTATGCATGCAAGGGCAGCCCCTACTATTTTATGGCATGAGGATGTAGTAAGTGTCGACCCAACCCAAACCAACACAAGAAATGTGGATGGGGAGAATTAAACATTGACACTATCATTAAACATAAACATCAACACCTACACAGCTATGCATGAATCTAGAGTTCTATTTCTATGCACAATTGAATCAAGATACAATCCCTACAATTCTATGGGTCTACTGCCATGTTTTTTGGATTTTGCTATCACCTTACCACCTCGCTAACATAGGTAGGGAGGCAAGGCACGAGGCATAGGGAAGAAAAATGCCCTACTAGCTAGATGTATGGCTCATTGACACAAAGCATATCTCAGGTAGGGCTCAACTTATTAATAATATATTTGAGGGGCATGTTTACTCTTCTACTAAGAATAGAGGGGTCTTGAGCCCACCAAAAATATTATTGAAGGTGGGGGCTTAATTTCCCAATTTGTTAGAAAACCCCCATAATTCTATGGGCTATGGCCATCCACCCCCACTACAGATAGGCCCACTGTTACTAATAGCTCCCAGGAAAACCCTATCGAACCTTATTTGTTCTCTATCCTAGATGTCTAATTATTAGCCCTAAAATCACATATGGTCCCTCACTTATAGATTTACACACGGTTCCTTACTTCTAAGTCATCCTGATTGATTCCTTGTGATACTTTGGATGGGATCTTCTTGCTTTATTTGCAGTTGGTTGCGAAGGGCAAGAATAGATAGAAACTAGCTAGCTATGTAGGGTGGGCCCTTATTATTTTATTCTATGGGCAGAATATTTGTCGCCAATGAATAAATTTTGGCCCTACTAGAACTTAACTACTAACTAGCTATGGGAAAATAAAGAAGAAATATACTCTCTATCCTTTTGCTTCAATTACAACTATCTAACTTAAAAGCTTATTGATAGAGTGAGCATGCACTGCCCTAGGGAGAAGCACCTTCCTTCCCTTTCTATAGTGGGGCATCCTTTCTATAGTCTAATAGGGGTTGACCCCTTGCATGCATACCCCTTTATAATAGCTATAGCCCCTATTATAGAAAGGGGAAATGGGTGCCTCCCCCACTAATGACCTCATGCACAAGGATACACCCCATCCTAGATTCATCACCCCTTACCCACTCATCTTCTAGTGCCCTACCAAGCCTCCTATATTTTGTCTTTCCTAATCTCTTTCGATGGAATTTTCCATGTTGCACTAAGTTACTTACGAGGGTATGCATACAATCCAAGAACACTTTGGGGTGAACACCCATGCAAGAAAGTGGAGTGAATGGTTCAATATTTAGGATGTAACATTGAGAAATCCTTTTACAGAACAAGTTCTCTCTGAAATGAGCTTGATAGCCCCCTATCACTAGGCTTACTGGCCCACATGATTGACTCCATCTCATTCTTATTACTTGCTATACTATCTCCTCCTTTGTTCCTCTTGTATTTAATGATTTTCCAGTTCAACAATATTCTTTTGGATATTTTTCCCACACCAATAACCTTCATTTTCACCTTTAGTAGCTAGTTGAGGATATTGTCACCAGCAGTGGTTGACACATGGCCACCTTGATGTAGGAGCATCCTAGGCTTTCTTGTATGTTTGGAGGGATTTTGTTTAAGTGTTGAGGAGCATCGAGCTTGGATTTTGGTAAAGTTCTAATTTTCATGGTTAGGGATGTGTTGGAGACACATTGGGGAACCTTTCCTCATGATTTCATAGAGATTAGATGGATTGAGTTGAAGTTTGAACTGTTTTTACCTTGTTGTTGGAAATGTGTTTTTCTAGTTTCTAGGTGCCTATTACAGACTGTATAACTAATTATCCTTAATGAATGAGATGCTATTCACTTTATGGATTGAAGAGGGACTAGATTACTTCCTTGTATCAAGAGTGAAAGTCCTAATTCATTATAGGTTGAGAGATATGGCAATTCTCCTAGAGTGTCAATTTTTGGCAGTTTCGCACAATAGTCTATTGTGCATGACTTTCAGAATGGATGCATCTTTTTCCTTAGGGAATCAACCTTTCCAAATTTAAGAGGTTGTAGAGGACCTAAATTAATATCTATGGTTTAAAGCATGAGTTATAATTCAATTAGAACTAGGATATATCATGATTTTACTTAGATATCAATTTTCGGACATTTAATCATTGTTGCAAGCTGACTTGTGGCATTTAATTTATGTATTTGTATTTAATTTGTATTTTGAGCTGACTTGTGCCTTAGATTGGTATAAGAAGGGCTCTTGTGGAGTCTTATAATCATTATAGAGTTGTGATGAAATGATGGATAGATGCAAATTTGAAGAGCTAGAGCTATGGCTTAGGAATTAGAGGATCTCTTGGTGGACTTGAGGGTACAAGTGCGGATTCTTTTTGGTGTTCTTATTCAGTTGTCTATCTGGACTAGTTGAGAGTGGGTTTGTAAGTTGGATCTTGTAGAACTAATTGTTTTTTAATTGATGTATGTATTTGGCCCTAACCTGGAATACTTTACAGCCGGGCATATTGCATGTAATCAGTTATGTTTTATAAACAATTATTGTAATTTGGTATCAGATCTTGCATTATTGTTTCTTGCTATTATGTTTCCGTTGTGTGGTTATATTGTTAGGGGCTAGGACATATCCTTTGTGGATACTCCTACCCTACACTATGTTAGGTGGTGATGCAGGAGCATCTTAAATAAAGGGGAGACATGTTGAATGTAAAAAAAAAAAAAAAAAAAAAAAAAAAAAAAAAAAAAAAAAATTCTGGAGGAGAGAGAAAAGTGACGAAAATTAGAGGAGAAATAATAAAAAGTAAAAAAAGGAGAAAAAAAGAAAAAGAAAAGAGGAATTTCTATTTTCAAGGTGTGTAGGTGGCGTAAATAGAAAAATAAAAAAAATAGTTGTCATTCCATTAATCGAGGTCTGTAGGTAGAAATTCTAGAAGGTTTTGGATAAATCATGTATTTAATATTTGTTGGGTGCTTAGTTATATTTGGGTGGGAATTTAATATTTATTTAAAGGTAGTTGTATTTACCTTTTATCCCACATTGGTTGTGTTTGTAATGTCTTGGGTTAGAAGTGCCTATTTAAGCAAGGCTTATTATCATTTGTAATCAAGCTCGAGGAGTAGAAACTTGAGAAGTAGAAGTTGTGGAAGGAGAAGCTTGATATCATCTTGTGGGTGTTGTAAGGATCTTCAAGTATAATAAAATTTCTTGTGAAGCATTTTTTTTGGTCTCCATATTGTTGCACTCTTGGTTATGAGTTGGTAGGGTGGTGTGGCCCTCTATCAAGTGGTATCAGAGCAGGAGTTCCTGAGTGTGTGGACAGATCGCCGAACGTGAGGCAGTTTACACCAGGATTTGCAAAGAAGGTTGATCTTGTGGCTGATTGATCTTTTAGATTGGTGGATTTTTTTTGCTTAGGGTTTGCTAAATTTTTGGAAGATGCCTCCAAGAAGATTGGACCCCAAGGAAAATGATGACCTTAGTGAAGCGATGGAAGAAAGAATCTTAGAGAAGATAAGAGCAGAGGTCAAATCAGAGATTGCATTGATGAAGAGTGACATGATTGCTGAAATTGTGAGTGCTTTGGGTGGTGTACCTAGGCATGTGGGTACTGAAGATAGATATGACGAAGTTTCCGAAGACTTTGAAGCTGCTAGTGAGGATAGAAGTGATCATGAGGAGAGACCTATTGGAATTAGGACTACTCAATTTGCTCGACCTGGATCTCAGTTGAAGCTGAAGCATAAGATGGAGGTTTCTAATTTTTTAGGTACTTTGAATCCTGAAGACTTGATTGATTGGATTGGTGAATTAGAGGACTACTTTGAGCTTGAGGGTATTGAAGATCCATTGAGAGTAAGGTTGGCACAAACTAAGTTGAAGGGACATGCTGCTCTTTGGTGGAAGGAACTACAAAGAGATAGAGAAGAGGAAGGTGAAATGAAGATCACTAGATGGAAATTGATGGTGACTAAGTTAAAGGCAAAGTTCATTCCAGCTGATTATGAACTTGAATTGTTTAAGAGGTTGCAGAATCTGAAATAGAAGGATATGACTGTGAAGGATTACACTGAGGAGTTCTACAAGTTGACTATTTGGTCTGGGCATAGAGAATTGTCAAAGGAGAAGGTAGCACGATATATTAATGGTTTGAGATTCAATATTCAGGATGAGGTTGGTATGCTAAATATTTCCACAGTGGAGGATGCTTATCAGTATGCTTTAAGAGCAGAGGAAAAGCTAAAGAGGAAGAATCAAGGTAGTTCTCGAGGGAGGGAGAAGCAGGATAGTTCGGTACAAGCTAAACCAAAAGTAGAAGGTGAACCAAAACCTATGGAACAAAGAAGAAGGACAAGTGGAGGTGTATTCAGAGGTAATTATTTCAAGTGTGGTCAAGAAGGGCATAGATCTTTTGAATGTTCTATTGGTAGGACAGCTACTATTATGAATGAGGTTGAAGTCCAGGAAAATCAGCCTGAGGAAGGAGAAAGTTTGTTGGCTCGACGAGTACTAATGGGTAAGAAGACATTGGATTCTTGTCAGAGGACTAGTTAGAGGAGAAATAATAAAAAATAAAAAAAGGAGAAAAAAAGAAAAAGAAAAGAGGAATTTCTATTTTCAAGGTGTGTAGGTGGCGTAAATAGAAAAATAAGAAAAATAGTTGTCATTCCATTAATCGAGGTCTGTAGGTAGAAATTCTAGAAGGTTTTGGATAAATCATGTATTTAATATTTGTTGGGTGCTTAGTTATATTTGGGTGGGAATTTAATATTTATTTAAAGGTAGTTGTATTTACCTTTTATCCCACATTGGTTGTGTTTGTAATGTCTTGGGTTAGAAGTGCCTATTTAAGCAAGGCTTATTATCATTTGTAATCAAGCTCGAGGAGTAGAAACTTGAGAAGTAGAAGTTGTGGAAGGAGAAGCTTGATATCATCTTGTGGGTGTTGTAAGGATCTTCAAGTATAATAAAATTTCTTGTGAAGCATTTTTTTTGGTCTCCATATTGTTGCACTCTTGGTTATGAGTTGGTAGGGTGGTGTGGCCCTCTATCAAGTGGTATCAGATCCGTCCTTCATCAGTGGTATCAGAGCAGGAGTTCCTGAGTGTGTGGACAGATCGCCGAACGTGAGGCATTTTACACCAAGATTTGCAAAGAAGGTTGATCTTGTGGCTGATTGATCTTTTAGATTGGTGGATTTTTTTTGCTTAGGGTTTGCTAAATTTTTGGAAGATGCCTCCAAGAAGATTGGACCCCAAGGAAAATGATGACCTTAGTGAAGCGATGGAAGAAAGAATCTTAGAGAAGATAAGAGCAGAGGTCAAATCAGAGATTGCATTGATGAAGAGTGACATGATTGCTGAAATTGTGAGTGCTTTGGGTGGTGTACCTAGGCATGTGGGTACTGAAGACAGATATGACAAATTTGCCGAAGACTTTGAAGCTGCTAGTGAGGATAGAAGTGATCATGAGGAGAGACCTATTGGAATTAGGACTACTCAATTTGCTCGACCTGGATCTCAGTTGAAGCTGAAGCATAAGATGGAGGTTTCTAATTTTTTAGGTACTTTGAATCCTGAAGACTTGATTGATTGGATTGGTGAATTAGAGGACTACTTTGAGCTTGAGGGTATTGAAGATCCATTGAGAGTAAGGTTGGCACAAACTAAGTTGAAGGGACATGCTGCTCTTTGGTGGAAGGAACTACAAAGAGATAGAGAAGAGGAAGGTGAAATGAAGATCACTAGATGGAAATTGATGGTGACTAAGTTAAAGGCAAAGTTCATTCCAGCTGATTATGAACTTGAATTGTTTAAGAGGTTGCAGAATCTGAAACAAAAGGATATGACTGTGAAGGATTACACTGAGGAGTTCTACAAGTTGACTATTTGGTCTGGGCATAGAGAATTGTCAAAGGAGAAGGTAGCATGATATATTAATGGTTTGAGATTCAATATTCAGGATGAGGTTGGTATGCTAAATATTTCCACAGTGGAGGATGCTTATCAGTATGCTTTAAGAGCAGAGGAAAAGCTAAAGAGGAAGAATCAAGGTAGTTCTCGAGGGAGGGAGAAGCAGGATAGTTCGGTACAAGCTAAACCAAAAGTAGAAGGTGAACCAAAACCTATGGAACAAAGAAGAAGGACAAGTGGAGGTGTATTCAGAGGTAATTGTTTCAAGTGTGGTCAAGAAGGGTATAGATCTTTTGAATGTTCTATTGGTAGGATAGCTACTATTATGAATGAGGTTGAAGTCCAGGAAAATCAGCTTGAGGAAGGAGAAAGTTTGTTGGCTCGACGAGTACTAATGGGTAAGAAGACATTGGATTCTTGTCAGAGGACTAGTTTGTTCAGAACTTGTTGTAAGTCTGGTGGGAAAGTTTGCAAGGTGATTATAGATAGTGGTAGTACTGATAACCTTGTTGCTGAGGAGATGGTTCAAAAACTTGGTTTGAAGAGATTGAGACATCCTTGTCCTTATAGGATTGGCTGGTTGCAAGGTGAGCATGCTTTGGAAGTGAGAGAGCAATGTCTTGTTGATTTTCAGATTGGGCAATATAAGGATCAAGTATTGTGTGATATTGTGGATATGAACAGTTGTCATGTGTTACTTGGTAGACCTTGGCAGTATGATTGCAGGGCTATGCATGATTGTGTTAGGAATGTGTTTACTATTGAGAAAGGTGGTAGGAAGTTTTCCTTGATTCCTTTGCAGAATGAAGCGCTCGGTAGGAGAAACCTGAGTGTTGGCAGTCGAGTTGAGTTGGCAGATTTTGAGAAGATTGAAAATCAGCATGGGAAGCAGACCTATAGAACACCAGTGGTGGATGTAAAGGACAAGAAGAAAAACAAGGGAAAGAGTGTGCAAGTTGAAGATTTGGAGGACATATATGTGAAGAACCAGTTTGGGATTTATGTGCTGAATCCCGAAAGATGTTCTTCCAGCTATTAGAACATCTTTTCGGACCTGGGGATTCTGATGCAGGAGCATCTTAAATAAAGGGGAGACATGTTGAATGTAAAAAAAAATTTAAAAAAAAAAATATATATATATATATATATATATATATATATATATATATATATATATATATATATATATATATATATATTTCTGGAGGAGAGAGAAAAGTGACGAAAATTAGAGGAGAAATAATAAAAAATAAAAAAAGGATAAAAAAAGAAAAAGAAAAGAGGAATTTCTATTTTCAAGGTGTGTAGGTGGCGTAAATAGAAAAATAAGAAAAATAGTTGTCATTCCATTAATCGAGGTCTGTAGGTAGAAATTCTAGAAGGTTTTGGATAAATCATGTATTTAATATTTGTTGGGTGCTTAGTTATATTTGGGTGGGAATTTAATATTTATTTAAAGGTAGTTGTATTTACCTTTTATCCCACATTGGTTGTGTTTGTAATGTCTTGGGTTAGAAGTGCCTATTTAAGCAAGGCTTATTATCATTTGTAATCAAGCTCGAGGAGTAGAAACTTGAGAAGTAGAAGTTGTGGAAGGAGAAGCTTGATATCATCTTGTGGGTGTTGTAAGGATCTTCAAGTATAATAAAATTTCTTGTGAAGCATTTTTTTTGGTCTCCATATTGTTGCACTCTTGGTTATGAGTTGGTAGGGTGGTGTGGCCCTCTATCAAGTGGTATCAGAGCCATCCTTCATCAGGTGGGATCAGAGCAAAGGTTGTTCCTGAGTGTGTTGACAAATCACCGAAGCTGAGGTAGTTTACACCAAGATTTGCAAAGAAGGTTGATCTTGTGGCTAATTGATCTTCTAGATTTGTGGATTTGTTGCTTAGGTTTTGCCAAAATTTTGGAGGATTCCTCCAAGAAGATTGGACCCTAGGGAAATTAATGATCTTAATGATGCTATAGAAGAACGAATCTTAGAGAAGATGAGAGTAGAATTCAGATCTGAGACTACATCAATGAAGAGTGAGATGATTGCTGAAATTGTAAGTGCTTTAGGTGGTGTACCTAGACATGTGGGTACTGAAGATGGTTATTAGGAAGTTGTTGAAGACTTTGAATTTTCTAAATCAAGTGGTGAGGTCAAAATTGATCGTATGGAGAGAACTACTGGAACTAGAGTTGGTTAGTTTGCCAGACCTGGATCTCATTTGAAGTTGAAGCATAAAATGGAAGTTTCTAATTTCTCAGGTACTTTGAATCCTAAAGACCTAATTGATTGGATTGGTGAATTGGAAGACTACTTTGAGCTTAAGGATATTGAGGGTCCACTCAAAGTGAGGCTAGCACAAACCAAGCTAAAGGGACATGCTACTCTTTGGTGGAAAGAACTACAAAGAGATAGAGAAGAGAAAGGTGAGATAAAGATCTCTAGATGGAGATTGATGGTGACTAAGTTGAAGGCTAAGTTCATTCCTATGGTTTCATAATCTAAAATAGAAGGATATGACTGTGAAAGATTATACAAAGAGAACGTAGCTTGGTATATTCATAGTTTGATATTCAATATTTAGGATGAGGTTGGTATGTTGAATATTTTTTTTAGTTAAGGATGCTTATCAACATGCTTTGAGAGCAGAGGAGAAGCTAAAGAGGAAGAATCAAGGTAGTTTCCAACGGAAGGAGAAGCAGGATAGTTTAGCACAAGCTAAACCAAAAGTAGAAGGTGAACCAAAAGCTATTGAATAGAAGAGAAGGACAGGTTGAGGTGGGTTCAGAGGTAATTATTTCAAGTGTGGTCAAGAAGGGCATAGATCTTTTGAATGTCTGATTAGGATGACAACTATTGTTGTGAATGAAGAAGCTGTCCAAGATAGTTAGCCTGAGCAAGGATAGATTTTCCTAGCTCAACAAGTATTGATTGGTGAGAGGACATTGGATTCCTATTAGAGAACTTGTTTTTTCAGGACTTGTTGTAACTTTGGTGGAAAAATCTACAAGGTGATTGTGAATGGTGGTAGTACTAATAACCTTGTTCCTGAAGAGATGGTTCAAAAACTTGTTTTTAAGAGAGTGAGACATCCTTATCCTTATAGGATTGGCTGGTTGCAAGGTGAGCATGCTTTGGAAGTGAGGGCGCAATGCCTTGTTGATTTCTAAATTGTTCAGTATAAGGATCAAGTGTTGTGTGATATTGTGGATATGAACAATTGTCATGTGTTACTTGGTAGACCTTGGCAGTATGATTGTAGGGTTGTGCATGATTGTGTTAGGAATGTGTTTACTGTTGAGAAAGTTGGTAGGAAGTTTTCCCTAATTCCTTTTTAGAATGAAGAGCTCAGTAGGAGGAACATGAGTATTGGTAGCCAATTTGAGTTGATAGATTCTAAGGAGGTTGGAGATTAGCATGGAAAGTAGACCTATGGAACACATGTGGTGGATGTGGAGAAGAAGAAAAATAAGGGAAAGTGTGTGCAAGTTGAAAACTTGGAGGACATGTATGTGAAGAACCAGTTTGGGATTTATGTGTTGAATCCCAAAAGATATTCTTATAATTACTAGAACATCTTTTCGAACCTAGGGTGTCTAATGTAGGAGCATCCTAGGCTTTCCTGCAATCATACATGTTTGGAGGGATTTTGGTTAAGTGTTGACGAGCATCAAGATTGTATTTTGGTGTAGTTATTCTTTTAATGATTAGGGATATGTTGGAGACACATTGGGGAACTTGTCCTCATGATTGCATAGATATTGGATGGATTGAGTTGAAGTTTGAACTATTTTTACCTTGTTGTTGGAACTATATTTTTTTGGTTTCTGGGTTCTTGTTGCAGACTACATAACTAATTTTCTTTAATGAATGATAGGTTGTGCACTTGAAGGATTGAAGAGGGCCTATATTAATTCCTTGTATCAAGAGCGCAAGTCCTGATTCATTATAGGTTGGGAGATATGGCAATTCTCCTAGAGTATCGATTTTTGGCAATTTGGTGCAATAGTATGTTGTGCATGACTTTCAAGATGGATTCACACTTTTCCTTGGGGAATAATCCTTTGCACATTTAAGGGGTTGTAGAAGACCTAAAGTACTATCTATGGTTCAAAGAATAAGTTCTAATTCAATCAAAGCTAGGAGATATTGTGATTTTACTCGGATATCAATTTTTGGACATTTAATTGTTGTTGTAGGTCGACTTGTGGCATTTAATTTATGTATTTGTATTTAATTTGCGTTTTGGGCCAAATTGTGCCTTCGGTTGGTATAAGTAGGGGTCTTGTGGAGTCTTCTAGTCATTATTGAGTTGGGATGAAATTAAGGATAGATGCAAATTTGAAGAGCTAGAGCTACGACTTAAGAACTAGAGGATCTCTTGGTGGACCTAAGGGTACATGTGTGGATTCTTCTTGGTGTTCTTATCCAGTTGTGTATCTGGACTAGCTAAGATTGGGTTTGTAAGTTGGATCTTGTTGGATCTTGTAGAATTGATTGTTTTGTAATTGCTGTATGTATTTGGCCCTACCCCGAAAGGCCTTACAGCCAAGCATATTGCATGTAATAAGTTATATTTTATGAACAATTATTGTACTTTGGTATCACATCTTGCATTATTATTTCTTGTTGTTGTGTTTCCACTGTGTGGTTATATTTTTGGGGGCTAGGACATATCCTTTGGGGATACTCCCACACTACATTGCATCACATCCCTACCTCTATAGCACTTCGACAAGACAACAATGGCCGTCCCATTTCTTCTTTCCATTCTAGATGTAGATGTAGGGGCCTCTACCTCTATATCTAGCCTTAGAATAGTAGGCCCCTCTTGCATGCATACCCCTCTATAATTGTTATGGTGGTTTTCCTACTTGATCCCAGTACAAACTCATAAAACCTCTACATGCATGCAATGAGCACTTGAGGCTGAGGTTCGATCCAATGGTTTATGCAATGCATCTTCACAAGCATGGGATGGAGGAATCCCCATAGGTTAGGTTAATATCTTTGCCCCAGTGGCTAAACTAAACTATAGAAACTAGACTATACCCTATTGTTTCTCCCCACCCCACAGGGCTATTAGATAGTAGGCCAAATTCTATACGTAACATGGGTTCAAATAGAAGGGGGTGGAAGAACCTTAGCCCCCACCCATGGGTATGCAAGATGGCCCCCTACTATTATATGTCCCTAATATTATAAGTAAGGGGCTATTATGTGTGCAGGGTGGGCCCCTACATAAATGGCCCTTGTGGGCCTCTGCATGCACCAAACCTATAGATAGTATTGTAGGGCCAGAATGGTAGGCATCGATTCTTGAAACCCTCCCCCTATAGAATGGTGGGGCCCTATATATAGTCTCTTGTTGTCCTATAGTTGGAAGGGGTTCCATGGTAGGGAACTAGAAAATGAGTGGGGGCATTGGTCCCTACTATTTTAATGGGGAAAGGTCCATATTTTCCTTAGGCCCTCCTTGGCCCCATAGAGTAGTAGGGCTCTTTGATCAAATTAGTTGAGAGAGAGAGTACTTGGTGGAATAAGTTCCTTTGTAGCTAATTTTAAACCATATGTTAAAGGTTATCAAAATTCAAATGATCCAACTTTATTGGGACCCTTTTGATACTGCAAAAGAGACATTACTTTATAGTTGACTAACATTGGCAAGGTTATGCCTAGTGGAAATAGTATAATAATGCTAGGTATTTTAACTAGAATAGCAATGCATTTTGATTTCCTATTTGTTAAGGGGTGATCATGCATGAAAATGCAAATGTTGACCTGATGAATGAGACCTATTTCCTAGGGATTAGGTTATTTAGGTATGAGTAGTCATCATGTATTCTAAATTACAATAAGGAAAAGTTCTTGCTTATAATAGTAAGGCTCTCCAAGGAAAACTATTGAGTGGGCCCTTCCAATTGGTTATGCCCCTCACAATGTCCTCTTCATATGACAACTACTTGGTGGAATGGGTTCCTTCATAGCTTATTTTGAATCAACTATTAGAGGTTTGTCAAAATTTGACAGATCCAACTTTATTGGGACCCTTTCAGTATTGCAAAAAATATATTAATTTATGTTTGACTGACACTAAGAAGCCTATGCCAAGTGTGAATAATATAATAATTCTAGATATTTTCACTAGAATAGAATTGCATATTGATTTCCTATTTTCTAAGGGATGATCATGCATGAAGTTGCAAATGTTGACCTGAAGAACAAGACCTATTTTCTAGGGGTTTGGTAATTTAGGTATGAGTAGTCATCATGTGTAGTACATTATAGTAAGGAAAAATTATTTCTTATAATAGTAGGGCTATCCAAGGATAACTATTGAGCAAGCCCTTCCCACTGGCTATGCTCCCCACAGTGTCCTCGCAAACACTAGTAGGCATCCCTATGTATTTGGGAGGGGCTATGGTTGGGTGGGCCCTATGACTTATAAGATCCCTACCACTACTATTATAAAGGAAATGGTGAATAGTAGGGAAGGCCTTAATATTATAAAGGGCTATTTGGGAGGATCTTTTACATCCCTTCTTGTATAGTTGCCTTACAATTTTGTGGGGACCTTTCTTGATTCAATGTAACATTTCTAAAACCCCCTACTATTCTAAGGGCCACCCACCACTAGTTCCCTAACCTACCTAACCCTCTACTATCTTAAGGGCTTTTCAAATAGCCTCACCCCTATTAGGGCATGTGTCGTATATGAGAAACCTCACTCTACCCAAACCTTCCCTATTGTATGTTCCCTCCTCCATGCCCCCTACTACCCTACCCTATGATGGTTCTCTCCTACAATAGGGAGAATTTGATTTCTAATATTTGTACCCCTACTATTGTAAAGGGAAATGGTGAATAGTAGGGAATAATAGAATAGTAAGGCCAACATAAAATCCTCTCTCTTTCCATAGAATAGTAGGGGCACACACTTTACTATTCTAAGGGGTTATTTGTGAGGAGTCTTCACATTCCTTCATGTATAGTTTCCTTGCAATCCTATGGGGCCCTTTATTTATTTATTTGTGACATTGCTACAACCCCATGTATGCAATAAATGTAATTTTAAGAATATAAAGCTAAGATAAACATTCCTCAAGTAAAATAGATACAATATTTATGAAAATATAATAAAGAAGAAAAATAAAAGACAATTCAATCCTCACAAAACCTTATAGCTCCTTTTTGGTGTAGTTTTGGTCCAAGGTGAGGAATGAATGCATGCTTAATGGGCTTCAATACTTCAAAGGATTAAACAATGGCAGTGGATTATTTTGTGGAAGGATTTTAGAATTGTAAGGTTATAATTGATGATTTAGCTCTTCAAAAGGGCATGCTAACACTATAATAGATGATCAAGATGCAAACTTAGGAGATTTTTAAGTGGCCAAGATGCAAGGAAATGAGGGACATGGATTGTGCTTTCTGAAATGCATAGCCTTGTGACACTTCTCACAAGGAGAATGCATGTGAGAGGATTTGGGTTTTTGGGGAGAATTTGACCATTTTGGGGATTGTGAAAGGGACAAAAATGCAAGAGGGAGTTGGAGTGTGTAAGAGATGTGTAAGTGCATTTAAGGAAGACTTTAATGCATTTAGGTTGGAGAGTGGGAGGACAATAGTTGACTTAGATTTGGGTTAGGATTTCTTTATCCTTATGCTTAATGTTATGCAAATAATTAGGGTGGGATTAGGAGGAAAGTAGGGATGTTAGAGAAATGTGAAAGGGTCACTTAATCAACTAGGTTAAATTAGTTGATCAAATAGGTTTAGCATGTGTGAGTTGGTTGGGTCATGTCTAAACCAAAGGGTTGGGATTGGTTTGACAATTAATTAAGTGGCATGATTTAATCAAAAGGGGAATTCAGGATTAAATTAAAGAGGTATTATGAAATTGTATAATTTAATAGAAGAAGTGAGATTTAATTAGTTATCAGACTATTGGTTGTCATTTGATTTATTAATTAGACTATAATCAATTAATTAGATTAATTAACTATGGGATAATATAATAGTTAAATATTCAATACTTCATTAATAATGCTTTTGAATATGACTAAGTAAGATTACTCAATTTATTTATTAGATTTAGGTGTCTATATTTTCCCCCTCTTCGACATAGCACATTGGGGACAACATTATTTTGAAGATGTTTGAAAATAATGGATGACATCTTTTTAAAAGGAATAATATTGGCCCAATCACGTAAGAAAGAGGATAGACTAGACTAGGTAATGTGCCATTGGGAAGGTGGTAGGCAGAGAAAGTGAGGTCAATACCATTGCAAAAACATAGAAGAAATCTAGGGCAAAAAAGAGGATGCAGATGGGCTAGAAGAGGGTTAAAATTATGATTAGGATGAAAAAATAATGAAGAAGAGTGAAAATGGGTCACCCATGAGAGAGAATGGAGAAGTGCTTCAAAGGGGTCCTCTATGAGGGCCTAGAGAGCTCTAGATAAAACTCATTTGCATTCATTTTTCTTATAGAATTCTTGTATTTTTTGAACTTTGGTTGATACTTGTTAGATAGCAAGATGAGTGGGATTGAGCACTACAAGATTCAGGGTCAAATTGTGACAACGGTCTAATTTGTGGTATTTTCATTTTTTTTTTTGCAATTTTCCCTGACATCATCGTAATACTGACATAAGCATCAAAAGTGTGACACCTGCATAAGTATAAAGAAAAGGAAAACATGGCATAAATCATTCCTTATTTATTTTGATTATGGAGAGTTGCTTCAAATGAGGGTGGAGGGTTCTGAACATCATTGTGCCCTTGCGCTTCCTAGGATATATCTCTATATTTCATTGTTGTCCCCTTGCTATGTGATTTTGTTATTGTAATCTCTAAATTTCATTGTTGTACCTTTGCTCTGTGATTTAAATTGACATGCCCTTGTGATCTCTGTGTTTCATTGTTGTGCCCTTTCTCTATGATTTCATTGTCAAGCCCTTGTCATCTCTATATTTTATTGCCATGCCCTTGCTCTGTGATTTTGGTGTTGTGTGCTTTGTCTACAATTTTTTTCCATGTCGTGCCCTTGCTTTGAGATTTTGTTTCCATGACATGCCCTTGCTCTATGATTTTGTTGTCATGTTGTACCCTTGCTCTGTGATTTCTTTTCAATGCCCTAGCTCTGTTATTTTCTTGAAGGGTATGTAAATTGAGTTTCTTTTCCTTCTAAATAGGTATCTCTTTATATCTCCTTCTAAACATGTATATTTAGAGATCTTTTTTAATTTTTTATTGCATCTTAGCACAATAGAAAAAATGTTCCAGCTGCATATATATTCTAGAATCCAAATAAAAAATAAATAAAACTCATTCAACACATGCTAAGTGACTTACCTCAAGATCCTCCACAAAAATAATGTAGAATAGGAAAAATGGGTAGAGTTCACAAGAAATTTTACAAAAACATATCAGAGTAGATATTTTTACAAAGAAACTAGCCATAACTAGTTAAATGGATCTAGTTACTAATTAACTGGGTTGGTTACAAATTCCTATAGAACTATCATCAAATTAGGTACAATAAAATGAACAATCAACTATTCCCAACTAGTAGGATCAAATATAGTTTTCCAAGGTGATAAAATTGCATATGCAAGGAATTGAAGCATAACTTTAGTGAAAAGTTGAGTGTAAGGAATTGAAGAAGAAATTTCTCCTTCTGTGTAAATGCCATAATCATGAGGTTCATTCCCATATAGAAGCCTCTGCCACAATGGCATTACCTTTAGACAATGTAAAGGATGTTGAAGTGGTTCCCAACCTTGAAACACGCTTATAAGCATTTGATACTTGGGATCACTGTAGGGAGATGGTGCCAATACTTGAAACACTCTTCTAAGAATTTGATATTTGGATTGTAAATTCTCAAAGACACTTGCAAGTGATTCCAATGTCATAGTACCTACCACAAAACTTTCCTAGATTCTATCTAGTGGCTCCTATAATATCCTCTATGTTGTCTAGTTGTTGTTTCTACCATGGAGTATCTTTCTAAAGTTGCTCCTTCTCCTTCTCTATCTATAGCCACTCCTTCACCTTTGCTCTCGTGCCTTAAATTTTGATTATCAAACTTATGAATATCTATCTCTATCTTATCTAAAATCAACTTCACATTCTATTGTAACTCTAACATAGGTGTTTGATCATTGATAGCTTTCATTTTGGCATTCAAGTTTTCAAGATTGGTCAACACCCTCATTTCCAGACCTCTCATGTAAAGCACTTTCTATATTGTTTCAACATAATGTTCTTATTTCTAAGCTAATAGTTCTTTAGGTGCATTTTCTTGTAAAATATTAATTTTTTTGAACAATGGTAAACAGTTAGAAAGTGCATTATTTTTTATATTAAGGAAAACAGGTTTTGAAGGGTGCTTGAAACCCTTTATAGATCAAATAATTCTCAATGAAGCCCAAAAAAAAATTACAACATTCCTAAGGTGAAATAAGTCACCTGCCAAAAACAAGGTGACTAGAGTGGCCTCACAGATAACACAATGCACTACTACCACCAAAATAGGTTTTGAATGGGATCTTCAAACCTCATGATTGCAAAAGAACCAAATAGAAAGGGATAACCTCAAAAGCAATAGGTGAGCAGATAGTAAAGAAAATTGAGCCTCAAGATTTACATTTCGGTCTAGTCTTTTGAGAACGTAAAGACATATCAAATGATAGAATGGAGGGCTTAATTTTTTTTCCTTTTACTATTGTCAATCCATCCTCCACCATCCCAGTAGCCTTCTACCACGCAAAATCATCCACACCACAACCATCCCCCAAAACTTGTACAGCTAGAGAAAAAATACCACCACCACACGCAATTTGGAAGACAACAGTGGGAGGGACAACATCTCGGTCCTAAGATAATGTCGCAAGAGGGGTAACAATCAAATCAATAGTTGTAGCATCCAAAGGAGTGCCATCTATATTGGTCATTGTCATATGGGTAACATTTTAATCATCCAAAATAGCAACAGAATATATCACCAAAGAATCCTAAGAAGAATCAACTAACCCAACCCCAATAGAGGGAGTTTTCTGAACTGTGTAGTGATCATCTGAAACCCCCATCCACCAAGAACATGACTTCTTCAATCTAACCTTTTCAAGGGAGTAATGCATAGTGAGGTGGCTAGTCTTATGGAATTTCCTGCATCTGAAGGGAATACCCTCATAATCAAGAAGTTGAATCCAAGAGCCATTAGGGAAGGCCAAATTAATCATTTCTAGGAGCCCCTTGGAGATTTCTATCTCCACTATAATGCGAGCATATGTCATCTAAAAAACATTGGAAGATGTTGAATCAACCAACAAAAAAATCCCCAAGGGCCTCCTCCACAGCCTCTAGGAGAAAATCTAGCCTTAAGTGAAGGGGAAGATTAGGAAACCTTAGCCACAGAGGAATCTTATTAAAGGAGAGGAGCCACCCTTGACATTGGAAAAGAATGAAACCCTACCCCATTGGTCACCTAAGAAGACTGGCATTCACACCTAGCAAGAGCACCTCTATCCAAGGAAGAAGCGAGAGTGGACAAAGCTAGAGAAGGTGTGGGAGGCATTACAGAAACGAGAAAAACTCATACAATACTTTCAAAAATTATAATAATTTGTATATATAATAATATGCATTATTATTTTCATGTATGTATGTATATATAATAATGAATAATGATAATGTTTTCATGTATGTCAAAATAATAACTAACATTACCATTGGATCATATAATAATGAAGTAAACAACAACACCAATTTAACTATTGTTTCCAATGTTAGAGTACCTACCACAACACTTTCCTAGATTTTATCCAGTGACTCCCATAATATCCTTTATGTTGTCTAGTTAATCTATCTATCATGCAGTCTCTTTCTAAAGCCACTCATTCTCCTTCTCTTTCTAAAGCCACCCCTTCTCCTTCGCTCTCGTGCCTTAAATTTTGATTATCAAATTTTTGAATATCTACATCTACCTTATCTAAAATCAACTTCACATTATGTTGTAACTCTGGCAATTCAAGTTTTCAAGATTGGTCAACACCCTCACTTACAGACCTCTCATGTCAAGCACTTTCTGTACTGTTTCAACACCATGTTCTTGATTTTGAGCTAACAGTTCTTCAAGTATATTTTCTTGTAAAAAATTAATTTTTTTGAACAATTATAAAGTCTTAGAAAGTGCATTGTTGTTTTCATGTATGTATGTATATATAATAATGAATATTAATATTTTTTAATGTATGTTAAAATAATACCTAAAATTACCATTGGATCATATAATAATGAAGTAATCAACCTAGCTAATTAACAACTACACCAATTTAACTATTTTTTCTAATGTCATAGTACCCACCACAACTTTTTCTTGGATTCTATTCATTGGCTCCTATAATATCCTCTATGTCGTCTAGTTGTTGTTTCTACCATGCAGTCTCTTTCTAAAGTCTTTCCTTCTCCTTCTCTTTCTAAAGCTTCTCCTTCTCCTTCACTCTTGTGTCTTAAATTTTGATCATCAAACTTCTAAATATTTGCCTCTACCTTACCTAAAATCAACTTCACATTGTGTTGTAACTCTAGCATAGGTTTTTGATCATCGATAGCTTTCATTTCAGCATTCAAGTTTTCAAGATTGGTCAACACCCTCACTTGTGGACCTCTCATGTCAAGCACTTTTTGTACTATTTCAACACCATGTTCTTGCTTCTAAGCTAATAGTTCTTCAAGTTAATTTTCTTATAAAACATTAATTTTGTTGAACAATTGCAAACTCTTAGAAAGTGGATTATTGTTTTCATGTATGCATGTATATATATATATATATATATATATATTTATGTATGTATGTATACAGAGAGATCTTGTGGATTGTGGATTATGGATTATAAACTAAAAAGGAAAGAAAACGTGACATAAACATTCCCCATTTGTTTTGATTGTTGAGAGCTAGATGGGAAAGAGAGTTGAGAGCTCTAAATGAGGATGAAGTGTTGTGAAATTTGTCATGCCCTTCATTGATGTGATCTCTAAATTTTGTTGGCATGTCCTTGGTCTATGATTTCGTTATCGTGATCTCTATAGTTCATTGTCATGCTCTTGATCTACAATTTGGTTGTCATTCCCTTGTGATCTTTGCATTTCATTTTTGTGTCCTTGCTTTGCAATTTGGTTGTTGTGCTCTTGTGATCTCTACATTTCATTTCCATGCCCTTTCTCTACAATTTCATTAGTGTGCCCTTGCTCTGTGATTTTTTCGATGTTGTGCCCTTGTGATCTCTGTGCCCTTGCTCTATGATTTTGTTGCCTTGTCATCCCCTTGCTCCATAATTTTGTTGCCTTGTTGTGTCCTTGCTCTGCAATTTTGTTGTCATGCCCTAGCTCTACCATTTTCTTCAAGGGATATGTAAATTTTCATTTTTCCCCTTCTAAACATGTATCTCTTTATATTTCCTTCTTAACATGTGTATTTAGATCTATCTTTTTAAAGGTGCTTATTACATCTTAGCACAATAGAAAAATTGATCCAGCTACATACATATTCTAGAATCCAAATAATAAAACAATAAAACTCACTCAACTCGTGAGAATTGACTTACCTCAAGATCCTCCACAAAAACAACACAGACTAGGAAAAATGGGCAAAGTTCACAAGAAATTTTACAAAAACTTATAATTGTAATATGAAGTTTTCTTTCTCCTTTTTTAGGGTAATGTCATCCAATTACTTGTAATTTTAACATTCAAAGTTGATTATCATTTTATATTATAATAGTATTTCCTGAGGAGTACTTTTTGTAATAATCTTTGACAAATGACTTAAACTAATGATATTACTCAAACTAGAGTAAATGCCTCCTTCATAATCAGTGTCCAATTCATGCCACAACTTAGAACGCTGGACATCACTACTGTCAAAATGCCTCTGAAAAACAATAACAATGAGCCGATTTGAACAAAATCAATAAAACAATGGAAATTTAGTTGGTTTTTAATAATACCATGTTTATGCATTCAATTCATATTCATTTCTATCTCTTTTTATTCTCGAGACTCTAAATTACTTTCTTGTATTTTTTGAAACAAGGTGTTGGGGATTTTATGCATTGAAACCCTAAGTCCAAACCTTATATATGGAGCATTTTTATATTCATTTCATTTTTAATGCACCCTATCTTGTGATGGAGGACATACCAGAAGAATTTCCAATAAGCAATAGCCAAAGGGGAGGCACTGCTACTATCTTGAAGATCTACATGGAGGATTTCATGTGCCACAATAGCTTGCAGATAGAGTTCAGCGAATGGGTTAATTTTATTATCGGCCAAAATGGGAGTGAGTTAATTGTTAATGCCTTTTTTTCAAATATTATAATGCCTTGTAGCTTATAAATATTTTTTTGTAGTTTATGAATTGTTGCAGTTCGTTTGTTTTGTTTAATCATTTTAATGTATCATTACATTGTATCAAGTGAAAAAAGTGTGATTCTAATGACATTATGCATTACTTTTGGAATCAAGGCAAAAAGTACTTAGAGGGCAACTTCTTTGAAGAAATTTATCAAGAATGGGTGTAGGTAACTTTGGTTATGTAGTAGTTGTTCCTTTTCAAGCTTCAATTCAATACAAGAGCAAAAAATTGAGTTGTCCAAAAATATTTAGAAAATGCCTTGTTGTGGAAAACATAGATTTTAAAGTTGTGTTCAAAAATTCTTTTAAGATTGTGCCACCTTTATGTTTGTGAGTCTAGGTATGAAAACTTAGCTTGAATTTTTTTATTTATTTTTATAACACAGTCTCTCACAAAATAATAACTTTAAATGTTAATAGCATATTCAGATAAATAAATCAACAAAAAAATAGAAAAGAATAGAATAACTTGTAAATGAACAAGCATAGAAGTGGTAATCTATTTTGTATTTTCTATCAAACTAACTTATTAAATGATGTTGTTGATAGTTATTAGATTTTTTAAGACAACAATCACAACTACATCTCTTTGGTTTTTTTATTGGTAATATAGTTTGTATTAATATTTTATCAAAAGTTCAAAATTATATTATTTTTGCCATTGTTTCTCTTGGCATATTCTTTTGTCCATTACACCAGTCTCCAAAATTTATCTCCTATATGCAGTATTGTAAACTTTACAGTCTGCCTCGTAGGCTACCATACTTTTTTATCTACCCTAGGGAACCATTACAAGTACATTTCTAAGCCCACACTTCTACCAAAATTGGGAAACATCTAACTTGACAAATATTAACCACTAAAAAAAATATACATTTGATGACACTTGGATGCTAATTTATCTCCTCCTTGTTAAACATGTATCTCTTTATATTTCCTTCTAAACATGTATATTTAGAGATTTTTTTTAAGGTGCCTATTACATCTTAGGACAACAAAAAATTGATCTAGCTGCATACATATTCTAGAATCCAAATAATAAAATAATAAAACTCACTCAACCCATGCTAAGTGACCTCAAGATCCCCCACAAAAAAATGTCAACCAGGAAAAATAGGTAGAGTTCTCACGAAATTTTACAAAAATATATCATAGTAGATATTTTTAGAAAGAAACTAGCCATAACCCAATAAATTGCATCTAGTTGGTGAGTAGCTGGGTTGATTACAAATTCCTGTAGAATTGTCCTCAAATTAGGTAAAATAAAATAAACAATAAGTTGTTCCCATCTAGCATGATCAAATATAATTTTCCATGGTGATAAAATTGCATATGCAGATGCATCACTTGAATGTTAGGCATGAAGCACATTCCCCAATTTATTATGAATGGTTGGATATAAAAGCTCTATATGCTAGACCAACAATGGAAGTGAAGAATGTAACCATGCATGTATTGGCACACTCTCCATGCGCGGATCCCAAGTATCTACTGCTACTATTAATTTCTTCATCACAATATGATCCAGAATGTTATGAATTACTAAATCTAGTAGTAACTTCTCCCATGTCTCCATAAAACATAGCATAGGTTTAGGGTCCTTTAGCTCCCAAGAATTTGTAGCAGCTATTTTCATTGTTGGAAGAATAACTCTAGTGAAGAATTGAGCATAAGGAGTTGAAGAAACAAGTTTTTCTTCTGTGTAAATGCCATAATCATGAGGCTCATTCCCTTGCAAAAGCCTCTACCACAATGAAATTACCTCTAAATCATGCAATAGATGTTGAAGTGGTTCTGAACCTTGAAACACTCTTATAAGCATTTGATACTTGGGAGCATCACAAGGAGACTATGCCAATACTTGAAACACTCTTATAATCATTTGATACTTGGACTATAAATTCTCAAAGACACTTGCCACTTGTGATTCTAATGTCATAGTACCTATATAAACAATTTCCTAGATTCTATCCAGTGGCTCCCATTTTTTTTGATTGATTGTGTAGAGTTGCATGTGAAAGAAGGTGGAAAACCCCAAACAAGGATGGAGAACTCTAAAAATTAGTGGAGATCTAGGATTTTGTTGTTGTTCCCTTGTGATCACTGCATTTCATTTCCATGTTTTGTCCTTGTGATCTCTATGCTCTTGTTCATATGTATGTATGTATGCATGTATGTATGTATTTATGTATGTATGTATGTATATATGTATGGATATGTATGTATGTATGTATGTATGTATGCATATATGTATGTATGCATATAAATAGAGAGGTCTTGGCACAATAGGAAAATAATAAAACTCACTCAATAGGTAGCATGGCCACAGATGCAATGACAACACCTATTGGTAAGTAGATTCCTCTTTTTATCTCTCATTTTTAATGTGTTTATTTCACTTGAACTATTATTTCTTAGGAGGCATTTTGTAATATTGGATTGATTTTATGCAGAAGACAATGAGGACATTCCTAGATGTACCTTTGTAATGAATTTCTCATGAGCAATGAAGATGGGCTTTCCCTAAGAATAGTAGGAGGCAATGAGGACATTCTAGGTACTTTAAAGATTGATCTCATGACATTCTAGCTAACTTACCATGCTTATACACATATGGATGTTTAGGTAATCAACCTTACATTTAATAAAAGGAATATGTGATTTTAAACAATCTTTTGTCACAATGATTATTGTCACAAGCTTTTAAACATAACTATATAAGGAGGGGTTAGGATGTATATAGGTTAATCTTACATTAACTGTAAACTACAACACAAATGTTGCACCAATGTATTACAATATTGCAATTGTAGAAAACTGCCTGATTCACCCAAGTGGGTGTATGATGTGAAAGAGTTGTATTAGGTGATTAAAGCTCACCAGTGGTTATAGAAATACAACTACATCAAAATAATTAGAAACTAGAACTACATATTCACTAGAGTGAGTAGTTCAAGGGTCTTGATACTGTGGATATGTGTATGTAGGTAACCTAGTAGGTGGAGTATGCCTTTAGTGTGTAGGTGCCTTGGACATAGTTAAGTATAACTTAACTATTTTTAGTATGAGTTTGGTTAAATGAAGATTTAGTAACAACATTATTACAAGAGTGAGAACTAAATTGTACAAAATAATATCTCAATGAGCTTGCAGGATTGTGCAAACATTCTCTAACTTCAATCATAGATTTTATTCCTTTGTCACTATGATTCATTGGTCTAGTTGTTGATTAGCTAGGCTGATTACAAATTCCTGTAGAACTGTCATCAAATTAGGTATGATAAAATGAACAATCTATTGTTCCCAGCTAGCAAAACTTTCTTATTATTGTCTTCCTCATTCTTTTTACCTATCACACTCAACATCTCTAACCCAGTTACTTCTTTCTCCCATTGTCTCAACCCTTCTAGGCTTTGTATCATCTTGACTTTTTACAAAGGTATGATGCTTTCTAGTTCTACAATCAAAAAAATTCTTTTCCATATCTCTATTCTTGTATTTTCCCTTTGCATCATATACAATATCATCATGTTGGATACCTCCATAAGTCCCATTCCTCTGATCAAAACTTTTCATAGACTTTTTATTATATTTCTTTAAATTCATTTTAGTATGTCCATAGTTTTTATTTTCACTATCATGGTCATGATCATATCTTCTCCTTTTTGCCCTTTGTTTTGGTACCCTCTCAAATGATTCATTGTTTAAATCTCATTTCTTATGGACTTTAGTTACATATCGTATGCCTTTGTCATTGTGATTTATTGGCCTAGTTGTTGATTAGATGGGTTGATTAAAAATTCCTTATTTTCTATTAAATTCTCCAATTTATTATGAATGGTTCGATATATAGGCTACATATGCTAGCCCAACAATGGAAGCCAATAATGTAATGTTACATGTATTGGAACACTCTTCCTGTGAGGATGGCAAGTATCTAATACTATTGTTAACTTGGACATCACTATATGATCCACAATGCTATAAAAACTCCTCCCATATCTCTAGAAAAAATTGAATAGGTTTAGGGTCCCTTAGCTTCTAGGAAATTGTGGTAGCTATTCTCACTACTAGAAGAATAACTTCAGTGAAGAGTAGGTATATGCAATCATAATAGAAAAAATATGGAACGTGTGACATTGGAGAGGGTGCTTTCCTAACAAACCTATTTCTGAAATTCAACTTTGGTTATGAATATTATCAGGAGAATGCAATGCTCTTACCCCTATAACTAGTTTTCCCTTTATTTATATCTTTTATGAGAGACCAGATGATTCTTGTGACTATCAAATTCTGCCCATTATGGGGAGGATCAAAGACTATTGGCAAAAATTTGTCTGTGTCAAGCTTGAATGTAAAAACAAATTTTTTTCCATTAGTCTTTAATCCTCCCTGTAATGGGCAGAATTTGATAGTCACAAGAATCATCTAGTCTCTCCCAAAAGATAAAAATAATAATAGGAAAACTAGATATAAAGGTAAGAGTGTTGTAGTCTCCCAATAATGCTTATAACCAAAGTTAAATTTTAGAAATAGATTTGTTAGGAAAGCACTCTCTCCAATGTCACACATTCTATATTTTTTTCTATTAGGATGTCGTCGCAATTTTGACAAATAGACATTAGACCCACAACATTACTGTCACATAAATGTCTCACATGAAATGACATCTCTAACAAATAAATGTTAGACCAATAGCATTGTTGTCGCATAAATCTCACACTTGTGATGGTAACTCCGACAGATAACCATTACAATTTTGATGGTTATGGTCCCATCTGGCTTCAATTCATGACAACTTTTGGCATCACAATATAGATGGAACCCCTTGTCATTGTAATTTGTAATGACAAAATGTGCAACACTCATTCGATGGGAGCCAATTCTTGTTGGTGTTGCTTGGTCGATGGGTGGATGTCACAATTCAAGGTAGTAGTGGAGGCACTAGATAGACATCATGAGGGAATTTCTTTTACAAAGGTTAACAAACAAGATGATTGGGATAAGTGAAATCACAATCTTGCAATAAGTTTCTTAGATCACATAGGTTGAGGGTTAGGGCTAAAGATTTTTTGTGGAAACACAAAAGGTTGAGGTGAGGGCTAAGAATGTTGCTGGAAATCACTTCCACATTAGATATGACTTGGGATCGCTTTCCTAGCTTGAATCTTATGTAGGTACATGGTCCTACCATAAATTGTTGACAAGATTGAACATTTTCTAGAGTCAACAGGGTAGAGGATTGGTCAATGGTGGGAACACACTCATGTAGTAGAGATGGGGCTAGAGCAGGGTTAAGCATTCTTGGGATGGAGGAAATGTTGTGACTAGAACAGGTTGTAGGATTGCTTTTCTTTGTCAAAGGGATTGTGGACAAGAGAACCAAATAGAAAGATAAACTAGATCTAGCATATTGATTTTGGGGGGAGGGGTTAGAGATTATTAGTGACTAAATCTAAGGCTAAGAAAAGTTAGCTTCTATAGATCCAATGGTCTATTAATATACTTACATCATGAGATATATGTGTTACGATGCTACAAGAAACATATTAGTTCATTGACGTTGATTGGGCTAGAGTGGACATGATTAGCTTGGGTTACTTAGCATGAATGCCACACATTCAAACCTATATGGAAATAGTGACTACACTTTGATATCACAATATTTTATCCCCCAATACAGGAGATAATGTTGACCCAAGATGTGTATAAGATATATTGATCACCTATGTTGGGGACAAAGGTTATTATTGGGAATGTGGTGCCTCTACAAGTAATTTAGGCATTAGTTAGGCTAGAAGTTGTACTTAGGGTTTGACATATATAATTTCTACTCAATCAACATCTAGATGTAGCAGTTGAAAAATAGGTGCACTTATATGTATGTGGCTTGGTGTCTAGGTACCTTATCCTAGACATATATGGGATGAGCATGATACTAGCTCTAATTCCTATTATAGTTTAGATTATTGATGCTGGTAGAGTTTTACTATGACTTGTATCAGATCATTTATCATGGAGATGAGTCACAAAGGTATAGTATTTTCTTTGTATCACTCCTATATGTATGGGTGTGGGATCATATTGTAGTACTAAACCCACTAGGTAGATGGGATAGGAAACTAGAGGAGATTGTGGAGTACATCTAGGGAGAGCCACTTACCTACCATGATGTAGATGATATAGATTATTAGAGTGAGACTCTTAATTTGATTAGAGATGAGATCACATGGAGGGCCTATTTGATACTAGGTCCTTGGATTGAGGATCAACAACAACTACCCTTCACCATCACACCCACATATATTTCTGGCAGTGGGAGTATATTATCAAGTACTATAGATAGGATTGGGTGGCAACAAAAATTGGTTCACCCAATATGTGTCAATTGTGGCAGTATTTTATTAGAGGGTTACACATGGGTGAAAAAGGGAGTTTGAGCCCAAGCTAGTTCAAGATGGCTTGCTAGTGGCTTAGAGGGGTAGACAAATTGTCAAGTGGGATTGGTAGGTAGAGCTGATGTAGGGTTGACTTAGGCATACAAGTATAATTTTTAAGTGTCATGTCATATTGAAAGGTCATTACTACCTCATCTAGTAGAGAGGATTAGAGCAATAGGTTGGCTAGGTGGGGGAGATATGTTTTAAAAGTAGTGAGGGAAAAAGTAATCCAGGTGCCACTTAGGATGAGAGTGTGGTGAGACGCTAGAGCATAGGAGAAGTAGGTCATAAAGGAGGAGGAGGCTCAGGGTGGAGGTCAAATGGAGATTGATCTTAAAATTCACCTTAGGAATAAATAGAAGGATGAATTTAGAAGATGCAAAAATGATCTTGAATGTATAAAGGGAGATTTTGAATTTTAAAGATGTTATAGCTTATGTAAACTCCTTAAATTGCTTGGATGCTTAAATTCTTGATCTTCAATGGAGAGCTTGCTTGAATTCCTTGAATGCTTGGAGAATGGTTGAGAGCATGGCAATATGCTAGGGAGTAGTAGAAGAAGGTCTCAATGGACGAGGAGGCTCAGGGTGGAGATCAAATGGAGATTGATCTTAAAAATCACCTTAGGAATAAATTGAAGGATGAATTTAAAAGATGCAAAAATAATCTTGAATGTATAAAGGGAGATCTTTAATTTTGAATATGTTATAGCTTATATAAACTCCTTCAATTTCTTGGATGCTTGAATTCTTGATCTTTAATGGAGAGCTTACTTGAATTCCTTGAATGATTGAAGAATATTTGAGGGACTTAGTGCTTGAGATTACTTGTAGATTATTTCTTATGTGTGATAGATTATGAATATGATGGATGGATGCAAAATAAGGCAAATAGATGAGCTTATAAAGGGATCAAAATAAAATTTATCATCACAATTAATGCCTCAGATTAATCCTAATATAGGGCCGAAGGAGGAGACCCAAAAAATGGGTCCATGGCAGCGATGTAATATGCCATTGTCAATTAGGGATGCAAGGCATCCCTATTTACTTGTCTTACGTCAAATATTTACTAGTCTTACTAGGTCTTGATTTTAGGAAATCAGGTATAGATCATGAGAATATTTAGTTTTTTAGAGCAAAAAAGAGATCTAGAGTGATTAAAGGAAGGGGAGGGAGGACCCATGAAGTGAATAGGTCTTACCTCAAATATTCCCCAAGAAAAAGAAACACTAAGGAGGATCTATTAGATCCTACCACAATTTCATCTTGACGAAATAAAGAGATAAAAATAAAGAGGAGATTGTAAATTGAATGCAAGCCTAGCATTAAATCTTAGTAAATAGGTGCTAAACCATCTTATATTAGAGTATTTCCAATTTAAAATGTTATATTTAGCCACCACTTTAGCGAGATTACGGGCTCAGGCCAAACTCATGGTAAAGTAGAGAAGAAAGAGTCTAGTGGATCACAACAAGACAAAACATCACTTAAGTCAAAGGGACTAAGCCCCTAAGACAAGGGTCCTAACTCCACATCCATACACAAGGATATAAAAGAAACAAAAGGGGTTACTACTAAAACAAACCTAAATCAACTAGTGAAGAGACCTTAGCCAACAACATCTCATCCACTAATATCATGTTTGGAAAGCTATTAAAAAAGCATAAGTGATGATATAAGAAATACAAGAGAAACATAAATAAAATAGCTTCATGATCTATTCCTACTTGTGTGTGTGTGTGTGTGTGTGTGTGTGTGTGTGTGTGTGAGAGAGAGAGAGAGAGAGAGAGAGAGAGAGAGCCAAAAGGGGGCTATAAGTGGCTACATTTTTTTGAAATGAACAATTTCTAAACTCTGAAAAGAATTCAAAGATATTTATGCTCAAACTAATAATATATGACAACAACAAAAATAGTAGTCCTTTGAATCTAGTTTTTTTTTTCAAAATTGTTTAGTCTTAGGTCCTCAAAAAAGGGGGCCATAGAAAATGGTACTGTATTTTTAGAAAAAATATAACATAGTGCAAATTGTGGCCCTCCTAACATTTTTACATTTTTTGAAATTCCTTAATCACTTTGATCAAAAGTTACATAACATTGTGTAGTTTATCCAAAAAATTTTAGGTAATTTTATAATGTGAAATATATGTGTGCTCCCCCTAGAAATGATTGAAAACTAATCTAAAATCAAAACTCATTTTTTTCAAAGTGTGTAGAATGGAGTCTAATTTCTAAAAAGCTAAGTTGTTGCAAAATTCAATGAACAAGCTAAAATCTACACCCCAATTAATACACATTGGTTTTTGATAGAAAATGGACATATATTCAAAAGAAATTATAGTTGAAAGGCTTGAAATAGTTCAAATTAGAAATAAATTATATGATTATATAGCTAACACAAAGATCTACAATGTCATGTAACCTGATTTTATCGATACTCAATCACAAGAAAACTTAAAAGAGAGCACACAAGAAAAATTAATCATTTTTTGTATGTTTGCTACAAAACATGTCTCAGACTAGTTTAGAGGCTCCAAACCTTTGATTTGGATCCCCAAGAAAAATCCAAGCCTTAGGCTTGGTAGAATCCAAACCTTTAGGTAGCACGTGCTACCCATAGCACTATAGCATGTACACACTATTTCAAGCATTTTTAAATTTAGGCTTACATAGCCTGTAAGCACTATATTTTGCACACACTTTGTAAGCCTAAATTTCAATAGAGAGGGAAGGAGAGAGGGGGAGAGGGTAGAGAGTGAGAGAGAGTAGAGGATGGGGAGAGAGTAGGAGATGGGAGAGGATGAGATAGGGAGAGAGGGAGGGAGAAATGGAGAGAGAGAGAGAGAGAGAGAGAGAGAGAGAGAGAGAGAGTAGGGTATGGGAGAGGGGAGAGAGACAGAGAGTAGGAGATGGGAGAGGGTGTGATAGGGGGAGAGAGAGAGAGATGTGTTTGAGAAATATATAGTAAAAGGGAGGAGCAGGAGAGAGATTTAGCTATTGAAATATATAGATGAAGATCAAGATAGATAAATGAACACACACACACACACACACACACACACACACACACACAGAGAGAGAGAGAGAGAGAGAGAGAGAGAGAGAGAGAGAGAGTAGGGGATGGGAGAGGGTGGGATAGGGAGAGAGAGATTTTTTATGTAGTACATGAGTGCTTCATAGTTCATACACACTATATGAAAACACTAAGAAATGGTTATAATAAAAGTTTGGGTCCCTATTGACCCATATTCTCTATTTTGTTTATTGTCTATTCTATTGTTTTGACAGAAAACATAAGTTTCTTGTTGTTAGAAGTTAGCAAACACCAAATACAATCATTGAATACACTATTTGAAGGCTTTTTGAACATTCTTTCATGCTAATGGAAGCTAGAAAACACCAAATTCAATCATTGGATACACTATTTGAAGGCCTTTTGAACATTCTTTGTATAAAAAAGGTTAGTACAATCCATTTCATTGAAATTTGCATGTTTGAATGAATTTTTATTTGGAAATGGTTAGAAATTTGATAAGTTGTTTAATACATATTGTATATTCATTGAAATAATTGTAATTTGTATTTTTATTTGAATGATTTGTAATTTATAAATTGTAAGTAATTCAGATGTTTGAATAATTTGATGTATAGAAATCATAATCATGCGAAGGAAGAAACCAAAAAATCAAATAAAAGAAGAGACAGAGAGATTTATAAATTAAAAGAGATAAAATGAAACTACTACATGAACAAAGAAAAATGCAATGTAATAATGAAGAATTGTCTTTCGAAGAGGAACATGAGCCACCAATACAAAGAAACAAAGAGGAAGAATTGGAAAGACAAAGAGAATGAATGAGACTCTTATGCTCAAGAAGATAATTGAATTGTGAAGCTAGACCATCTTTCAATGTTGGAGTCATATCATCATCTCATGTTGAAGAGATGCTAATTTCAACATTTGACAATGTACACATTCCATCATGTCATGTTGAAGACAAAACATCAATATATCAAGTAGGTGATAATCCATCCTTTGCATCTTATTTCCAAGGTACATCACCTTTTGTTCAAGGTACACAAAACACTCAACCTTATGTTGATGTTAAAAATGTTGAGGTAATGGAAGAGATTATAAAACTTTCTAGAATTCATTTTAGAAGACCTAAATATTTTATTGATATTGATACTAACATTTTGAAATCAATGCCTGCCAAGATTAGCAGGTATACTTGTCAAAGAAAAGTTAATTGTATGTGGAGATTATTCTTTGAAGAATTAAATATTATAGGTCAATGTCAATTATTTGTTAAATTGATGAGGAATTTGAAATTTAGGCCCATCATGAAGATTCTTGATGGATGATTCAAATTTTAAAAATATTGTAAAGAATCTAATGAGTGCATATGACAAAGTGGGTTTGAAATTATGCACCAAACATAGTAATATCATAAGATATGTACTTACAAATGAAGAAAGCTTGACTTATGAGAAAGATCAGGAAAACATTGAAAATCAATAGAGGTACTCTAAGGAGAGTCATGGTAAGGTGTGAGAGATTGGAAGATCCAACAAAAAATGAGTTATGGACATTTGGTGCTAGACTATTGTGAAAGGATAAAGAAATTAGTGAAGCTTTGAAATCATTGATTGAATATTTTTGGACAAATGACAAGCATTTTCCCCCTAATCAAAGAGATGTTGTAAGGAAGATTGGTAGCTGAAATCATGATTCACATGCAAAATATTTTTTGGACTCAACTTCGACACCATTTTTTGCAAAATTTATTGGTATGTATCCTCAAACTCGAATAAGTCAAAGATTTTTTGAAATGGGTAAACCTTTTATGTGAAGATAAATCACATGCACACAACTTTTTGTAGGATACATATTGAATTTTCTAACCATTTTGAATTTTTTAGGCATATGTGTGTGTGTGTGTGTGTGTGTGTGTGTGTGTGTGTGTGTGTGTGTGTGTGTGTGTGTGTGTGTGGTTTTGTATTCTAAGTTTGTTTTGTAGGATTGTGACATGAATGAGCCACCTAGATCTTCAAGGGAATTAATATCCAACATTTTATGTGAAACAGGGGACGGTCAACAATTTTACAAGATGTCATGCTTATTTTGTGGTTCTTTATAGCTTTAATCAACTTGTGAACATATGGATAGTACAGATGCAATTGGAAATAAAATAGTAGATTGTAAAAAATATAAGACAGTGACATATGCTCTAAAAGATGGGAAACAAGGTAAAAAATTTGATTTAGTCATTGAAAAGATTCTAGTATATGAGTTCATGAATATTTTTCATAAAAAAATTATTTACAAGTGTGCAAGGCATACACATAGAGCTCAATGGTTGGATTTGCAATTCAAGTTGTGCAAGGATACATTTCCCTTGTATACCATTATTTTGGTTGTAGACTTTGTAAAGAACTACACACTACAAGCACAAAATGAAGTGCAAGAAAAGTATTATACTTCTCAATAGGTTTTCATATTTGTTCACATAACATTGATGCATTCACCTACAAGTACAGAGGATGATAGGATGATATTGAGGGAGTACCATTTTTACATCAGTGATGATCGATCATATTCTGTGGAGTGTGTACATGGTATTTTTCAATTATCTTATGGAGATTTGGCTAATAGGGCCATATCATATCACCAATACATTATTTGGTTAGACAATTGCACATCTCAATTCAAGAATGCACAAACATTCTATTGGTTAAGCAGGATGCACAAGTTGTCTAGAATTTAACATATGTGGAATTTCATAGAGGCTGGTAATGGAAAGGGAGAGTATGATGGTGCAAGAACATGCATCAAAAGAGCCTTAGCTCATGAAGAACTAAAGTAAAAAGATGGAGCAACATTGATAGATGCAAAACCCATCATCTAGTAGTGTAATGCTATAGTGGGTCCAGTTAAGGAAGGTGAGTTTACGATTCATAGATTTTTTTGGTTGATAGATAATACTAACATTGCACCATATGAGGATTGATACACACTAATAGAATCAAGTGAGTTGATCATTCAAACATTCCTAAGAACGCTGAACTAAATTGACCCTATGAGTCATTAAATGTCATAGGGCATCGATCTTTGATGGGGCATATCTCAGAGCTCATGCAAGGAATAGATGCAATTCTGGGTGCTACAAGATCATGTTTTTAACATCTACAATAAACTCTCTAACTTTTTGGAGATTGGATTATATTTTTATTTTGTGGTCTCATCCTAGGTGATGGTAAAACTTGTAGTTTTGGCTAGTACAAAGTAGACAAGTGAATCTCTCTAACCATTCATCATGAGATTGAACTATCTATTCCATTAACTCTAGGTGGTTGGATAAACCCTAGTCCTAATCTCCTCCCATCCTGTTGACCACTTGAAAATTCTCAGGTATGTCAAACTAAATTGACCCTGAGAGTCACTAAATTCCATAGGACAATGATCTTTGACAAGGCATATCTCAGAGCTTGTGCAAGGTATGGATACAATTTTGGGTGCTACAGGATTTTGTTTCTGATACCTACAATAAACTCTCTTTCTTTTTGGAGATTTGATTCCATTTTGATTTTGTGGCCCTATCTTTGGTGATGCTGAATCTCTTTAACCATTCATTGTGAGATCAAGCTATCTATTTTGTCAACTCCAAGTGGCTGGATAAACCTTAGTCCCAAGCTGCTCCCATTCCATTGATTACTCAAACATTTTTGGACACATCAAACTAAATTGACCATAAGAGTCACTAAATGACATAGGGCAACGATCTTTGACAGGGTATATCTTAGAGCTCATGTGAGATATGGATGCAATTCTAGGTGCTATAGGATTGCGTTGCCAAAACCTACAATAACCACTCTCTATTTTTGGAGGTTGGATTATGTTTTGATTTTTTGGTCCCATCTTGGGTGATGCTGAAACTTGTAGTGTTGGCTAGTACAAAGTTGCCAATTGGTAAATCTCTCTAATTGTTCATCATGGATTGAACTATCTATTTCATTAGCTCTGGGTGGTTGGTTAAACCCTAGTCCAAAGCTCCTCCCATCCTATGACCTCTCAAACATTCTTAGGCACACCAAAAAGAATTGACCCTAAGAGTCACTACATGCCATAGGGAAGTGATCTTTGACGGGGCATATTTTGGAGCTTTTGTGAGGTATGGATGCAATTGTGCATGCTACAAGATCCTATTTTTTAATCCTATAATAACCTCTCTCTTTTTGGAGATTAAATTTTGTTTTGATTTTGTGGCCCCATTTCAGGTGATGATGAAACTTGTAGTTTTGGCTAGTACAAAGTCACCAACTAGTGAATCTCTCTAATTGTTTGGTGTGGGATCAAAATGTTTATTTTGTTAGCTTTGCATGGTTGGGTAAACTCTAGTCCCAAAATCCTCCCATCTTTTTGACCACTCGAACATTCTCAAGCACGCCAAATCAAATTAACCCTAAGAGTCATTAAATGCCATAGGGCAACGATCTTTAACGGGGCATATCTCTGAGCTTGTATGAGGTATGGATGTAATTCTAGGTGTTATAGGATCCTATTGCCAATTCCTACAATAAATTCTCTCTCTTTTTGGATATTGGATTCTATTTTGATTTTGTAGTCCCATCTTAGGTGATGTTGAAACTTGAAGTGTTGGCCAGTACAAAGTCTCCAACATGAACTAACTTAATCCAACGTAAAACTTCAACATTTAATGTAGTTTCTTCTTCAGCACCTCTCATAGAGATTTTGTTTTGATATTGCTTAATCCAATAATGTCATGCATCAAAAATATGTCATACATCAAATATAAAATGTCATATATACATCAAATATATGTTGAATATGTCCACAAACATAAAATCCAAGATATATATCCACTAATACCTATACATGTGTGTCTATCCCTATATCTTCTCCTTCTCATGAGGGGAAGGAAAAAAATCACTAGAGGTCTTCAGTTGT
Organism: Cupressus sempervirens; assembly: GCA_028749045.1. Taxonomy (NCBI): domain Eukaryota; kingdom Viridiplantae; phylum Streptophyta; class Pinopsida; order Cupressales; family Cupressaceae; genus Cupressus; species Cupressus sempervirens. Next base: position 440,031,134 of record CM053792.1, read on the forward strand.
TGTGTGGAGGGAGATGTTGGGGATGATAGGGTTTTCCTCATACGCTTGCTCATCCTCTTGTTTAGGCTCCTCTCTAACTAGAGCTGATAAAAACAAAGTATATATGAATCAATCATTATTACACATTTAAATAAAATATATGTACACACAAAATTAATTATTTTCTTACCACCATCAAATAGTTAGTCTGTACATCAACCTCAAAGGCTCGTGGATGATTAAGAGTAACAAGACCATGCAAAAATTTAATCAATATAATCACTCAATCATACTTATAAATACTATTTGAAATTTTAATACTAACTATTATAAATAACAACTAAAACTATGAAAACTCTTTCATACCTCGATCAATGACTCTAAACTAGCCATCATGGCAGTAACTCCATGATTGATGGACCGACGAAGATGGGGAGGAGTCTCAAATGCCAATAACTACAAATCATAGAATACAATTTGGATGTAACATGTAATATGAAACAAATATAATCAAATGAATTAAATTAACATGAAACAAATGTACCTCTATGAAGCTCATATCATGCCTAGGCTTAGAGTCCCTTATGAATGTTGATGGTCTAGTAAAGAAATAATGCACATGGATAATTTTTTGGGTCAATCCTTCATATGATTACTTAATAAATATATGTATTAATTTAAATGATTAAATCAATATATACCTCTTGACTCATCAACATGATATAAAATGGGATTGGGGAATCTGTAATAGGGTAATCAAGACTCTTACCTTGAATTTTGAACAATGTCAAGACATGCTAATTAATTAGTCATTCACTGTACATATGAAATGTGATCAAATTAGTTTATTATAATTATAAGTTACCTATGTGTCAATGTCAAATGTGTTACTTAGGAACTCATCAATGACTGGCGCATCATCTCATCAGTGACTAGCCCATCATTGATAGTGTCTCCAACATTACTACCAAATGTGCATAACAATCCACATGATGTGCACATGCAACCGCGATGCAAAGAAGGATCCTCCTCAACTAATGAACTAGTACAATGAATGAGGGTTTGTGTCAAAGCATTGATAGTCCCTACAGTATTAGTCTCTACATGTTCCTTTAACAATTGAACAAATAATGACCTGCTCACCTTGTGACTTGACAATAGATACCCTAACTATATTAGGTTCATGACATGCCCCCAGGCTCTCAAATGACAACCCCCCAGCTCTTTTCCTTGAATCTAACATATCAAAATAATTGGGGATCTCCCCAAGTACAAATTCACAATACAATCTCTTTAAGAAATACATTGGAACCTCATGATTATTGCAGGGAGGGGCATTGAAGACCATCCACCATGTATCCCAAAAGTTAATTCTAATATCATCATGTATGCACCAATGGATGGGGAACCTTTTAGTTGTATGTTTAACAATGTCTTGTTCTCCAGGCTTTTTTAAACAATGCAAATATGCTACCTTTCGCTGTGTCCTTTTTTCTTACATCTTTATAGGATAATTTTTTTACATAATATCTTCTTTGTTTTTCTCTCTTAACACACCAAATATCTAACTGACCACTAAGAAAAGCTACATGGCTCATAATGGACTCAAGGAAGGATGTCAATTGTGCTCTCATAGGATTAGTTTTCTTGCAAGCTTTCAACCTACCAATGATTTATTCTAATTCATTTTTTTCTCTTTCTATTTCATTCATTACATTTTCATGGGTGCCATGAGGAGGTCTTTTGATAGGTGGAGGTTGCAAAATGTTTTGCTCTTCTTGTGGAGGGTTTTGATTTTGATCTTGTGGAGGGTTTTCATTTTGATTTTATTGATTAGGTTGGGGATTTGGTGGTTGATTATTCACATTTCTTAATAAGAAACCAATTTCATTTTAAATAAATAATTTTTTTTGAAGCAAAACTAAAAAAACATACAAGACAATGCAAAAAGAAGAGTAGAAAACATACTTGACGATCCCAATCTTGATCTCTGGTGACAAGGAGGAATTTTGTGGAGAGTGAGAAAATTATTCAACTTCCACAAACCAGGTGTGCATTGTTGAGGGGAAATAAGGCACCAACAAAAAGAAAAAAGGGAAAATAGAATGGGCCATGTATTTGAAGCCCATTTATAGAATTTTTAAAAAATGTGCACACACTTTTAGAAAATTAGTAATTTAAGTTGCATCATCTTTTGGCACCAAAAATTGGTTCATTTTCCCTAATAACTATATGCCCCCTCCTTATCATGTCTATAAAATAGACATGAGAAGGAAGGTAAAGATGATACCTACTTCACACAACAAGGAAAAATCCTTAAAGAAACAATTTAGACTATGTCCATAGTAAAGGGAATTAACCCTTATGATCTAAGAGTATATATAATCATGAAATGGATATTCCACTTATGAGAAGAGGATCCTTAAATGGAGAAATATTTAATACAAGACATCTACCTAAGAGGAGTCCTTGATCAAGATAACATACTTCAGCCAAAGAAGAGGAGGACATAAATGTAGCCTAGATCTAGCCCTCTGTTTCTAAGAGAGATAGCATTTTTTTGTGTGGGATGCAAACTTTAACGTAAAGTAAGGTAAAATGTGTATAATAAACATATATTTACTTGATAAATAAAGAGATAATGACATAAGACATACATCTTTTACAAAAGAGAGAGTCCATAGTCTAGACATAATTTTTTATAACAAAATGTCACATAATAATTAGCTGCCACTTAAACCCAAGGAAAGTGGATCATTAGAATAGAAAAAAATGTACAAAAAACCTCCCCCCCCCCCACCCCCTCACTTCAAGCATGAGACAATAAAGGAACTCTATGGAAGACTATCTAAAAAAATATTGGAAAATATGAAGATGAGTTGTAAGCAACAACCTCAATCATGCATGGAACAAAAACATCCTATATCCAACAAGAAATATCATACAATAATGCAATAGTACCATAGAGAAAATGAAAGAATGAAACATTATAGGATAATAAATTCCAAAAAACATGAGATGTTAGAAAGGATATCAAATATCAAAGAAACTATAGATAATTATTAAATGAGAAGCATAAAAATCCAAGGCATGAAAAGACATTGTTAAGTAAAGACACTCGATCTTCCTTGTACAAAAAACATTACATACCCATAGGTAAGATCATATCACTGATGCAAATCTATAGAGAAATGAAAGAGGGAGATGAAAGGATACCATGTTATTCCTACTTAGTTATCACAAAAGAAACAATAAAGGGATGACAAATCCTTGAGAAAAGAGAGAAAGAAAATCTAATATATGACCTAAATGATAGATTCTTTATTGCGCTTAGGATGCTAATCCTTGTGTTACACAATAAAGGCATGCAAGATAGACCGTCAAATTATAAAAGAATGCAAATGCACAAAGCATATTAGATGCATTGAACAAAATGACACATTATGGTACCCTAAGTGGATTAATCTTAAATACTAGACACATAATTTCAATAAAACATAAGATTGCACTCAAGATGTTAATTCTTAAGTAACACAATAAATGAATGCAAGAAAAGATATCATAATATAAAAGGAAAATACTTTGGAAAAGAGAGAAGATGGATCCTATGATGTAAATAGAAAAAAGAAATAGGGGCCTTGCCCCCCAAGTTGAGGAGACAAAGGAAATAACAATTATGTCACTCAAAAAGTAGGAAAATGAGCCCCCAAAAGATAGGTTAACAATGTCACATGGTTAGGAGCAACATAATAGGGATGTCAATATTTCAAGTAGGATGATAATAGACAAGATATCATTCATTTTTGAAAGTCATACAAAACATAACATAAGAAATAAATTGATAACAAGGATAAAGAATACAAGACTATCTCTTATATGTAATTAGATAAAAATATAAAGAGAAACAATCAATATGAATATATACTCTTAAATATTTAAAGGTGTTTTATTGACAAAGTAAAAAGTATTGGACAATGGTGTCAAATCTAAAGTTTCCCAATCTTGAACAGTTGAGAAACCATTTATGGGGTCAATATGAGTAGGATCCTTATGATCTAAGATTAAATTTTTGAAAGGGGATCATAATGAAGACCTAAATAAATTTGAGACATGTCTTGAAAGGAAAAAGAAGGTTGATCATTAAAATAAACAATGTTATCATCCAATTGTATAAAAGTTGCCTCATGAGAAAGTCCATGTCCTTATATAGTGGTTCATCCTACATATTAGAATCATCTAAGGAAGAAAATACACATTAGAGGAGGAACAATCATGACTCCAAGAAGTTTCATGAGGGATGGAGTAATCAATATTACTATCCAAGGGATCATCCCAAATAGTAGGACTATCATAGGTTGATCATCATCTTTTGAAAAAGTCACCCTTTGGAGGGGAATGAGAATCAATGTAAGAAAAAACTAAATTTTCATCTTATACATGAAATTAAATGTATTTAAGATCATGAAGGAAACTTGAAAATAAACATAACAACCCCATTTAAATAAAATGCAATGAACATGAAAGAAACTTGATGTAGTTTTTTTGTTGTATTTTCATAATGAAAATATATGAAGCAAAATCCATATGGAAATAATGAAAAAGGTGATCTAAATATCACTAACAACAATAATACCATACATAGTAGATCTAGATACACTAAGAAGTAATCTAACTCCAAAATAAAAACAAAAGAAGGAAAGTATGTTGAGTTCACTAAAAGAAGGTAAACACCCAATGCAAGGAAGGGAATAAGAGAGATCAAATGACCTAATTAAAGAGATATTTCAAGAGACCAAGATCTAAATCCAAGATGAAAGAAAGAGGTATAAGATGCTAAATTTACCAAAATGTATGGGGGGAAATGGATCAATTACCCTAGCCACAAATTAAGGGCAAAAACCAAGACTCGTCTCCTAATGTAGGTCTTATTTAACACAAAGTAAAGTGGGTATGTGTAGGATCATGGTGTGCCAAAAAGTGGTGATGTGAAAAAAGTAGAGTTTGAAAATGTCTAAAAGCATTTCAAAATCCACTCTAACTTTTTTCCACCCATCCTAATACCAAAGCTAAAAAGTTAGGACCAAATCAAATACCCAAGGGCTCTTTTCACATTACATTTTCTTTGTGTTTGAGAGTTTCCTCTATTCTGGTATTGGATCTCATAATGGGTATACGATATTAGTAAGTTTGTCTATCATTTTTAATGTTTTGAATGAATCTTATTATAAATTAGTTATTTTTAATTGAAGTTGTTAAAAATTAGGTTTTTTTAATAGAAATTGTTGAAATTTAGGTTATTTTTAATAGAAATTATGTTTTGCAAATTAATAGGTATAGCTAACTGAAATGATTATACTGAGGCAAGAAATAGTGTTCCTCATAACCCTCCACCAAATGATCCAGTGCCCCCTCAAAATAGCCCACCAAACGATCCCCTACCCCCTCAAAATTGTCCTCAAATTGAAGATTTGATATTTGAAAATCTCATCAAATTGAAGGTTTTTTGAACCACATATAATACTATACCCACACTGGCTCCCATGTTATCCATGTTAAACACCATAGTGGATAATATTGAAACACTTACCAATGAAAAAAATGCTATTCCTCGTCAGCATAACCAAATGCATGTTGAACTTGATGATAGGTTGGACTATGATGAGGTCGAGTCCCTAAATATAAGTAAAGATAATTTGGTTAGCCTTTTTGCAGACCCAAAAATCAGTAAACAAGTTGAACGCACAAAGCACAAACTATCAATTAAATGGTGCACAAATGAGGCTATGCGTGTGAACTTTTGGGATCATTGGTGGATGGTTTTCAACATCCCTCCAGACAACAATTTAGAGGTGCCATTTTATTTCCTTACAAAATTGTATGTATAAATTGTGTTGGGCCTCAAGGTGAACTATTGGAGCATGAAGCCCAACATGGGTTTAGGAGGAGGAGCTCCTCAGGATAGGCCCTTTTCCTAGTGAAAGAAATTTGGTACTTTTGTATGTCTCCCCCCCTCCTTGAGTGTAACATCTTGATATCATTACAGAGGATAGCTCTTAGACTATTAGAGCCATCCATAGATTGAGTAGCCTATTGATATCCTAGGCTAGATCAGTGTTGCCTCCCCATGTTGATGATGCTAGCATGAGTTCATCATCGGTGAGCTCATCACATGTTTATGTGCCCCATACTTGCATAACATGCAAGAATATTTTTCTGGGTCCCATAGGTGATCTTTTTGAGTATAAATTTGTATTTGAGGAGGATACACCAAATGCATGTATAGAGGCTACACACCTTGATGTGAGAGAGGAGGGGCATGCAGAGCCATGGATTCCTTTTCTGTCAGTATGTGTATACATTTTTTTATGATGACATATGCAATTTAAAGTTAATCTTTATAATAGAGTAATTTTAATTTTTAACCCATACTGACTTATAAATGTATGTGATCTTCATTCATGTTCAGTTGATGACTGAGGAGGAGCTCAGACAGGTTGATAATGTCACACTCTCGGCTATTTCATTTGGCCTTGAGACATCTATGGTACATTACATTGTGTTCTCATTATTTTTTCTATTTGATATTGTAGCATATATGGTTTCTAATCTTTCTTTTCTCTTATAGGTATCACTTGTCAGTGGGGGCAGAGTGTGGGGGATGAGGCATGATCGATTGAAAAGGGAAAGGTAATTAGGTGCTTTCTATTTGATTAAATATAATTGCATTCTTGTAACATGTTTGTGGTACTGAAATTTAATTACATTCTTTATTGTATAGGGCGTGACTACTGGTGATGAGTCTAGGTAGATTCCATATTGTAGATGCTCTGGCATTTCCATTCGCATTGAGAGCCCCATCGTATGTATAAGTATCATTTAATTTTTATTTTCCTTATTTTCATAAATAAATTCAAAATTGATTTCCATGATATTAACAACTAGTATTTTTTATCTCATAGGAAACACCTAGTGCACAAGAGGTTGGATGCCAGAGTTTTGTATCTTTGCTAATGTAGCCATTATATCTAGAGAAGGAGTTGACATAGGTAAGTTGTTGTTTGAATTCTTGATTATATGTTATAAATTTAGCATGCTATGAATTATAATGTTACAGTTTGAGTTGTAGATTCATCTAACAAACATACTTGAACATACACAGGCCGCAATCCGTGAGGTTCAAGCATTGCTGAGGACATATGAGAGGACTCCTAACTGGCATAGGAGGTCGACGAGAGAGGTATTCATGATGAAAGTTTAATACTATAAATCTTCATTAAAAAAAGATCATTATGCATTTAAATAATTCAATGTTAGATACATAGAATCATATAAATTTAGTAATCTAACTTTGGGTTTTCCTTTTTTGTTTATGTAGGAGGCATCTGATCCACCTAGTGCAACAAAGAAGCTACATTTTGATCATCCACCAATAGCTTAAGATAGTATAGTTGTCATAAGATACATCATGAGACATTTTGAGATGGCATATGTCACATTGTTTACAAAAAAAATTGATATTATACACATTCCAATGGCATGATCAGCCACATTTTGCATATGGATCTATGTATTTTGATATATATTTGTGTAACTTGTCTATGGATACATGAACTTTGATATATATTTGTGTAATTTGTCTATGGATACATATATTTTGATATATATTTTTTTCATTTATGTGAACAATGATATACATATTAATTTAGTACAGTATTGTTAAATATATTGTGGATCATGTGTATTGTTCATGTTTATGGAATATCTTTCATTTTGATCACGTTTGTTATATTTGATTCAAATGCAATAATTTTTGAATAACATTTTAACAACCTTTATTATCAAATTTTGATGCAATGTTTAATTTGAAATGCTATCATATATATGTTTAATTTGAAATAATCTCTCCAATCCCTTAAGATGTCACTATGGTTCGCCTGCCCAAACACACTTAGAGAACCTTGGCAATGAGATAGGTTATTGTAGGCCTTGACATGACCCTCTTATAGCATTTGACATTTCATTGATAGTCTCCACGAGCTTTGATTTATGACCCTTGGAAGATTGACCTTGAGATGCGCTTAGAGCACCTTGAAGACTCCTCGGTATGGGTTGTGATGTACTACAAGGCTTGCTCACACTGACTAGTCCTTCTTAGGACTTCCAAAGGTCAAATTCAAGACCTTGCTATTTTCTTCTTGCTTCTCCCACTTTGGATCCAATTAAGATCCACCTCCTTCACCCTGGTACATCAACTTTACAAAGAAAAATGAGAACAAGTGCTATTATGAGACTTTACTACACATTCAGCTTACCAAGCCCACATTACATTTTGGAAATGCAAGAAAGATTCAAGGCTTCCATCAGCATCATGGCATTGATATGTATGAGTTTGGATCAACCATCATCTCTATAATAACTAAAAATCTATATCTCAAACAAATTTGAACTAGATGTTGTTGTTAGCACATTAAAATCATAGTCATAGTAAGGTCATTTCACACCTTTATATGGTCATGCTCAAACCCCTAACTAAATCTTTGCTCTCATTTTCAACTTTGCATGAAAGAAATTTTAAGTATTTTTTTCTATAACTTAAAATTCTTAATTAGATGAGTTCAAAAAACTTGGTAAGGGGTCCTATTAAGTTGATTTAGACATTCCAAGATGGTTTTTGACCCTTGGTCAACTTTTCTACCACTTTGGTCAACCTAACCCCTATTGAGAAACTTATAGGCATAACAACAACTTAGGAGCAAAAACCCACTTAGCAACTATGTTAACCTTACCTAAGGACCTAATAGGTCTTATTAAACCACTAGTGATGTAGCTAGCATAACTGCAAGCCAAAATGACAAGAAAGAAGCACTAGGTACAAACTAGATTACGTAGCTGCTCCTACACCAGTGTGGCCACAAATGATGGAGATTCTCTGCGGCTAAAACAAGGGTGTCAGTAGGGTTCACCTACCCATATAGAAGTAATGTCACTGATGATTCGATGCCAAGATTAACAATTTCAAAGTTATGTTGTGATGCACCTATGAACTGAGGCACACTGCAAGTTTTGGCATCAAGCGAGGTCACTATGCCAAATCCAAACAGAATGTGATCTCTCAAAAATGAGAGAGGTTATTTTAGGACATGGCATGACTGTCCTATAGTATTTTATGTTTTATCAATAGCCCCCATGAGCTCTGAGTTACGATCCTCAAAATATTGACCTTGATATGCACTTAAAGCACCTTGGAGACTCTTTGGTGTGGGGTGGTTGTGGATGATGGAGGCTCTGCATAGCTAGAACAAAGGTGTCACTAGGGTTCACCCATCCATCCAAAGATAATGTCACTGATGATTTGATGCCAAGATTAGCAGTTCCAAAGTTACATTGTGATGCACCTATGAATTGAGGCACACTCTGAGTTTAGGCATCGAGCGAGATTGTTATGCTAAATCTAAATGGAATGTGATCTATCAAAAATGAGATAGGTTATTGTAGGCCTCGACATGACTGTCATGTATCATTTAACATTTCATTGATAACCCCCATGAGCTCTGAGTTACGACCCTCGAAAGATTGACCTCCACATGCACTTAGAGCACCTTAGAGACTCTTCAATACGGGGTGGCCACGGATGACAGAAGCTCTCCATGGCCAAAAAAAGGGTATTAGTAGGGTTTACATGCCCATTAAAAACTAATAGCACTGAAAATTCCATGTGAAGATCAATGGTTTCAAGGTTATGCTGTGATGCACCTATGAACTGAGGCACACTACAAGTTTTGGCATCAAGCGAGATCATTGTGCCGAATCCAAATGAAATGTGATCTCTCAAAAATGAGATAGATTATTTTAGGCCTTAGGATGACCTTCATATAGTATTCAAAATTTCATTGATATCCCTCACGAGCTCTAAGTTACAACCCTCAAAAGATCGACCTCAACATGCACTTAGAGCACCTTGGAGACTCTTCGGTATAGGGTGGTCATGAACAATGGAGGCTCTCCATGGATAGAACAAGGGTGTCAGTAGGGTTCACCCACCCATATGGAGCTAATGGCATTGATGATTTGATCCCAAGATCAATAGTTTCAAATTTATCCTGTGATGCACCTATGAACTGAGGTACACTGCAAGGTTTAACATCGAGCGAGATCGTTGTGCTAAATCTAAATGAAATGTGATCTCTCAAAAATGAGAGAGATTATTTTAGGCCTTGGCATGAACATCCTATATCATTTGATGTTTCATTGATATTCCCCACAAGCTTTGAGTTACAACCCTCTGAAGATCAACCTCAATACACACTTAGAGCACCTTGGAGACTGGGGTGGCCGCAGATGATAGAGGCTCTTCTCAGTCAAAAAAAAGGTGTTAGTAGGATTCACCTACCTATCTGGAGCTAATGGCATGGAGGATTTGATGCCAAGATCACTAGTTTCAAAGTTACACTATGCATCTATGAATTGAGGCACACTACAAGTCTTGACATCGAGCAAGATCTTTGTGCCAAATCCAAATGGAATGTGATCTCTTGAAAATGAGAGATTTTATTTTAAGCATTGACATTACTATCCTATATCATTCAACATTTCATCGATAGCCCCCATGAGTTCCAAGTTACGACCCTCGAAAGATCGACCTTGACACACACTTAGAGCACCTTGGAGACTGTTTAGTACGGGCTGGCCACAAATACTAGAGGCTCTCCATGGCCAAAAAAAAAGTGTCACTAGGGTTCACCCACCTATCCAGAGCTAATGGCACTGATAATTTGAGACCAAGATCAATGATTTTAAAGTTATGCTGTGATGTACCTATGAACTGAGGCATACTGCGAGTTTTGGCATCAAGTGAGATCACTGTGCTGAATCCAAACAAAATGTGATCTCTTGAAAATGAGATAGGTTATTTAAGACCATGGCAAGATTGACATGTAGCATTCAACATTTCATCGATATCCCTCATGTGCTTTGAATTACAACCCTCGAAAGATTGACCTTGACACACACTTAGAGCACCTTGGAGACTCTTTGGTACAAGGTGGCCGCTGATAATGGAGGATTTGCATAGCTAAAACAAGGGTGTTAGTAGGGTTTACCTACCCATCTGGAGCTAATGGCACTAAGGATTTGATGCTAAGGTTAGCAATTTCAAAGTTACTGTGTGACACACCTATGAATTGAGGTACACTATGAGTTTTGGCACCGAGTGAGATCGTTGTGTCAAATATAAACAGAATGTGAATTCTCAAAAATGAGAGATTTTATTTTAGGCCTTGGCATGACCATCCTTTAGCATTCAAAATTTCATTGATAGCCCCCACAAGCTCTAAGTTATGATCCTCAGAAGATTGACCTCGACACACACTTAGAGCACCTAGGAGACTCTTCAGTACGGGGTGGCCGTGAATGATGGAGGCTCTCTATGGCCAAAAAAAGGGTTTCACTAGGGTTCACCTGCCCATTCAAAGCTAACGGTGCTGACCATTCAATGCCAAGATCAACAGTTTCGGAGTTACGCTATGATGCACCTATGAACTGAGGCACATTGCGAATTTTGGCATTGAGTGAGATTGTTGTGCCGAATCCAAATGGAATGTGATCTCTCAAAAATGAGAGAGGTTATTTTAGATCTCAGAATGACCATCCTATAACATTCAAAACTTCATCAATAGCCCTCACGAGCTCTATATTATGACCCTCAAAAGATCAATCTCGACACACACTTAGAGCGCCTTGGAGACTCTTTGGTACTTGGTGGCCATGGACAATGGAAGCTCTCTACAGCTAGAATAAGAGTGTCACTAGGGTTCACCTACCCATCCAAAGCTAATGGCACTAACGATTCAATGCCAAGATCAACAATTTCAAAGTTACATTGTGATGCACCTATGAACTGAGGCACACTGCAAGTTTTGGCATCAAGTGAGATCATTGTGCCAAATCTAAATACAATGTGATCTCTCAAAAAATAGATGGGTTATTTTAGGCCTTTTCATGAGCATCATGTAGTATTAGATGTTTCATCAATAGCCCTCACAAGCTCTGAGTTATGACCCTTGAAAGATCGACCTCGACAACACTTAAATTACCTTGGAGACTCTTTGGTATGGGGTGGCCATGAACAATGGAGGATCTTTGTGGCTGGAACAAGGGTGTCACTAGGATTAGTATTAAGTAAAAACATTATTTTTTATCTCCCTTAAGTTTTTGGCATTGGGTACAATGCAAGTTTGGTGTTAATATGTATTAAAATCATTATTTTTTAGGTCTCTCCACATAAATTACATTAAGTAAAATCATCTTTGTTTCTTACATTAAATCAACAAGTTTAGATTTACAATATCTCAAGTGTTTCATGATTATTACATTAATACACAACTACCAAAAATCGTAGTGTCAAAAATAGAATAGATTTTTCTTCATTCCGCTCCTTATTTAGCTTTTTATCTTCATGCATGGCTACTCTTCATGATGTACCTAAATTCCAATATCATAAAAAAATATTAGTAACTTATTGTATTAAACAAGATAATCATTGGTTCACTGAATCATTATGAACAAAATAACATAAGAAGTAAATATACCTAGTCGAGTGTTTTAGTAGGGTCCTCTATCTATTTTAGGGTCTCCAATATGGCTTCATGATCAGCATTAGTATTTCAGTCATCCTTGATGCTTCAACAACTTTACATTCATTGCTATAATAAGATGCAAATATATGAGAATTTTTTTGTTCTTCTGATAGTTTTTGAATGCAAGAACTCCACTCCTTTTAAGCATGTATGTCAGCAACCATGTTCCAATGATAACAACTGAACTAGTAGGATATGTGAATCCATCATCATCTGTGATTAGTTGTGCAAGCTTTTGTTTACCTCTTAAAAAATTTTCTATCCAATAATCTAATTTCTCATCATTTCCCTATGGTACAACCAATGAAAAGATATGTCCTGGCTGAAGAAGATATGATAGATGGTTATGCTCAAGTGAACTTTCCATGTCATCATTTATGATAGAGGGTATGATAGATAATGGAGTAAGATATTGTGGAGCCCATGTGTCCACCCACTCACTTGACTCATAGTGATCCCAATCACACTAAAAATAACTAGGACAAAACAAAGCTAGCTATCATGTCCAAATGGTCCATGTACTAGAATCAGAGCTCCAAAATGAATGCATTTTTGATGAATCTCTCACTATAGCACAATCTGATCTATCACCTATGGACCCTTCCTCAACCAACCAAAAGAACTTGCGTACTACTAAATCAAGAGTCCCCCCTGTGATAATACTAAACTACACCAATCAACAATGCTATGAGCATCAAGAAGCTCTGCTCTTCAAATCTTCAATTGCTCCTTAACTAGAGCTCTCTTCACACATGCCCTTGCTCCATCATATTCCCCTTTCCCATGGCCAGACTCAAAAAAACTCCAAATATAAGGCAAACTCTCTCTACATGCATCCTACACAACCAATAAAACATGTGAGCATTCACGAATTGACCTATACAAGTATCTAACCAAATGATATGTCTATCCATAAAAATTTGTGAGAGTGAAATCTATCATCACTCATATAAAAATGATACTCTCTAATAATCTTCTGATTATCTTCCACACTATTAGTGGCATGTCTATACTATGTTGACAAAAAATGCAATCTGAATGAAGTTGTAATACTAAGATTGTGTTTCATTTTGAGGCTATAATGTGTAGTTCTCAGAAAAGTCAACAACTAATAAAATAGTGTCAATGGGAAAAGTCTCCTTACACATTCTAAATTGTTGATCCAACCAATGAGACTTGTGACTATGTCTTGCATACTTGTAGAAAATATTTTTCTTGAAATCTGAAGTAAAACTAGTCACACTAATTTCTTTTGTAACCAATTTACATCTAGAGCCCTCATCCCCACTCTTCAATGTGTATTTCATAGTTTCATATACCATTTTTTTTTCTATTGTCTTCCCAAGATCTTATTTGTACCCCTCATGGAAACATGTGTCAAACTTGGATAAGCCACCACATTCTGAATGCTTCTCATTTAAGAGAGCATTTCTAGAAAAGAAACAACCATTAACTCTACAACATAAAAATTGATCTAGCAAGTCTCTTGATGATTTTGGAAGACCACTAGTACCAGAATTCTCCAACACTTCTTTACTTGCAAAGTAGAATGGATAGAGCGTAATAGTTCATGGTGAATAGAAAACTCGACATGATATTTGTAACAACATGTATTTCAAATTTAAAGTGGCACACAATAAAATGGCTTCAAGGATTCAAAAGCCCTTTGTGATAAATGAAATCTTGGATGACTCTCTCTAAATTGTTTGAATAACATAGTTTGACTTACCTCCAAATAATGTTTAGGATGTGGCGTGCAGTCTCTGATACCAATTCTCAAATTTAACATGTCTCTAGCATTAGGTGATACTCTTGAGCTAGAGTGCCAAAATTGTGTAATTTCTTCCTTCACATCATTGGATACTTTCTTATCAAAATGTGGAAGTCTCCCACCAAAAGCCCATGTTTCATTTCGAAGAGGATCTTCAATTCTCTCTCATCTACTAAGTGCTCTTCTCAAAGTAGTACAATTTAGGTTCAAGTCAATACAAGTTTGTCTCATATATCTACCCTTTCTTAAATGATGACTTAGCAAAGGGGTTGTAATAACCCTTCGAGAAGCTCTATTATCCTTCTCCCTGCTATTTTTTCCAATGCTATTGAAAGCACTAAAAAGATTTTTCAAAATAATGACATTCATTTCCAATTTTTTATTGACTTGAATCTTCAATTTGGAAAGCATAGGTCTCATCTTTTACATCTTTAATAAGTGCATAAAAACTTGACATTGCTCCACCACTATCTTGTTGTCGAAAAATATCTTATATAGTCTTCAAGCCCATAACTAAATCGTTCTTTCTGATTTTTTCCCTTCCAAATTGGTAATAATTGTTTCATCAGTTTCAATTATCCATTTTGGTTTTCTAGAACCTTCATGTCAATTATAATTAGGAGATATGTAACATTCCTATGCATTGTCATTTTTGACATGGTCAATCATGCAATTTACATTATGACCTGGTATCATTTCATTCTCCAAATTTTCATGGTCTATATTTTCAATCCCAGCATTATTGTTATCAATTAGTACATTTTCATTCCCCAACTACACATATTCATTATCTAACTCTATGATTTTACCTTCGATCAATACATCATCAACTTGGATCACATTTAACATAGCTTTTCTCTTCCTTCAGTGATTTAGCTTGTCCATTTCCCTATATTCTGCAATGTCTTCATTTGATACCTTCCTTTTGCATTTAGCCTTTCGACGACTACTAGTCCCCATTCAAAAAACAATATCTGACCTAATCATATATTATAGAACCTTTGTTGATCGTATGGTACTCAAAAACTTAGTTTTGTCCAAATCTGTGAAAATGGCCCCCAAAAATTGTGATTGTTGGGTCTACAGTGATAGGGAATATGTTGAGAAAAGCATGCCAGTTTTCAAATACCCAATCTCATATTGGTTATCCAATTCCAAATCAAATACCTGATATGAGATCGGGTACCCAAAATGGATGCCAAAATTATGGAGGGAAGTGAACAAATTTGATTATTATATATGATTAATATATATATGATTATTATTATATACAATTATTATATTATATTATTATGATTTTGCCTATTATTATTAAATATAATATAGTAATATATATTATTGTTATTATTATTATTATGACCTATAAATATAATATATTAATATATCTAGTTATTATATTATATTATTTTGATTTTTATTGTTATTATTAGATATAATATAGTAATTTCATGACAACATATGTCCCTAGGGGCCCCTAGGAACCCATTTGGTTGGTTCTAATGCATCAAAAGGGGTCATAGGTTAACTTATGCCCCCTTTCAATGCATTTCATGAAAATATATGTCCCTAGATGTATTTAAACCAACCAAATTGGTCCCTAGGGACACATGTTGTCATAAAATGCATCAAAAGGCTTCATAGGACCCTTTCGACACATTTTATGACAACATATGTCCCAAGGGGCCCTAAGAACCCTAGGGACCCATTTGGACCCACTTGGTTGGTTCAAATGCATTGAAAGGGGTCATATGTTAACCTATGATCCCTTTCAACATATTTCATAACAACATATGTCCCTAGGGATCCTAGGACTCCTAGCAACCCATTTGGTTACATTTCATGACAACATATGCCCCTAGAGACCTTAGAAACCCTAGGGACCCATTTGGTTGGTTCCAATGCATCAATGCATTTCATGATAACATATGTCCATAGGGGCCCTAGGGCCTCGAAGGATCCATTATGTTCATTCAAATGCATCAATAGGGGTGATAGGTTAAACTATGAATGCTTTCAATGCATTTCATAATATATGTCACTAGGGGCCCTAGGAACATATTTGATTAGTTTAAATGCATGGAAAGGGGTCATAGGTTAAACTATGACCCCTTTCGACAAATTTCATGACAACATATGTCTCATTTGGTTGGTTTAAATGCATCAAAGTGGCTCATAACTTAACCTATGACCCCTTTCAATGCATTTCATGATAACATATGTTTGTAGGGGCCCTAGGAACCCTAGGGACTCATTTGGTTGGTTCAATGTGTCGAACCTATGACCCCTTTCGATGCATTTCATGACAATATATGTCATTAGGGGCCCTAGGGCCCCTAAGGACCCACTTGGTTGGTTCCAATACATCAAAAGGGGTCATAGGTTAACCTATGATCCCTCTCAACACATTTCATGACAACATATGTTCCTAGGGGCTCTAAGGCCTCTAGGTAACTATATAACTAGTTCAAATACATCAAAATGGGTCAGAGGTTAACCTATGACCCCTTTCGACTCATTTTTTGAAAACATTTGTCCCAAGGGGTCCTAGGACACCTAGAGAACCATTGGGTTGGCACTAATGCATCGAAAGGGGTCATCGATTACCCTATGATCCTTTTCGACAAATTTCATGACAACATATGTCACTAGGGGCCCTTGGGCCCCTACAGACTAATTTGATTGGTTCCAATACGTCGAAAGGGGTCATAGGTTAACCTATAACCCCTTTTGACACATTTCATGACAACATATGTCCCTAGGGGCCCTAGGGCCCGTAGGGACCCATTTGGTTGGGTCCAATGAGTCTAAAGGAGTCATAGGTTAACCTATGACTCCTTTTGACATATTTCATGATAACATATGTCACTAGGGGCCCTAGGGTCCCTAGGGACCCATTTGGTTGGTTCCAATGTGTCGAAAGGGGTCATAGGTTAACCTATTACCCCTTTCGACACATTTCATGACAACATATGTCCTTAAGGCCCACAGGGCCCCTAGGGACCCATTTGGATGGTTCCAATGTGTTGAAAGGAGTCATAAGTCAACCTAGGACCCCTTTCAATGCATTTCATGACAACATATGTCCTTAGGGGCCCATTTGGTTGGTTCAAATGACTCAAAATTGATGATAGGTTAACCTATGACCCCTTTTCAATGCATTTCATGAGAATATATGTCCCAATGCATTAAAAGGGGTCATAGGTTAATCTATGACCCCTTTGAACACATTTCATGACAACACATGTCCTTAGGGGCACTAGGACCACTATGGACCCATTTGGACCCATTTGGTTGGTTCCAACATGTCGAAAGGGGTCATAGGTTAACCTATGACTCCTTTTGACATATTTCATGACAACATATGTCCCTAGGGCCCCTAGGGACCCATTTGATTGGTTCAAATGACTCGAAAGGGGTCATAGGTTAACCTATGACTCTTTTTGACACATTTCATGGTTGGTTCCAATGCATCAAAAGGGACCTATGACCCCTTTCGATGCATTTCATGACAACATACCCATTGGTTGGTTCAAATGTGTCGAAACCTATGACCCCTTTCGATGCATTTTATGACAACATATGTCCCTAGGGACCCTAGGGGCCCAAGGGACCCATTTGGTTGGATCAAACGCATTGAAAGGGGTCATAGGTTAACCTATAACCCCTTTCAATGCATTTTAGGACAACATATTGGTTCAAATGATTGGAAAGGGGTCATAGGATAACTTATTATCACTTTTGATGCATTTCATGGCAACATATGTCTAGGGCCCCTAGAGACCCATTTGGTTGGTTCTAATGGGTTGAAAGGGATCATAGACCCCTTTCGATGCATTTCATGACAACATATGTCTCTAGGGACCCAACGACCCCTACGAACCCATTTAGACCCATTTGGTTGGGTCCAATATGTCTAAAGGGTCATAGGTTAATCTATGACCCCTTTTGATGCATTTCATGACAATATATGACCCTAGGGGCCCTAGGAAAATTAGGGACCTATTTGGATCCATTTGGTTAGTTTCAATGTGTTGAAAGGTGTCATATGTTAACCTATGACCCCTTTCCATGACAACATATATTCTTAGGTGCCCTAGGGCTCCTAGGTACCTATTTTGTTGGTTCAAATGCATCGAAAGGGGTCATAGGTTAATCTATGATCCTTTTCAAGCATTTCATGACAACATATGTCCCTAGGGGCCCTTGGGCCCCTAAAGACCCATTTGGTTGGTTCAAATGCGTCGAAAGCTATGATAGGTTAACCTATGACCCCTTTTGACGCATTTCATGACAACATAATTCCCTAGGGGCCCTAAGGGCCCTAGGGACCCATTTTTGTTGGATCAAATGACTCAAAAGGGGTCATAGGTTATCCTATGACCCCTTTAGATGCATGTCATGAGAACATATGTCCCTAAGGGCCCTAGGGCCCCTAGGGACTGATTTGGTTGCTTCTAATTTGTCAAAAGGGGTCAATGTATTTCATGACAACATATGTCCCTAGGGGTGCTAGGACCCCTAAGGATTGATTTGGTTGTTTCAAATGCATCTATAAAGGTTATAGATTAACCTATGACCCCTTTCGATACATTTCATGAAAATATATGTTTCTAGGGGCCCTAGGGCCCCTAGAGACACATTTGGTTGGTTTAAATGACTCAAAAGGGGTCATAGGTTACATTTCATGACAACATATGTCCCTAGGGACCCTAGGGACCATTTCGTTGATTCAAATGTATCGAAATGGGTCATAGGTTAACCTATGACCCATTTCAATGCATTTCATCACAACATATGTCCCTAGGGTCCCTAGGGCCCCTAGTGACCCATTTGGTTTGTTCAAACGCAACATATGTCCCATTTGGTTGGTTCAAATGCATCGAAAGGGGTCGTAGGTTGACTTATGACCTGTTTCAACACATTTCATGACAACATATGTCCCTAGGGGCCCTAGGGCCCATAAGGACCCATTTGGTTGGTTCAAATGACTCAAAAGGGGTCATATGTTCAATGAATTTCATGAGAACATATGTCAGGGCCCCTAGGGACTGATTTGGTTGGTTCAAATGCATCAAAAGTGGTCATAGGTTAATCTAGGGCCCCAAGGACTCCTAGAGATCCATTTGGTTGGTTCCAATGTGTCAAAATGGGTCATAAGTTAACTTATGACCCCTTTCGATGCATTTCATGACAATATTATATTTAAGAATAATAATATAATACTTTATATTTTAATATAGTAATAATATATTGCTAGATTATATAACAATAATAATCATATATATTACTATATTACATTTAATAATAATAAAAACCATTTATATTAATATATATAATAATCATAATCATAATCATATATAATAATAATATTTAATAATAATAATCAAAATCATATGTAATAATAATAATCATAACCATAATCATATATAATAGTAATAGTTAATAATAATAATCATTATCATATGTAATAATAATAAGGCCCACACTTCTCAAATTTTTGTTTCCCTCTAATATAGGTTGTTTCCCTCCAAAATTTCAAAAATTGGAAAATTTGGAGTTTTTAGGTACTCGATTTCATATCGGGTATCCGATCTAAAATTGGATACCCGATTTGAAATTGGGTACCTGATTTGAAATCGGGTACCCAACTAAATCAGGTACCCAATTAGTCTTGGTATTTACCAAACCTGTTTGGTCAACTCAAAAAACATGTTTGAGAAAGGTTTCAATGACATTCGGACTTTGAGTAGTTATTTGACAATATTATTTTCATCGAAATTCAATGAAATGAAAAGGGTTTTTTTATAACACTCTCAAGATTCCATCGATATAATTGCTATCAAATTTTGAGTTCGATAAATATTTATTAGTTAATTTTTAATGAAGATGATTGTAAAGTGTTGATTGACATACTGATTGAAAAATAGCTATAACTTTCAAATGATATAACATTTTTGAAATCAAAAAGTTGTGTCACATTCTATGCTTCAAGTAGTATAAGAAAGAAAAATAAAATTAATTTGGTAAAGTTTTCAATTAGTTAAGGTGGTCAAACACGGGGGTTTTTTTTATTCTAGAAAAGTTATAGTAGAAAAAATATATTTAATTATTTATTTGGAATAAAAATATCCAAAAATATGCATCACATCTAGGCATGAGTCTAATTTTATATCTATAATTATATTAAAAAATATTATTATTTGATTTTGATTAAGGTGGTCAGACATACACCTTCTTCTTCTTTTTTTGCCCTAAAATTTTTGTAGTACTAAATTGAAATCCAAACTTTTGACCAATCAAATATTTCTTCCTCCAATAAGGCCTAGTAGTTTAGAAACTACATTCAATTTCATATAGATTATTTTCTTACAACTTTTTGATATAAAGTACAGAAGCACTTTAAAATTATGTGCCAAGTTGGCATAACCTTGATTTGTTGGTTTTTCACTACTACTTAAGGTCATAGTTTGGTTGACCATGATCCTGCACATGCCCAAGTGTCAATTTTTAATTTAATGCAAAAGGGTCAATTTCTTGGAATTACTTCTCCCTCACCTCCATAGAGAGAGGGTTTTATAAAAATGGTTATGCAATGTGAAGCTTGATATAAATGAAGAGCAATCTATCTTGAAATAGGGAAGAAAAGAAGATTCACCTCATGAAATTTAAACCTATAAATGGGCTATCAAATGATGTCTAAAACTATCGAAACCCATGATCTAGACCTAGAATTATGAGATCTGTAAACCCCCAATTTTTTTTGGTTTTCTAGGAGGGTCGACCTTGAGAAGAAGGGATAACTTAAGGCAACATGGTTAACTTAAATCAACAAGGTCAACTTAGTAGGGTTTTAGTGTGTCCCTACTTGGCAGTGTTGAAATGAAAAATAGTTTCCTAATCTCTAAATTTCTATGAAAATAGTATCCAAATCTATTCTCTATTCTATCTTTCAAAATCTACAACCTTCAAGAAAAATGTTTTTTTTTTTTTTTTTTGGTGGGAGGTTTTCCTTAGTCAAACCATAGTTTAGGAGTGAAAACCTATTTAGAAATTAACTTTGAAATTAAAATTGAGAATAGAGAATTCTACCAAGTAGTAGAAGTAGATCTAATATAAGTAAATGTAAATCTATGAATATTCTCTTCAATTTAAAATGTATAAAGTATGTTGATGCAATATATCCTTGAATCTACTTCAAAAACCAAAGAAAATGAAATGAAAATAAATCAAAACCTTCATGAATACATGTTCTTAAAATTGGTCTTAGGAATGAATGAAAGGATAAAGTTAGAAGATGCAACAAAGTATCTTGAATGTATGAAGGGAGATATTTAATGTTGAAAATGCTAGATCTTATATAAAATCATTTAATTTCTTGAATTCTTAAATCCTTGATCTTGAATGGAGATCTTTCTTGAAAGCCTTAAATTATTGAAAGATTGAGTGCTTAAGATTGCTTGAGAATTATTTCTTGTGAGTGATGGATTTTGGATATGATAACTAGATGAAAAATGAGACAAATGGCTGAAATTATAAAGGGCTTAGAATAAACTTTCTCCCATTAACTGATTAGAGTCACAATTAATGACTGATATCAATCTTGATATAGGGCCTAAGGAGGAGACCTAAAAATGGGTCTCTCATAGGGGTGAAATGCATCCATATCAACTAGGGACACAATGCATCTCTATTTACTAGGTCCTAAAATATTTGGGATTCCCTCATAGTTCTAGAATAGGTCTCAGTTTCAAGAAATTCGGTACAAACAATGAGAAAACCAAACTTTCATAGAAGAAAAGAGATTCTGAATGATTGAAGGAATAAAAGGAATGACCCAAGGGAATAGGTTCTAGCTTAAGAATTTCAGAAAGAAAGATGAACATGAAGGAGGATCTATTAGGTCCTTTCTAAATCCATCTAGAAGAAATAAAGAGAGATGAGAAGAAACAGGAGAATGGAAATTAATCCTATAAATGGGTGAAATGATATTAAAGTTTTCATTAATGACAACATATGGAACACTTGAGATTGATTTCTCTTGCCAACAAGCAAAACCAAGATTTTCAAGTAGGACATCTCTCATGGATACACATGGATTAGATCCAGAGAGGAGAGATACTTATTTTAAATAGATCTTCATAATTTGATGGAAGAACTTGATGCACAAAGGGGGAGGGAAAATATTTTATTAGAATAAATAGATCTTGTAGCCATAGCCCCTCCCATAGAAGTAGATCTTGTAGACATTCTACCAATTTCTATACCTATATTCCACCCACCCACACATCATATACTAGATAGATAAGAGTTGAGAAGGATGGAATGATATGTTGGTTAAATGAAATGGATAGAGAGGTGTGAGGAGGATATCATAATAGACACTTAGCCATGGATATCTCCTTTGATTAACATATTGCCTTTTTCAATTTTGTTTACATCATATATATGTACAACTCTTAATAATAATAAAAATATTCTCTCTTTTTGTATTAGATACCTAAAGTGAGAGAAAAGTATGTTATAGTCTT
Organism: Cupressus sempervirens; assembly: GCA_028749045.1. Lineage (NCBI taxonomy): Eukaryota > Viridiplantae > Streptophyta > Pinopsida > Cupressales > Cupressaceae > Cupressus > Cupressus sempervirens. The sequence continues at coordinate 440,054,047 of CM053792.1, forward strand.
CTTGGTTGTATGATGTAATTTTTTTATTAGCTACTGTTTAGACTTTGATTACATGATATCTAATATAAAAAAAGTAATTATTGTAGAATGTTAATATATATATATTATTGAGTTGATAATAAGAACATTTGTATAGGCGACTTTATCTAATTCTTGGTTCTAGTGTTATTACTATTTGGATCATCACATGCTAAATTAAATTATCTATTTGACATATGTATTTGCTCACCTTGTTTAAAGGGATCTTAGTAATTACAAAATAGAAAATGATATTTTCTACCACAACAATTATATTTCAAATACTTCAGAAATCTAAATGAGTTTAATGGGTTTTATTATGATGTGTTTATATTTTTTCATATGTTAAATCACAAAATTTTCATCTTTTTAATTTATATAATGTCTTAAGTCTATTAATCCTATGCAATTAAATTCTTTAATAATGACCTAGTTATTAGATTAGATTAGTTTGTTTAGTTTATTTTTTCATTTTGATTTGGTAGTAGGTAGTTAACATTTTTATAAATGAAACTAAATTTTGGTTCTTTCTATTAGTTTAGACTATAAAATATTAGTTGTATTTCTTAAGTAAAACCTATAACTGATAACGATATTCAACTTTTGATCCAATGAATAACAAATGTACAAGTTAATTATGGGGGTTTTCTATGAGTGAGCATTGATTCTAGAGTATAGAAATTGTAAATTACTAATGAATATGAACTCTTGCAGATTTTTTTTGGGGAACAATATGTTTAGAGAGCCTTCCCTACCCAATCTCTCTTGATCAAATGTAACATGATCATGTTGGTAATAGATCATTATTATAAGGTATTGTTTTAGTTAATATGATTATATTCTTGCAAGTGGACACTCACTTTTCCATTGACAACATTTTCTAACAAAAAAAATATCTTCTTAATGGACTATATTTTGACCATGTGCACTACACAAAATTATGCAAATTTTTTTTAAAAATCATTTTTCCTTGATTGATCTTCCATGGCTCCTAGAATTTCTAGTAGTATACTCATTAAAATATAGCATACAAATATACCACAATAGTGGTGATGACGATGATGATGTATACATGGCTATTATATATGTGATGAGAGATATATATGTTAAAGAAGAACATGAAAGATTTCATAGTGTAATTCATAACACAGTGAATAAAATATATAACATATAATTGGTCTATTATAATGTTATGTTAGAAATATTAAATTACTGGGTTGTTATTTAATTCTACTCAAATTTTATCATATTTCAACATACAATACATATCACATGACACATTCTTCCATTGAAATTATTGAGTATAACTACAAAATACAAGAAGCCTTGATATATAAATCTAGTTTGCATATCCACTTTGCTTACCAAAAGGTGTGTATTAGCTATCCTTGCCTAATGAAAAATAGCTTGATGAGTCTATGAATGCTATGCCCATCTCAATCAATTTTAGACCTTAACTCAATGAATATTTAACAAAGAAAGTATAAATAAAGTGCCTATAAAATAGCCACTCTTGTGGTCAAGAGCTTGATGAGAATATGAATAAAATATGCTCATATCTTAATGAGTATGTGCAGGATCATGGTCAACCAAACTATGGCCTTAAGTGGCAGTGAAAAACCAACAAATCAGGGTTATGTCAACTTGACACATAATTTTAAAGTGGTTCTGTACTTTATATCAAAAAGTTGTAAGAAAATAATCTGTAGGAAATTGAATGTAGTTTATAAAATACTAGGCCTTATCTGGAGAAAAAAATAATTGATTGGTCAAAAGTTTGGATTTTCATGCAATACTACAAAAATTTTAGGGCAAAAATAAAAAGTAGGTGTATGTCTGACCAGCTTAATCAAATTCAAATGATAATATTTTAAAATATAATTATAGATATAAAAAGTAGACTCATGCTTGGATGTGATGCATATTTTTGGGTATTTTTATTCCAAATAAATAATTAAATATGAATTTTCTACTAAAATTTTTTTGGAAACAAAAAACTCCTGTGTCTGACCACCTTAACTAATAGAAAACTTTACCAATTTTTTTTATAAATTTTTTCTTATACTAGACGAAGCATAGAATGTGACATAACTTTTAGATTTAAAAAATGTTATACCGTTTGAAAGTTATAGTTATTTTTCAATCAGTATGTCAATCAACACTTTACAATTATCTTCATTGAAAATTAACTAATAAATACTTATCAAACTCAGAATTTGATAGATATTATACTGATGGAATCTTGAAAGTGTTATAAAAAAATCTCTTTTCGTTTCATTCAATTTCGATGAAAATAACATTGTCAGATGGTTACCCGAAGTTTGAGTGTTAGTGAAACCCTTCTCAAACACTTTTTTTGGGTTGACCAAATAGGCTAGGTAAATACCGAGCCTAATTGGATACCCAAAATAAAATCGAGTATCTGATTTGAAATCTGATACTAGATATGAAATCGGGTATTTGATTAGGCTCCTAATTTAACAATTGAATTTTTGCAGGGAAATTTGAGAGGAAAGATATTCCTATTGTAATTTTAGAGGGAGGCAAATTTGAGAGGGAAACTTTAGAGCATTTTAATAGGTAATTTATTTGGGGGAAGTGTAGACATTGATATTATTATTATATATGATTATAATTATTATTATACTACAGTAATATGTATGATTATTATTAAATATAACATAGTTCTAAATATTATAATAATAATAATAATAGCTAAATATAATATAGTAATATATATGATAAATATTATTATTAAATATATATAGTAATATTATCTGACTATTATTATATATAATAATATATATGGTTATTATTATTAAATCTATAATCTTGTAACATATATGATTATTATTGTTATATAATCTAATACTATATTATTATTATATTAAAATATACAATTATATTATTATTAAAGATAATATTGTCATAAAATGCATCGAAAGGAGTCATAGGTTAACCTATGACACCTTTCGATGTATTTCATGACAACATATGTCCCTAGGGCCCCTAGTGTCCCCTTTCAATGCATTCCTAATGGGTCCCTAAGGGTTTTAGGGGTCTTAGGGACATAAATTGTGATGAAATGTGTCGAGAGGGGTCATAGGTCAATCTATGACCCCTCTCGATGCATTGGAACCAACCAAATGCGTCCCTAGGGGTTGTAGGACCCCTAGGGACATAAGTTGTGATGAAATGCATAGAGAGGGGTCATAGGTCATCCTATGGCCCCTTTCAACCCATATAGATGATTATAGTATATTCCTAGGGGTCCTAGGACCCCTAGAGACATATGTTATCATGGAATGTGTCTAAAGTAGTCATAGGCCATCCTATGACCTCTTTCAATATAAATAATTATAATATGTCCCTAGGGGTCCTAAGACCCCTAGAGACATATGTTGTAATAAAATGTGTCAAAAGGGGTCATAGGTCATCCTATGGCCCCTTTCAACCCATATAAATGATTCTAATATGTCCCTAGGGGTCCTAGGATCCCTAGTGACATATGTCATTATGGACTGTGTTGAAAGGGATCATAGGTCATCCTATGGCCCCTTTTGACCCATATAAATGATTCCAATATGTCCCTAAGGGTCTTAGGACCCCTAGCAACATATGTCATCATGAAATGTGTCAAAAGGGGTCATAGGTCATTCTATGACCCCTTTCGACCCATATAAATGATTATAATATGTTCCTAGGGACATATGTCATCATGGAATGTGTCGAAAGGGGTCATAGGTCATCCTATGGCCCCTTTTGACCCATATAAATAATTCTAATATGTCCATAGTGGTCCTAGGAACCCTAGAGACATATGTTGTCATAGAATGTGTCGAAAGGGGTCATAGGTCATGCTATGACCCCTTTCGACCCATATAAATGATTATAATATGTCTCTAGGGGTCCTAGGACCCCTAGAGACATATCTTGTCATGGAATGTGTCGAAAGGGGTCATAGGTCATCCTATGGCCCCTTTCGACCCATATAAAATATTATAATATGTCCCTAGGGATCCTAGAACCCCTAGAGACATATGTTGCAGTGGAATGTGTCGAAAGGAGTCATAGGTCATCCTATGGCCCCTTTTGCCCCATATAAATGATTGTAATATGTCCCTAGGGGTCCTAGGACCCCTAGCGCCATGTGCTGTAATAAAATGTGTCGAAAGGGGTCATAGGTTATCCTATGGCATCTTTCGACCCATATACATATGTTGTAATAAAATGTGTTGAAAGGGGTCATAGGTCATCCTATGGCCCCTTTCAACTCATATAAATGATTGTAATATGTCCCTAGGGGTGGACATATGTTGTAATAAAATGTGTCGAAAGGGGTCATAGGTCTTCCTATGGCCCCTTTCAACCCATATAAATGATTCTAATATGTCCCTAGGGGTACTAGGACCCCTAGAGACATATGTCATCATGGAATGTGTCAATAGGGGTCATAGGTCATTCTATGGCCCCTTTTGACCTATATAAATAATTCTAATATGTCCCTAGTGGTCCGAGAACCCCTAGAGACATATTTCATCATGGAATGTGTCAAAAGGGATTGTAGGTAATCCTATGGCCCCTTTTGACCCATATAAATGATTGTAACATGTCCTTAGGGGTCCTAGGACCCTTAGAGACATATGTCATCATGAAATGTGTTGAAATGGGTAATAGGTCATCTAATGGCCCCTTTCGACCCATATAAATGATTTTAATATGTCCTTAGGCATCCTAGGACCCCTAGCGACATATGTTGTAATAAAATGTGTCGAAAGGGGTCATAGGTCATCCTATAGTCCCTTTCGACCCATATAAATGATTCTAATATGTTCTTGGGGGTACTAGGACCCCTAGCGACATATGTCATCATGGAATGTGTCCCCTTTCGACCCATATCAATGATTTTGATATGTCTTTAGGGATCCTAGGACCCCTAGAGACATATGTCGTCATGAAATGTGTCGAAACCTATGACCCCTTTCAACCCATATAAATGATTATAATATGTCCCTAGGGGTCCTAGGACCCCTAAAAGACATATGTCATCATGTAATGTGTCGAAAGGGGTCATAGGTCATCTTATGGCCCCTTTCAACCCATATAAATGATTATAATATGTCCCTAGGGTTCCTAGGACCCCTAGAGACATATGCCATCATGGAATGTGTCGAAAGGGGTCATAGGTCATCCTATGGCCTTGCAATAAAATGTGTTAAAAGGGGTCATAGGTCATCCTATGGCCCCTTTCAACCCATATAAATGACTGTAATATGTCCCTAGGGGTCCTAGGACCCCTAGGGCCATATGTTGTAATAAAATGTGTTGAAAGGGGTCATAAGTCATCCTATGGCCCCTTTCAACCCATATAAACAAAGTTGTAATAAAATGTGTTGAAAGGGGTCATAGGTCATCCTATAGCCCCTTTCAACCCATATAAATGATTTTTATATGTCCCTAGGGGTCCTAGGACCTCTAGAGACATATGTCATCATGGAATGTGTCAAAAGTGGTCATAGGTCATCTTATAGCCCCTTTTGACCCATATAAATGATTATAATGTCCCTAGGGGTCCTAGAACCCCTAGAGACATATGTTGTCATGGAATGTGTCAAAAGGGGTCATAGGTCATCATATGGCCCCTTTCAACCCATATAAATGATTCTAATATGTCCCTAAAAATCCTAGGACCCCTAGAGACATATGTCATTATGGAATGTGTCGAAAGGCATCATAGGTCATCCTATGACCCCTTTCGACACATATAAATGATTATAATATGTCCCTAGGTGTCCTAGGACCCCTAGAGACATATGTTATCATGGAATGTGTTGAAAGGGGTCATAGGTCATCCTATGACTTCTTTCAACCCATATAAATGATTATAATATGTCGCTAGGGGTCCTAGGACCCCTAGAGACATGTCATCATGGAATGTGTCGAAAGGAGTCATAGGTCATCCTATGACCCCTTTCAACCCATATAAACAATTATAATATTTCCCTAGGGGTCCTAGGACCCCTAGAGACATATGTTGTCATGGAATGTGTCAAAAGGGGTCATAGGTCATCCTATGGCCTCTATCGACCCCTTCCGACCCATATAAATGATTCTAATAATACTAATAATAGCAATATTATATGTTGTTATAGTAATAAATAAAAATAATATAGTAAAAATATAATAATATAGGAAAAATAATAATATAATATAATAATCATATATATATTATATTTATAGATTATAATAATAATAATAACAAAATATATTATTATATATTAATAACATAGGTCATAATAATAATAATATATATTATAGATTATAATTTATAGTTGATAATAATAATAATTTCATATATATATATATATATATATATATATATATATATATATATATATATATATATATATATATATATATATATATATATATATATATATATTAATATATATTATATTTATAGATTATAGTAATAATAACATAATATATTTTTATATATTAATAGTTAACATAGGTCATAATAATAATAATATAATATAATAATTTCATATATATATATATATATATATATATATATATATAGATAATAATAATAATAATAACATATATTATTATATGGAATGATATGGCCAAAAGGTGATACAATAACATCTAAAGGAATAATAGGATGGAGCGCATGGGGAAGGGTTTTCAACGCATAGGGAAGGGTTGCGAGGGCATGTGTAGAAGCAAGGATTTCAAGTGTAATAGGTCTCGACACACTGGCTCTGATCCTATTTTCCAGGATCTCTCTTCCATTATTTCATCCACACCTTTTGTTCAACCGGCTCGGGATCATGATTTTAGTCATATCTTCTCTACTACACCAATCGTGCAGCTAGTCGATCCCAAATCTATTCCTTTTCTACTTCAGAGATGTTCTTTTAGAGATATTAATTCAAATAGGGTTTTAAACACTTCCCATAAGTCAATCTTCAAAGGGAAAGTAGTTGTTCAACCTGCAAATCCCTTTTTCCTTAACCCTAGATTTCATGATCGTTGATCATCGACGACATCTCAATATCTAGTGGCTGCTAAATTTGGGCTCTCTCCCTATTTTGAAAAGGGAAAATCTTCTCATTATCGATAGCAGCCTTAATTTTCAAATTCTCTTCGACAGGATAATCCTTTGCCCAACAATCCTTCAATGGCTCATTCATTTCAGCAGCCTATTAATTCAGAAAAGGTGCATCATTAATCTACATTTTCTCAAAGGAATCATACTAGGAAGAAGTTCAAAAAATAGCTAGTATTTGATATTTTTCAAGGTGCCCCTCTTGGCCATTTTGTTCAAATAAAAACTATTCAAATCCAAAATGGTCTGGCTCAGCAGAAGCTAGATTCCAAATTGAATAGAGCCCCCCTTAAACCAAATAAGATCTGGAGGAAAAAAGATCAAGGTAAGATAGATCAAGGTTATATGCACGTCACACATAAATCTACTTTTCAGGATAATAGTCAGAATCAATCCCAGAATAATGTGGATCAAAATTTGGATCAAGATTTGCACTCTTCCCACCAATAGGTGCATGTCACTTTTCCAAATCAAATGTTAGAAAATTAGGTGTCCACTCTTCAGCATAAAGCTCTCATTGGTAAGTTTTTCTTTGATTCGTTACCTTTTTTAGATATTAAAAATTGGGCTTTCAACCTTTGGTCTGGACCTATAGATATTTTTTTATCATGATTCTGAATCCAATTTCTTTATTGCTATCTTTAATTCGAAAGGAGAAAGAGATGTTGTAAATAGGCAAAAGGGTTGGTTTTGTTAGGGTGTTGGATTATACACTATGTTGTGGATACCAAATTTTAATCCCAAAGATATCCATATCCAATTTTATCCATATTGGATTTCTTTTCCTTCTTTGTCATTGGAGTATCGTGATCCTAAGATATTGGAAATCAAAGCTAACAAGTTGGGAATTTTTCTAAAACATGATTTGATTCCATATGAATGCCCTCATTTGGAAGCTAGGGTGTGCTTATTGAGCAACAAATATTTTCCTCAATCTATAGTTCTCATATCCAAATGGGGAAAATGGACACAATCAGTTAAGATGCAGGATTCTTCTGTGGTTCTAAAATCCCAAGATAATCTTGGTCATTTTAGCTGTATGTGCCAACTTGGTCAAGATAATGTGTTACAAGTCTGTCCAGACCATTTTTTAGATCCTAAGGCTTGTTCTATGAAAATTTTAGTGAAGAATAACAACATCTCTGACATAGTTATCATGCAAAAGGCTCTAGTTTATCCAATAGATAACTCTATTCATGAAGAGAATAAACTTGCAGCTCAAGTTTTGTCAGACTCATTCCTAGTCTTTCTCCATAAATTTTTTTGGCTCTTTTCTTTTCTCAAGAGTGTGTGCTACAATAGTAAATTCTTCATGTTGGAATATGCCCCTTGTCTATGATCAAATTTGTACCCTCTGTCAAATCCTTGACAAAGTGTATCTGCAATGCCTTTTAGTTTGATCATCTTTCAGAATAGAAGTTTTCCACTATTAATATTAAGGTAGCTCATATGGTGTCTTTCCATTTATCCTTCTCCTGTCATATTGACTTTTATTTGTGATCAAATCTTATCTGAGATTACTACCTCTATCATTTTTTATATTGCAAAAGAAGAAGGCTTGCAAGATGAGGACTATAAATCACCTGTGATTGATAATCTACTTCAAGAATTTTAGTTTTGGAACAATCTGATTCCTAATCAAATGTTTGACAAACTGACAGTTATTAAATATTCTGATAATCAAATAGTTCTTAACAATTTTTCTCAAGACTCTGATGAAGGAATTATCAATTCAGTGGTTGGAGACTCCATGGGTTTAGAGACCAATATTTATCAACTAGTGTAGAAGTCTACGATTTTGTCTCCTCTACATTCTTAGTCTCAAGATTCTCCCATGCAAGATAATCTTAAAGTTCAGCCTTTATCTATCTTGCAAACTCCGTCTACAATAACTCCTTCTAAATTACCAAAGGCTAGAGGTAGACAGAAGGGCTCCAAAATTAAGAAAGAAATCATTGCAAGTATTCAAACTACATTGGATGATATTTTTAGTGTTGTTAGAAGATCAACAAGGAGAACTAGGTGTTCTCCTTGTCATCAATGAAGATCATCTCATGGAATGTCAGAGGCTTAAATGCCTCTGACAAGAGACAAAGAATCAAATAAATTATTGATTCTTTGCAGGTAGATACTATTTTATTACAAGAAACCAAGTTGACTCAAAATAATTTTGATAAAATCATTGCATCTTGGAAAAAATGGAAAGCATTTCATATGCAAGGTTTGGGTTCTTCTAGAGGTTTAGCAGTCTTTTGGAATCCTCTCACAGTTAACTCTTAGCTTCTTCGACAAGAAAGTAATTGGCAGTTGATCCAAATAACAACATTTGATATTTATTTTATCCTGATTAATGTATATGGGCCTACATCAACCTTGGAGAAAGCTTGTTTGTGGGAGTCTATCACACATTCCCTCCAACTACTAGATCAATAGCAAGTCCTTATTGGTGGTGATTTCAATGCTCTATTAGATCAATTAGAAAAAACTGGTGGAATTATCCCCCCATTAAAAAATCTTCAAGATTTTAATGCTTTTGTGGACAATAACAATCTAATGGATATTAATCCAAATAATGGAGTTTTTACCTAGACTAACAAGAGATCTAGTTTTGCAAATATTGCTACTCATCTAGATAGATTTATCCTATCTAAAGATTGGCAGCTGAGTTGTTCAAATATTTCATCAGATATCCTTACTTTTCCAGGATCTGATCATTTTCCTATTTCATTAAATCTCAATTGTAATAACAATTGTTCTGATCAACTCTTTCATTCTTCTTTCAAATTTTAAAGCATGTGGCTCAAACATTCAAGTTTTTTACACAATATTCAGCAATGGTGGAATGAAGTTCCTTTAGAAGGATGCAAAATGCATCACTTTGCAATGAAATTGAAACATATTAAGTCTCAAATTCGTATTTGGAACCAAAAAGTTTTCAAAAATGTGTTTCATCAAAAGCTCATAGTCAAAGATCAGCTTGAAGAAGTTTATAATCAGATTATCCAAGAGGGCATGAATGAAGAAACACATTCTCTCCAAAAGAATTTGCAGGAACAATGGGAGGAATTGTGTTCTAGAGAAGAGATGTACTGGAGACAAAATTCTTGAGAATTATGGCTTAAGGATGGGGATAGAAATACTTAGTTTTTTCACAACTCAGCCAAGCAAAAAAGAACTAACAATACAATTTTTCATATCAAAGATGCCTCTGGTACCCTCCTGACTAATGAACATCTTATCAGGAATAAAGGCATTAAATTTTTCAAGCATCTTCTTTCTCATGATGCTCCCCCTTCCCCTTCTGAATCACAGGTTGATGAACTCCTTGATTCCATTCCTACAGTGGTTTTTGATTAGGATAATGATATTCTGATGGCTCCTTTTACTATTCAAGAAATACATAAAGTTGTCTTTTCTTTTCCACCTGACAAAGCTCTTGGGCCAGATGGTTTCTCTGCACTATTTTATCAAAGTTGTTGGCAAATAATTGGTTGGGATTTATGGGCAGCTGTGGAAGAATCTAGAAATTTTAAATCTATGCTGAAATATTTTAATACTACAAATATTTCTATCATTCCAAAATTGAGGGTCCCCCAAACTTTTGCGAATTTTAGACCAATCTCCTTATGTAACTTATCCTATAAGATTATTATCAAAGCCATATATCTTAGGATTCAACATCTTATTCCATGTATTATTTGCCCAGAGTAAGTTGGATTTGTGCCGAGCAGGGAAACCATGGAAGGGGCTCTTGTAGCTCATGAAGTTCTTCATTCTATTAATTCAAACAAGACTTCAAGTTTTGTCATCAAGTTGGATATGATGAAAGCATATGATAGAGTTTGTTGGAAGTTCTTACTGCAAGTACTTGCCAAAATGGGCTTTTCAAAAAATTGGTGCAAATGGATTAAGGCTTGTATTTCGAGAGCTTGGTTTTCATTGATCATTAATGGGAAACCTGAGGGTTTTTTACCTTCTACTCAAGGGATTCGACAAGGGGACCCTTTATCTCCAGTTCTGTTTATTATTATGGTTGAAGCTTTTAGTAGGACCATCTCTCATCAACATTTGCTTAATAAATGGAAAGGGTTTCTCATTTTAGGTACAAACATATCCACTACACATTCTCTTTTTGTAGATGATACTCTTTTGTTTGGCTTGTCAAATGTACAAGAGGCTCACCAAATTTTGTATACACTTGACCTTTACTTAGCAGTGTCTGGTCAGATGGTTAACACTCAGAAATCCAAGATTTACTTTTTCAATACTGTCAAATTGGTTTCTGACAAAGTTAAATAGGTCTTGGGTTTTTCAAAAAAATTCTTACCTTTAGTCTATTTGGGTATTCCTTTTTTCATGGGTTCAAATAAGTCTTTGTATTGATCTTTAGTTATTTAGCATATCCAGTGTCGAATTAAATCTTGAAAAGTTAGATGGTTGTCACTGGTGGGAAGAATTTTGTTGATTAAATTAGTTTTAGCTACTATCCCTAACTATTTTATTCCTATCGTTAAGATTCCATCCAAAGTACTAGTTACAATTCAAAAATTGATCAAAGGTTTCCTTTGGTCGGGTAACCTGGATGACTCTTGAAAGATTCCACTTGTCTCTTTGCAAGATATGTCACACACTCCTAATGTCGAAGGGGCTGGAGTCCACAATCTTTCATTTAGAAATGAGGCATTTGGTGGGAAATTGATTTGGCATATGTATTCTAAGTCTCAGTCCATGTGGTGTAAAATTATGTAGCAAAAATATCTGGATAACAATGATCCCTCTAGAGTCTTAACAATTTCTAATCTGCCAAAAGGTTCAGTTGTCTGGGACTTTATGATAGCTTCAAGAAAAATTATAATTGACTATATTTCTTGGGAAGTTAACAATGGACTTAGTATTAACTTTTGGAATGATTCTTGGAATGGTCAAATTCCCTTATCTAAAAGTGGGATTTCTTTGAATATTAGTCATGTTGCAGAAATCTATTGGGGGACCCATTTGAATCAATATGTGGAATATGTTTCTGAATTTACAAATAAAATAGTTTGGAAAGACCCAACTAAGTTGCCTCTTTCATTTTATGAAATTAACCAATTTCAAAATGTTTTGAACTCAAGATCAGTCTACTTTTCTGATGCCCACGATTGGATTTTTTGGGCTCCAGCTAAGGATGGTAAATATTTAGTGAAAGAGGGATACAAAATTCTACAACATAATGATTTGAATAAACCTATGTCTAGAGATTTTTCATTTTGTTGGAATTCGATAGTTCTACCTAAAGCAGGTTGTTTTGTCTGGCTGGCATTAAAACACAGGATTTTAACTAGTGACAGACTGAATAGACTACAAATTGCTAAGCCGTTTAAATGTGTTCTTTGTAAGGAATAGGATGAAATTGTGGATCATTTGTTTGTTTCTTGTTCATTTGCTTATCAATGTTGGTGCTTTATTTTGAGAAAGCTTAAGTATTCTACTCCCTCGCCTAACAATATCTGGGATCTATTTCAAGCCTGGCCAATTTTTTTATCAAAAATCATTGTTTGCAAACCTATGGAAATGTGTTCCAGTGTTGGTAGTTTGGGCTATTTGGTGGGAAAGAAATAAACATATCTTTAGAAAGGAATCCCTTCCATTAGATATTGTGTTATATGGTATTGAAAGGTCTATCTTGAAAGTGACTAATTCCAGTTTGAAAAGGACTAAATTTAATCCGATTGTGACTCATTGGGATTCACAACTTGTCCAGGAATGGAAAATTTTATTTATCCCTAATGGGTGGAAGATTAGTCCATCACCAGCTCAGATCTTTCTCAAGAAGAACAGTTGGAGACCTCCATCTTCTGGTTTTTGGAAGTTGAATTTTGATGGTGCTTCTAGAGGTAATCCCGGTCCTTCAGGATTTGGGGTTTGTATTCAAAATTCCTTTGGTAAGGTTGTAGCAATCAGTGTATCTCCTCTCCCTATTGACACAAACAATATTGTTGAGGCCCATGCTTTGTTGGATGGGCTCTTATTAGCTAAGCAAGGCTATTTTAATAAGCTTCATATTGAAGGGGATTCTTCAGATATAACTGATGCTTGTATTCATAGACATATTATTTCCTAGAAACTAAAGTATGTTCTCAATCAAATCTAGAGACTCCTTGATGAATGTTTGGAAGTTTGCCTCTTGCATACTTATCGTGAAGTGAACAAAGTTACAATTTTTTTATCAAATTTAGGATGTGATGGGGTTAATGTTTCCACTTTTCATTCTCTACCTTTTATTGAGCAAGATAAGGTCATAAAAAATCTTATTCATGATGACATGGCAGCAGCTGATAGTAGTATTGTTTGAGATGAGCAAGTTTTCTTAAGATGTCGAGTAATTTTGTTTCATGTGCTGAGCTATGCATTATCCTTTAGGAGTCGAGCTCCTTAGTAATTTTAATTGTGAGCTGTGCTCAGTCAAATTTTTAGCTGTTGAGCTCTTCATACTATAGGTTCCGAGTTATTCTACAGTATCGAGTGTACTGGATCTTTTTAGGTGCCGAGTTGGCATTATAATAACTAGTGTTGAGTTTTGTTTGAGACGAGCAAGTTATCTTAAGAAGTTGAGTAATTTTGTTTCATGTGCCAAGCTATACAACATTCTTCAGGTGCTGAGCTCCTTAGTATTTTTCATTTTGAGCCGAGCTTGGTCAATTTTTTAGATGCCGAGCTCTTCATGCTATAGCTGTCGAGTTATTCTATAGTGTCAAGAATACAAGATCTTTGAGGTGCCGAGTTGGCATACTAATAACTGGTGTCGAGTTCTTCAGGTTTCAGGTGCTAAATTCTCAGGATCCTTTCAAGGACTGAGTTGGCATAAAAGTAATTAGTGTCGAGTTACTGAGTCTTTATTTAGATGGCAAGTCATCGAGTGTTTCTAATGCTAAGTTATGCTTATCAGATGTTGAGTTACCCTGTTTATAAGTTTGTGTTGTATGCAAATAAATTTAATGTCGCATACTTTTATTCAGAAAATTTACACTAATATGACTTTCAAAGCACTTTTTGTAGGATTCAAATCTTTTATTATTTGATAATATTCAATTTTGAAGTCATGTTGGTTAATTGCTTCATGTGAACAAATCCAAATATTTAAGGAGTAATGTTTGTAGTACTATTTATAGGTAGGATTAGGATGTCACTGGAGAGATTAAATGACAAGTTGCAATTTGATTATTTAGTAAGACTCTTCACATCATCTTCAAAAATATTTGCAAAGGCTTAATTAGGAAAATACAGTCTGCAAGCTGAGATTGTGTTGAAAAATGAATTCTGGGTGGGATACTGATTTGGTTTGTGCAACATGCCATATGCAACATTGTTTAGTTATGCCAAAAAAAATTTGGATTTGGCTACAACCGGCATTAGATGAAGTTGTGCTTTCTAAGCACATAATGGATGAGGTACTGTGTCAAATGTTCACTTTGAACTCACACTCGGTCAGTTCAGCCATTCGGTGCATTATTGGTCAGGAGCTTCTCTATCCCTTGGCACTTATGTTTTTATATCCCTCCTAGGTCATATCTATTTTCCTTTCCAATTCCATGGACCTTCTACAATCTCTGGAGTTACTTCAAGGGTTGGCTTGTAAGGTAATTCTACCACATTTCTTACTAGATTATAAGTTGGAGATAGCCATGCAGAAATATGATTTATGGAATGGTATGGCTTTGGTTGGTGGTCTATTTTCACATTTTCAAATTCTGCAAAAGCATGAATTTTATATTGTTTTTGAGGCAATGAAGAAAACCATAGATAATGGCAATATCAATTATTTGAAACAATCTTTGCCTTTTGATCCACGTTTATTGGGTGAGCGGGTGGTGGAAAGAATCCTATCAGTTGGAATGGCCATGATTTACTTGCTATTGTATCATAATGCTTCATCCCCCACTCAGCTAAATGCATTGGCAATAACTCCACAACCACTGGAATAGAATCCTTGGGATTCTATCGGTGTGCCAAATTCTGATTTAGATTGGCTAGTTCATAGTTTAGTTTCATGATTTGGCTACGAAATTCCCTTTTTTGGTCTCTGGCGCCTCTATTTGTGTTCTTACAGATTGGGCAAAATTGCAAAGCATTGTTTTAAAGGTTCATCTTGGAATTACCCTTCTTTCAATTGGGGGCATTTCTTATGTTGTTGCTCTAAATCTATTTGCTGCCAAACTTATTGTATCTGTATTATGCAAAAGTTTAGAGTGGGTTATCTTTAGATGGGTGATAACCCTTTGTAATTTTTTGCTATTAATATATACATACATGTAATCTTTAGGGACGATGCTGGGTTTTCTTCACTGATTCTTTCCCAGTTGACCTCACTGAATCAGATTAATAAATATTATAGCGGCTTGCTACTTTTGCTTTAAAAAAAAAACCTATATTATTATATTTAATAATAATATAATATAATAATACATTATAAGTTAATACATAACTCATAACTCATATATTTTGGTAATTCCTAACTCATTACTCACTAATAATCAATAGTAATTCATTTTTCCCTCCAATATTTGGGTGGCAATATCAGATTTCCAATTTCAAATTGGCTATCTAATTTAAAATTAGGTATCCAATTTGAAATCAGATACCCAATATTTACTGGCATGATTTCCCCAAAATATTCCCTGTCCCTGCAGACCTGAAAACATCAATTTTTGTGGGCCACTTTCATGGGTTTTTGAAAAAGTCACGTTTTGGGGCCCAAACCATCAAAAAATGTTTGGCAGTATATTCCTAGGTGTTTGATATTGTCATCTAAATGAGGAGCATCAGTCATTGAAAGGCTAAATACAAAAGGAAGGTATCCAATGAAGACATTCCAACATATAGGGAAATGAACAAAATAAATCATCAAAGGAAAAGAAAAGGTATGTTAAATGTGATTCAAGTTGACGATGAATTAGTTGAAGGTGAAATCATAGAGCCAGATAATGACTATGTGTAGTTGGGAAATGAAAATGTACCAATTGAAAATGATGATGTTGGGATTGAAAATTTAGAGAATGAAAATTTGGAGGATGAAATGCTACCAGGTCATAATGTAAATTGCATAATTGACCATGCCGAACATGACAATGCAGAGGAACCTAATGCATAACAACCTTACATATCTCCTAATTATAATTGACATGAAGGTTCTAGAATGGATAATTGAAATTGATGAAATGATTATTATCAATTTGGAAGGGAAAAAATCAAAAAGAACCATTTGGTTATGGGATTCAAGACTATATAAGATATTTTTTGGCAACAAGATAGTGGTGGAGCAATGTCAGCTTTTCATTTACTTACTAAAGATGTAAAAGATTGGAAAGAAATGCCATTATTGTGAAGAATATTTTCAGTGCTCTCAATAGCATTGGGAAAAATAGCAGGGAGAAGGATAAGAGAGTTGCTCGAAGGGTTATTACAACCTCTTTGGTAAGTCATCATTTGAGAAAGGGTATATTTATGAGACAAACTTGTATTGACTTGAACCTAAATCGTACTACTTTGAGAAGAGCACTTAGTAGACGAGAGAGAATTGATGATCCTCGTCAAAATGAAACATGGGATTTAGGTGGGAGACTTCCATGTTTTGATAAGAAACTATCTGATGATGCGAAGGAAGAAATTACACAATTTTAGCACTCTAGCTCAAGAGTATCACCCAATGCTAAAGACCTGTTAAAGTTGAGAATTGGCATTAGAGACTGCACACCACATCCTAAACACTATTTGGAGGTAAGTGAAACTATGTTGTTCAAAAAATTTAGAGAGAGTCATCCAAGTTTTCATATATCACAAAGGGCTTTTGAATCTTTGAAGTCATTTTATTGTGTGCCACTTAAAATTTGAAATACATGTTTTTGCAAATATCATGTCGAGTTTTCTATGCACCATGAACTATTACACTCCATCTATTCTACTTTGCATAGTAAAAAAATGTTGGAGAATTGTGGTGCTAGTGGGCTTCCAAAATCATCAAGAGACTTGCTAGATCAATTTTTATGTTGTAGAGTTGATGGTTGTTTCTTTTATAGAAATTCTTGCTTAAATGAGAAGTGTTCAAAATGTGGTCGCTTATCCAAGTTTGAAACATGTTTCCATGAGGGGTGTGAACAAGATCTTGGAAAGACAATAGTAAAAAAAAAGGTATATGAAATGATGAAATGCACATTAAAGGGTGGCGGTGAGGGCTCTAAATGTGACTTGGTTGCAAAAGTAATCAGTGTGGCTAGTTTTATTTCAGATTTCAAGGCAAGTTTTTTCTACAAGTATGCAAGACATAGTCATAGGTCTCAGTGGTTGGATCAACAATTTAGAATGTGTAAGGAGACTTTTCCCATTGACACTATTATATCAGTTGTTGATTTTTCTGAGAACTACACATTGCGTCCTCAAAATGAGACACAATTTCAGTATTACAACTCCATTTAGATTGCTATTTTCGTCCACATAACATATAGACATGCCCCTGATAGTGCAAAAGATAATCAAAATATTATTAAAGACTATCATTTTTATATGAGTGATGATAGATCTCACTCTCATGAGTTTGTGCAACATTGTTTTGAGAATTATTTTGATTTCTTATAGGAGCATGCAATTGCTATGGATAGACATATCATTTGGTCAGATAATTGTATAGGTCAATTCAAGAATGCTCACATGTTTTATTGGTTGTGTAGGATGCATGTAGAGAGGGGGGTGCCTCATATTTGAAGTTTTTTTTGAGTTTAGCCATGGGAAAGGGGAACATGATGGAGCAAGGGCATGTGTGAAGAGTGCTCTAGTTAAGGAGCAATTGAAAATTTTAGAGACATAGCTTCTTGATGCTCGTAGCATTGTTGAGTGGTGTAATTTAACATTATCACAGGGGACTCTTGATTCAGTAGTACACAAGTTCTTTTGGTTGGTTGAGGAAGGGTCCATAGGTGATAGATCAGATTGTGCTACAATGGGAGACTCATAAAAAATGCATTCATTCCAGAGCTCTAATTCTAGTACATGGACCATTTGGAGACGACAACTAGCTTGTTTTTGTCCTAGTTATTTTTAGTGTGATTGGGATCACTATGAGTTGAGTAAGTGGATGGACACATGGGCTCCACATTATCTTACTCCATTGTCTATCATACCCTCTATCAAAAATGATGACATGAAAAGTTCACTTGAGCATAACCATCTATCATATCTTCTTCAGTCAGGACATGTCTTTGCATTGGTTGCACCATAGGGGAATGATGAGAAATCTGATTATTGGTTAGCACATTGTGTAAGAGGTAAACGAAAGCTTGAACAACTGATCACAGATGATGATGGATTCACATATCCTATTGGTTTAGTGGTTGTTGCTGGAACATGGTTGCAGACATACATGCTTAGAAGGAATGGAATTCTCGCATTTGAAGACTATTAGAAGCACAAAATAATTCTCATATATTTCAATCTTATTATTACAACAAATGCAAAGTTGTTGAAACATCAAGGAAGACCAAAAGTAAAATAACTTTTTACTATTACTAATACTGATCATGAAGCACTATTAGAGACCCTAAAACAGAGAGAGGACCCTATTGGAACACTCGACTAGGTATATTTACTTCTTATGTTATTTTCTTCATAATGATTCAATGAACCAATGATTATCTTATTTAATACAATAAGTTACTAATATTTTTTATGATATTGGAATGTAGGTACATCATGAAGAGTAGGGAGGCAGGTTGTTGGGGAGAATTCCTAAGATTTATGATGTATTATTATGTAAAATGTGAAGTTTTTTTATTTATGGTTTTTGTAATAATGAAAAAGATGGGTTAAATTAATTACATATCCTAATTTGTATTTAGGTAGGTTCTTTATAAGGAATTATAAGAGGAAGATATTGAACAAGTTCTTGCAAATCATATTTTCATGTGATACAAGGCTATAAGGACAATTTTAAGAGCATTTATAGCTATATGAGTATTGAAGTAAGGAGACAATGAAAGATAACTGCTTGTGGATATCTTATTACAAGTTTGGCTTTTTTCTTATTTGACATAGAGCTGACATTATGATTATTAAAACCATTTTTATCAAACTAATCAAATAAGAAAAATCTAGAAAATATGGATGAATAATTAGAATACTTGATTCCTTAAAAAATAATTTGGGGAAGGTGTCAATAATTTTGAATACTGATTCGTAATGAGACATTGAAACAAGAAGTGATTTTATGTTGCTAATATTGTGTAAGCCTTTTACTACAAGTCTTATCAATGCATTTCATTTCTTTTTATGGTGTGAGGTTTCCATCTATAGGTTATTATAAACAAAGACTCGTGGTGCAAGAAGAGTGATGGGTGGAAGAAATAGTTGATTTGGATAATATTTTTCTATATCTTGGGAATGCTAGGGTGGTTCTGTTACACTTTTTAAAATTGGTTTTTATAGTTCAAGTCAAATTTTGGGTTCTATATATTGTATAGGCTCTAATTGTGTGACAACAATCACATAAAATTATTGAAACAGTTGTGTGCTTTGCTACATTTATCTAATCTATTTGTATAAACTCAAAGTATTGTTGTCTATATATATCCATTGTATATTTTACTCATTATTTTATTCTAATAATGTGATCTTGTATATTGTCAAAGCTAAACCCTTGTCTTTTTTTGTCTTTACCTATATGTGACAAGTTCTTGCATACATGTGTTCTTCAGGGTTTCATGAATTTATATTGCTTAAATTCTACAATGGAAAAAAATAAAGCAAGCCTACAAGTCACCCAAATTCCAAATTTACAACTCTAAGAAAAAAATTGCATTGGGACCCAAAGTCCCTAGGGAATAGGTCAACCCGAGTCATCCTATTTTGGAATAGTTGGACCTACTTTAGCCTATTCTAGATTCAGTCAACCTAGGTTAACCTATTCTAGACTCAGTCAACATAGGTTAACATATCCCAAAAAGAGAAGACAATGAATTATGATAATAACATTGAAAAATTAATCCTTATTGGTTATTATGACTTTAGTAAAGCCTAAGGGGAGTGAATTAACATCTCTAAAAATATGTCAAATTAAAATAAGTGTTTCACCTTTCAACCTTTTCCATGTTGGTTTATTAGAAGAGAGACATGGTAGTGACACATCATCAACGTTTGGGGCTGAATCAACATGTTGCATTTGATCCTCTCCATAATCATCTTAATGTTTAAGTGCTAGTTTGAATGGTGACTCCTCCCTTGAATAAAGCTTGATTTTCTAGTTTCTATAGGGTTTCTCCTTTCTTTTGGTTCATCATGGTCACCATGCATTATTACAACCATGCCAACTCTTCCTCCATGGTCAAGGAGTCCCCTCCTTTTGTTAAGGTAGCTCAAAGTTCATAACAACTATCAACCTGCTGAATGCTCTTAAGAAATGGATCCATCTTGCATTCATGCTTAGATTCATTAGGAAAAATGGATATACTCTGAATTTTCAATAGCAAGGTTCTAACAAAAAACTTTTAAAATACTATAAAAATAATCTTCTAAGCTTTGGTTAGCTACCATCTCATTCATATTTTTTTAATCTTGGCATCAAATCATCAGCACCATTAGCTCCAAATGGGTGGGTAAACCCTAATGACACCCTTGTTTCAACCACAGAGACCCTCCATTGTTTGCGGCTACCCCGTACTGAGTAGTCTCCAAGGTGCTCTAAGTGCATTTTGAGGTCAATCTTTCGAGGGTCATAACTCAGAGCTCATGAGGGCTATCGATGAAACATCAATTTCTATAGGATGGTGATGTCAAGGCCTAAAATAACCTATCTCATTTTTGAGAGATCACATTCCGTCTAGATTCGGCATAGCGATCTCACTTGATGCCAAAATTCGCAGCGTTCCTTAGTTCATAGGTGCACCACAACATAACTTTGAAACTGCTGATCTTGGCATCGAATAGTCAGTTCCATTAGCTCTAAATGAGAGGGTGAACCCTAGTGTCACCCTTTTTCCAGCCACAAAGACCCTCCATCATCCATGGGCAGCTCGTACCGAGTAGTCTCCAAGGTGCTCTAAGTGCATTTCGAGGTTGATCTTCTGTGGGTCTTAACTCGGAGCTCATGAGGGCTATCAATGAAATGTTGAATTCTATAGGACAGTGATTTTGGGTCCTAAAATAACCTATCTCATTTTTGAGAGATCACATTTTTTTTGGATTTAGCAACAACGATCTCGCTCAATGCCAAAACTCACAGTGTGCCTTAGTTCATAGGTGCATCACAGCGTAATTTTGAAACTAATGATCTTGGCATCAAATCATCAATGCCATTAGCTCCGAATGGGCATGTGAACACTAGTGACACCCTTGTTCTAACCAAGGAGACCCTCCATCATCCATAGGCATCCCGTACCGAGTAGTCTCCAAGGTGCTCTAAGTGCATTTTGAGGTCGATCTCTTGAGGGTCACAACTCGGGGCTCGTGAGGGTTACTGATGAAATATCAAATTCTATAGTATGGTGATGTTGAGGCCTAAAATAACCTCTCATTTTTGAGAGATCACATTTCATTTGGATTCAGCATAGTGATCTTGCTTGATGCCAAAACTCGTAGTATGCCTCAGTTCATAGGCGCACCATAGCGTAACTTTGAAACCGTTGATCTTGGCATCGAAATGTCAATTCCATTAGCTCCAAATGGGTGGGTGAATCCTATTAACACCCTTGTTCTAGCCACAGAGACCCTCCATCATCTCATGGCATCCTGTATCGAGTAGTCTCTAAGGTGCTCTAAGTGCATTTCAAGGTCGATATTTCGAGGGTCGTAACTCAAAGCTCATGAGGGCTATCGTTGAAATGTCAAATTATATAGGACAGTGATGCTAAGGCCTAAAATAACCTATCTCATTTTTGAGAGATCACATTATGTTTGGATTTAGCACAGCGATCTCGCTCGATGCCAAAATTCATAGTGTGCCTCAGTTCATAGGTGCACCACAGTGTAACTTTGAAACCGTTGATCTTGGCATCAAATTGTCAGTGCCATTAGCTATGGATGGGCAAGTGAACCCTAGTGTCACTCTTGTTCTAGCCACATAGACCCTCTATCATCCGTGAGCAGCCCATACTAAGTAGACTCCAAGGTGCTCTAAGTGCATTTCGAGGTCGATCTTTCGAGGGTCGTAATTCGAAGCTTGTGAGGGCTATCGATGAAATGTCAAATTCTATAGGATGATGATTCTGAAGCCTAAAATAACCTATCTCATTTTTGAGAGATTACATTTCATTTGGATTTAGCATAGTGATCTCGCTCGATGCCAAAACTCATAGTGTGCCTTAGTTCATAGGTGCACCATAGCGTAACACTGAAACCACTGATCTTGGCATCAAATTATCAATGCCATTATCTCCAAATGGGTGGGTAAACTCTAGTGAAACCCTTATTCTGACCATGGAGACCATCCATTATTTGCGGCCAGCCCGTACCAAGTAGTCTCCAAGGTGCTTTAAGTGCATTTTGAGGCCGATCTTCTGAGGTTCATAACTCAGAGCTCATGAGGGCTATCGATGAAATGTTGAATTCTATAGGATGGTGATGCCAAGGCTTAAAATAAATTATCTCATTCTTGAGAGATTACATTTTGTTTGGATTTAACACAATGATCTTGCTTGATGCCAAAACTCACAATGTGCCTCAGTTCATAGGTGCACCACAACGTACTTTGGAACTGTTGATCTTGGCATCGAATGGTCAGTGTCATAAGCTCTGGATGGGTGGGTGAACCCTAGTGACACCCTTGTTCCATCCATAGAGACCCTCAATTATCCACAGGTAGCCCATACCGAGTAGTCTACAAGGTGCTCTAAGTGCATTTCGAAGTTGATCTTCTCAGGGTCGTAACTGGAAGCTCATGAGGGCTATCGATGAAACATCAAATTCTATAGGATGGTGATGCTAAGGCCTAAAATAACCTATCTCATTTTTGAGAGATCACAGTCCATTTGTATTTAGCACAGTGATCTCACTTGATGCCAAACCTCGCAGTGTGCCTCGGTTCATAGGTGCACCACAACATAACTTTGAAACCGCTAATCTTGGCATTGAATCATCAATACCATTAGCTCCAAATGGGTGGTGAATCCTAGTGACACCCTTGTTTTGGCCATAGAGCCCCTTCATCATCTATGGGCAACCCATACCAAGTAGTCTCCAAGGTGCTCTAAGTGCATTTTGAGGCCAATCTTTCGAAGGTCATAACTCGGAGCTCGTGAGAGCTATTGATGAAATGTCAAATTCTATAGGATGGTGATACCAAGGCCTAAAATAATCTATCTCATTTTTGAGAAATCACATTCTATTTGGATTTAGCATGATGATCTCGCTCGATGCCAAAACTTGCAGTGTGCCTCAGTTCATAGGTGCACCATAGCATAACTTTGAAACCACTAATCTTGGCATCAAATGGTCAGTGTTATTACCTCTAAATGGGTGGGTGAACCCTAGTGACACCCTTTTTCTAGCCACAGAGGCCATCCATCATCTGTGGGTAGCTTGTACCTAGTAGTATCCAAGGTACTCTAAGTGCATTTCAAGGTTGATCCCTTGAGGGTCATAACTCGAAGCTCGTGAGGACTATTGATGAAACATAAAATTCTATAGGATGGTGATGTCAAGGCCTAAAATAACCTATGTCATTTTTGAGAGATCATATTTAGTTTGGATTTAGCACAATGATCTCGCTCGATGCCAAAACTCGCAATGTGCCTCAGTTCATAGGTGCACCACATCGTAACTTTGAAACCGTTGATCTTGGTATTAGATCATCAATGCCATTAGCTTTGGATGGGTGGGTGAACCTTAGTGACACCCTTGTTCTAGCCATGGAGACCCTCCATCGTCTACAACCACCCCATACTAAGTAGTCTCCAAGGTGCTCTAAGTGCATTTTGAGGCCAATCTTTTGAGGGTTGTAACTCAAAGCTCGTGAGGGCTATCGATGAAATGTTGAATTCTACAAGATAGTGATGCCAAGGCCTAAAATAACCTATCTCATTTTCAAGAGATCATATTCGATTTGGGCTCAGCACAACGATCTTTCTCGATGCCAAAACTTACAGTGGGCCTCAATTCATAGGTGCACCATAGCGTAACTTTGAAACTGCTGATCTTGGCATAGAATTGTCAATTCCATTAGCTCTAGATGGGTGGGTCAGCCCTAGTGACACCTTTTTTCTGGCCACGGAGACCCTCCATCATTCACAGCCACACCGTATCGAGGAGTCTCCAAGGTGCTTTTAGTGCATTTCAAGGTCAACCTTCTGAGGGTCACAACTCGAAGCTCATGAGGGCTATCAATAACCCCTTACCAAGTTTGGTGAGCTTCTCTAATTAAGAATTTAAAGTTATATCAAAAAAATTTCAAAATTACAAAAGTTGCAAAAGTTGCAAAATTGCAATTTTGCAACTTTTTTTTGCAAAGTGAAAATGAGTGCAAAGAGTTAGTTAGGGGTTTGAGCATGACCATACAAGGTTGGAAACACATATATAAAATGTGAAATTATAGCATGCATTAATGAAGCCAGTTTTGTTAAGTGGATTAGTATGGGTTATGTGAACCTTGAGTACAAGGTTAACAAGTGTGTTTAAATGTCATGATACCACTTCAAATTAAACATTGCATCCAAATTTGATAATAAAAGTTGTTAAAATGTTATTCACAAATTATTGCATTTGAATCGAATATAACAAACATGATCAAAATTAGTGATATTGCATAAACATGAATGATACACATGATCCATGATAAATTAAACAATACTAGATACTAAATTAATATGTATATCATTGTGCACATTAATGACAAAAATATATATCAAAATACATGTATCCATAGACAAATTACACAAATATATATCAAAGATCACGTATCGATAGAAAAAGTACACAAATATATATATCAAAATACATAGATCCATTTACAAAATGTGGCTAATCATGCCATCGAAATGTGTTTAATATCAATGTTTCTATAAACAATGTGGCATATGCCATCTCAAAATGTCTCATGATGCATCTTATGACAACTATACTATCCTAGGATGATGGTGGATGATCAAAATGTAGCCTCTTCATTGCACTAGGTGGATCAGATGCCTCTGACATAAACAAAAAAGGAAAACCCAAAGTTAGACTACTAAATTTATATGATTCTTTGTATCTAACACTGAATTACTCAAATGCATAATGATCTTTTTTTTAATGAATATTTATACTATTAAAATTTCATAATAAATACCTCTCTTGTCGACCTCCTGCACCGGTTAGGAGCCCTCTCATATGCCCTCGACAATGCTCGTACCTTGTTGATTGTGGCCTGTGTATGTTCAAATATGTTTGTCAGATGAATCTACAACTTAAAGTATAACATTATAATTCATAGCATGGTAAATTTATAAAATATTTAATCATGAATTCAAACTACAACTTACTAGTGTGGGCTCCTCCTCAAGATATAGTGGCTACATCATCAAATCTACAAAACTCTCCCATCGAACCTCGTGTGCACTAGGAGTTTCCTATGAGATATAAAATAGTAGTTGTTAATATCGTAGAATTCAGTTTTGAATTTATTTATGAAGGTAAGAAAAATGAAAAATAAATGATACTTATACATACAATGGGGCTCTCAGTGCGAATATAAATGCTTGAGCGTTTATGACGCAAAATCTGTATGGGCTCATCACTAGTAGCCATGACCTATATACAATAAAGAATTTAATTAAATTTCATTACCATATACATTTTACAAGAATGCATCAATATTTAATCAAATATAAAGCACCTAATTACCCTTCCTTTGTCGATGGGTGTTGGCTCATCCCCCGCACTTTGTCCCCCAGGGATAGGTGATATCTGCAAGATAAAAGAAAGATTAGAAACCATATATGCTACAATATCAAATAGAAAAAATAACGAGAACACAACATAATGTACCGTAGATGTCTCAAGGCCAAATGAAATGGCCAAGAGCATGGCATCATCAACTTGTCTCAACTCCTCCTCTATCATCAACTAAACATGAATGAAGATCACATACATGTATAAGTCAGAATGGCTTAAAAATTAAAATTACTCTATTATAAAAATTAACTTTAAATCGCATATGTCATAACAAAAAAATGTATAGACATATCAACACTGAAGGAGTCCATGCCTCTGCATTCCCCTCCTCTCTCGCATCAGGGTCTTTAGCCTCTACATCTACATCTAGTGTATCCTCATCTAATACAAAATGATACTCAGGAAGATCACCTATGGGACCTAGGCAAATATTCTTGCATGTAATGCAAGTGTGAGGCACACAAAGGTGTGATGAGCTAGCTGATGATGAAATGGCACTAACATCATCAACACAGGGAGGTAGGATTGACCTAGTTTGAGATGTCAACAAGCTACTCAATCTATGAATGGCTCTAATGGTCTAAGAGTTAGCCTCTACGATAATATTAGGATGTTGCATTCGAGGAGGGAGGGAGACATCAGTAAGGGGGACAAAAGTGTCAGCTTTCTTCTGCTAGGAAGAGGGTCTATTCTGAGGAGCTCCTAGTCCTACACCCATGTTGGGCTTCATGCTCCAATAATTCACTTTGAGTTTCAACACAAATTCTACATACAATTTTTTAAGGAAATAAAATGGCACCTCTAAATTGCTATGTGGAGGGATATCAAAAACCATCCACCAACGATCCCAAAAGTTTGTACATATATCGTCATTTGTGCACCATTTAATCGATAATTTGAGTTTTTTGCGAATTACTAGTAAACCAATTTTTGGGTTCGCAAAAAGGCTAACCAAATCATCTTTGGTTATATTGAGGGCCACAACCTCATCATAGTCCAAGCCATCATCAAACATCTCATGCATTTGGTCATGCCAACGAAGAGTGGCATTATGTTCATTGGTAAGGGTTTCAATGTTACCCACTATGGTGTTTAACATGGATAACATAGGAGCCAATGCAGGTACATTGTTATATGTTCTTTGCAAACCCATCAATTTAGTGAGATTTTCAATTATCAAATTCTCAATTCGAGGAGGGTTTTGAGTGGGTAAAGGATCATTTGGTGGATGATTTTGTGGGGGCACTGGACAATTTGGTGGGGGTTTACAAGGAATATTAGTCCTTGGCTCATGGTCATCATTTTGATCAACCATTTGTATTAATTTGCAAAACATAATTTATATTAAAAAAACTTAAATTTTAACAATTTTTATCAAAAAAACCCTAAATTCCAACAAATTCAACTAAAACTAACAATTTTATAATAAAATTTATTAAATTTATCTTAAAATTCATTAAAAAAAAAAACCAACCTATTATTGTGTATCTGATAGCAAAACAAATATCGGCACTGAAAACTAATATAGGACTGTGCAACACAACCGACGGATATTTTTTTTAAAAAAAGATAACACTGTCACTTTTTGGGTATCCGATATTATATTAGATACCAAAAAAGTGACAGTGTTATTAAAAAAAAGATCAACCCGATATTTGAGATGACCCATGGGTTGTCTTTTTTGAAACACCCCTTGGGTCAAAAATAACTTATTACTAATGTATTATATTATACTATACTATACTATACTATTATATTAGTAATTTATACTATTATATTATATTATGATTTTCGAAATATAAAAATATTAATCTTCATAAATAATATAATATATATTTATTATTTTATAATTATTTAATGTAATAACTAATTTATAATTTCATATTACTTTATATATATTTCATACTATATATTTTTAACGTTATTGGGTATTCGATATAATATCAGGTATCCAATATCAAATCAGATATTCAATAAGGGTCGGGCCTTGCTTTCCAAGTTTGGTACCTGGATAGCTGAAAAAAAAAGTTAGAATGGATTTTGAAGCACTTTTAGACATTTTCAAACTCTATTTTTTTCACATGGCCACTTTTTAGCACACCATGATCGTGCACATACCCTAACAAAAATACACAAGGGATAACCTATGAAAAATAAAAAAATAAAACAAAATAATAGAGAATAGAAATGATTTTGTAGTGCAAATTATTTTTAATCACACCTTGGACAAGTACCATGGTGAAAATCTACTTGTAGATGTAATGTAATGACTTAGAGATTATGTCATATTTTAGATCCTCGTATTTGATCCATTCATGTCCATCACATTAGTCTACACTCTTCTCCATTCATTTTTGTATACTAGGGATAGGTAATTATATGTTTCTTTGGAACTTATGTTGATAAATGTCTTGTCGTTCACTTGATAGCTAGGATATATACTCCTTAGTAATGATTTTTTATTTCAATAATTTAATTGCATAAATAAAAAACAAATTATAATTCATGATTTAATCCTTGACACATCTCACCTATACTATACTCTCAAGAACTCTAAATCAACTTCATTAAATGTACTTGTTATTTCATTTACCATTATGAAATTTTGATCCTTCACTATTGTAGGATATATTGTTCTCCATATTAGTCACCATGAATCCTCTATACATTTGAAGACTAACTTGCCAATTTAGGACTAATCTATTCATTCTTTTCAACAACTTGACAAGAAATAAAATTGTTGTGCCTCAGTCGATGATTAATTTATTTCATTTTATGTATCTTTTTATGTATACTATACCTACTTGATGTTTCCATAATAATGATATATCGTTGTGCCTCTTGACTAATTTTATAACATCTATTAATTGGTGTATGCTCGTAAATGAATCCATGAACCAAATACATCAGCATGTTGATCTTTATACTATATGGCTACGTAAGAATGACCTAATTTATCTTTGAATATTACTGTGCACTAATTTGTTAAGAAGTTTTTTTCTAGAAAATGAGCATTTATTGAAATATTAAATTATTTTGGTATCTATAGAAAGTTTCTAAGTTCATGAATCTGCATTTCACACTTCATGCATTACAAATTGAACTAAGGGTCCATTTGGTTCATAGAATTAAAAAAAACCAGGATTTCTACAAACCTTGGTTTAGCCAAATCAAGGTTTTGCAAATCCCGATTTTTGGAATTATACTTGAACCGTTTGTTTCACTTAGAAGATGCATGTCAAGTCACATTTTTCAGTGTATGCTTGGAGTTGAAGAAAAATTTCAAAACGTAGTCCAATCTATTGTTTTTGCACTCCTTAAAAAACATAACCAGGTTTTGATTTTCAATTTCTACTTGCTAGTAAGAAGTTGGAAAACCTAGTTTTGAGGTAAAATTGGAAGTCTGGTATGCTAATTCCATTTTGTCAATTTTGAAACAAACGCAAAAAAATTCAAATCCAGATTTTGAAAAAGCCAATTCATATCATCTTCCAGAAACTGAACGGACCCTAACGGACCCTAATCCATTCTACAAAGTACCATTTATCATTGTGGAAGAAAGAATCTCCAAACCATGACACTACAACTATTCTGAAGGGATTCGGGAAAAGCCCCAGAATATGTTCTCTGATTGATTCCATTGCTCTCTTTTGTAGCGATTAATTGTTAAATCAACAAAAGAGACACAACAAAATGGTTCATTATTTATATGCATTAAAATTACTTCCATGCTCTCTTCAAATCCATACTAAAAACGGATCAATTCCACCAATGCCAAAAAAATGTCTCCATTTCACATATAACTTTAAAATAGTACAACATAGTCATCTGAACAGTCCGATAACGTTATTAACTTTCTTCTTCATCAATTTAAACTGTCAACTGTATATTGCAGAAGTCTTAATATAATACATTAAAATGTTGAAAATTCACATGGCAAATTGACCTGTCATATTCAAAAATAAATATTCATTGCAGACTATAGAGGCAGTGATTAAATAGTTTTAATTCACTGCTATGAAAATCAAAAATCAATGATAGAAGACAACCCTGATGCACCCACTTTGCAAAAGGGAGCTGTATACCTTGTTTCATCCATTTGGATGGGCTGTACACACAAAATGTACATCATATTTCTCTATACATTTTAACACTGAATAGTAAATGACCCTTCAACTCAAGCAGAAACATCTGCCATTGTATCTGTTTTCATCCTGTTGAATATCATGCATTAATTCACTGAATTTTTCGACCTTACATGGGATTCTAAGAGTGCCCTTTTGCTGGAATCCATACACTTCCTCGGCTTTCTGTAACAAATCTTTAAAGAGTGGATGGTAAAGATATTCAATTCGAATAATGAAACGTACCTGCTGATCTTCCATGCCTATGTAGATTGGCAAGCAACCCTTGGCAATATGTTTGCTCCAATTCCTTCCTTGCAGTGATCTCCTCACAATACCTTCTTCACCCATTTAAGACCAAAACATATAAATCCCACAGATTAATTCAATCCTTTTTATCTTGAAGGGGATGTTACGTATGTTGGAAAGAAATCACATGGGAAATTTCTAAGGGAGTAGTCAGTAATTCAACTGATAGAACACTCTATTAACAAATGGAAGATCTCACAAATCGTATAATCAAATTGTTATTGATTTCATACAATCTTAAAGCATTGAAAGCTTTAGTTCTAGTTACAGAGATAAGTAATGGTATGCTATATTAATACATGAAATTAGTGTAGTTGAATTCTGTATTTGGGCCAGTGCAAATATTCTCCATGGCTTTTCAGTACCCGTAATGTTTGCCGGAATAAAAGGATCCAATGCAGAGGTGACAGAATGCATTGAACATACTGTTCACATAGATGCTCTGGTTGAGAGATTCCCACGTATTCATTTAAAGAATGTTTATAATTATTTCAAAAGAATATTTTTTGTAATATTACAAGATGGTGCCATTCTTTTCATTGAATCGCAGCACAATTATATCATCAAATACCGATCATTGTCCCTCTCGAAGATTCTCTAATGATCTCCATATCTCAAAGAAAGTAAACGCTCACTTGATCCTGAAATTAATTTTTCAGTCTTCAAAAGTTATATCATTTTAAGTTGGAAATGTTAGGTTTAATGACTTCAATTAACAGTGCTTCCATCATAGGCCTAATTATGTGGATGATCGACTGGAAACAATGGAAAGAGAAGTTCTTGTCAAGAATTTATGTGTTCATTCCTTGATATATCTAATCCATGGACTACGAGTAATGATTCTTGGACTCAGTTCAATTTTCAAATGGATTTGATAGCCAAAGTCTACTTGCTTAAAATGTACTAGGAAGTTGATGGGATGGAGCTTGGTAAATATTTCTACTGGATGCTATGTACTATATCCCACATCTGTGCATAATACCTTTATGTTTTTCTTTTTTTTGGCCCACTTTGATTTGAGTGTCTTTGATGTAATAATAAGTATTTATGGAGAGTGTTCTCATTTAACATTTATCTTGTGATTTTATTCTAGTATGTTTTCATTGTATCATTTATTTTTTTAATATTTTCAATTTATAGTTTTTATCTTTGTTGATTTTGTTTAAGTCTAGAAGTGGGAACTTGATCTAGATCATTTTCTTGTATTTAAAATTAGACACCAAACTTAATGTAGCACATTCTTCTATGGATTTCCATACTAAGTTGTTGGTTTTGAGGTCATATGTAATCATTGGAAATCATACTCCATATCCTAGTCTATTTATTTTTATTTGTTGCAACATTGACCATTATAATTTTATAATTAAATTGCATTGTCATTCTAGGTGTCACATATAATTTGTATAGAAAATTACCAACTTCTCTTCTAGAGACATTACAACTCAACATAACACACTCATATGGATTTGTATACTAGTTGGGTTGTTTCTTATCCATTGGAGTTCATGTCACATGTCCTAGTCTATTACCTTGTCACATAGAAACATTATTGAGCATTCTAATTATATGTTTAAATTACCTTGTCTATTGCATTGACCTTCTAGGTATAACATATGCTACCTATCATCTTCAACTCTAATTCATCATTGTTACATCATTTAGCTAGGGGACTTGATGGAAAAAAAAAAAATTCCATTTGAAAGAAACTCCCCATATGATTTCTCTCTCTACAACAACAATATAGATTCAAGTACAATGAACTAAGATGAATCTATAATAGTTTTGAGCTCTCTATTGAAATCCTATAAGTACCCATTTTGTGCCATGTTGTGTTATTTTATTAGTTTTACCAACGTCATTGTATCATGTTTTTGTAAAAAATTAGTTGTATACCATCTGAGTTAAATTAGGTCATTCCCTACTCATTCTTACCATTCCATCAAATCCTTTGTATCTCTTTTTTCACTCTCTTCGTGTTTGAGATTTTTTTTTTGTCATAAACAATGAAACCGATGTGACAACATCGACAACTACTCTAGAAGTTGCATTTAAAAATGATGTCTTGCCACTAATATAATAGCTCCAAAAATAATCATATGCTAAAACTAGTGGTGTTGCATGACCAAAAATTATTGTAACTCATTATTTGTTTACATAAAACATCTCTCAAGTTCTATTTGGTATTTCATTTTTGGTTTACCTATCCATAAACCTTGAAGTCTAAAAGTTTCATACATTCATGTACAATCTCTAATTAACCTAAATATACATCTTTATAAGATCTACCTATGATTAAGGTAGGGATACAACTATTATACAAAAAATGAGAAACTTTGGAGTTTCAACATCATATTCATTATTTTATTTAGTTCTTCATCAAGTCTCTTTCCCTTAGTTTATAAATGCATGATTCACATTTTGGATGCATATGTGTGATTGATTTTATAGTCAAATTATTCACATTTCATTTGATTGTGCTACTAGTTAGATGTGCATGGTGTTAGATTTTAGTTTTTCCTTTCTTCTATTTTTGTACAAGATCATTGATCTAATTTTGATAAATCTTGGAAAGCCTTCAAGAACCCCTCTTTATATTGGCTTCATCCCAAATGGATCTACTAGTAAAATTGATAGGAACTCTATTATTTCCCCTTCATTACTATAGGCTTACATATTTCTAGCCTTGTCCATATTTCTTCACCTCCAAAAAAAATAGAAACAAAAATAAAGGGTTTAGGTTGTTATTTTTGTTTAACTCAAATATTATAAATATTAGTAAGAAAGATATGTTTCCCTGGATGAAATATATAAAAATGAAAGTGCTAAGGAATATAAATAGAAAAATGAATGAAATAAAATTATATCATATAAAGTGTTTAATTTAGCACAACCATTAAAATAAAATACAAATTAGCAACATACAATTTCTTTTATTGTTTGAATTAATCAATTATTAGACTTAGGAATATATAATAGAATATTAAAATACAAATAATTATACAAATAAAATATCATAAATAGATTGTGTGCATATTTAATTACTATTTCTTTTGAAATACAATTACACTATTCACAAAAAAAAGAAAGGGTTCACACAAGTTCAACCCTTAAAAGTTAGACAAGTAGTTCCCAAAAAGTAGAAAATAGAAATAGTTGCATCACTCATAAGTAAACACCACATAAAAATCTACTAATCTGGATGAGTGGTTGTGTTGGTAGAGGAGGATATTGATCATCCGTAGGACTCCATACATCACTGGGGTTGGGTTTTTCATCTTGAAGGGACTAGCATTCATTGAAGTCGCACCCTCTTTCTATTATTTTTCCTTCCAAGAAGGAGAGATAGAAAGTGCCACCCACAAGATCCATTTGGACAAGCTAGGCTAATTGTTACCACCATTTGTATCAAGTTAAACAAAACCAACACTTGTAGAAGGGATTATACCTCACGTTCTCTACATATAGGTTAAGCTTCTATATGGTAGAGATGTGAAGTGCCTCTTTATAAACTCTCTCCTACCACAAAATTGGTGACAAGGAGCCTCAAACCATAAGGTTTCTTACTAGTAAGAGGAGGAGCTACAATCATTTTGTCAATAACAAGTCAAATAATGGTCATGGAAAGAATAAGGTTCTGGAGGCACTTTGGAAACTATACAAGGTTCATTTACCCAAAGCTCTAAAAGTTCTTGTAAGTGGGCCACCTCAAATGCAACCTTGTTGACTTGCACTTGAATCTAAAGCATCACATTATTATAAAAATAATATTTAATAACAATTAGCCACTTTTGTGTTCCAAAATCTTCCTACAATTGTTGAATTAAACAAGTTGGGCTAGTTCTCAATAGATGATTATGGGGTTTCAAATTCCAATGATGTTGTGAATAGAGTAAGGCCTTTGTGTGAACCAAAAGTATTTCGAATGTTTAGATTGATAACTAAATGGAAGTGCATGATAAAATTTGGTAAGCATCATGAAGATCTACCCCATAATGGAATTGATCCCTTGTTGTAGGGGATTCTGCCTTTATTTTTGGTGAGTTGTGGGAAGTTGAAGATCCCAATCCCTTAATGGCATATCTATCAATCCAATTGGTAAAATCATGATTCATGAGTCATCTGGTAGATATATACTCCTAAAATGGATGTTGCAAAGAATATTAAATTTGGCATATCAAAATCTATAGGTATTCTTTGGTGACTCTCCCTATTGGTTTAGGACAATATACATGTGTCTGCATGTAGTTCATCTAAAATTTTCAATGGTTTCTAATTTTTCTAATTTCTTCACCATTGGTATGAGAGTTTGTAAGATCCACAAAGTAAATTAAAAGATGACATTTACATTTAAATAGGGGCTAACCCATGTCCTCGTGTGGCTGCTTCTCTATATTTTTTGTCTAAAATTATGCATAAAAGTATCTTCATGCAATTTTATAATTCATAGAAAAGGATAATTCTTAATCTTCTCTTATTTTCATGGTGTAGTTGCTTCTTAGCAATTAAAAATAAGTTGTTGAAAAAAGGAAGGGTTGAAGTTAAGCAATAAATGCATGCTAAAAAAGCACAAATGTCTTCACAATTTTTCTTCCCTCCATTTTTATGTTTCCTTTCAATTTTCTCCCTCCAAAATTTAGACACATATTGTTTTTGATTAAGTAAAATAGCTTTTACAGGGATCTTGAAATCCAAAAGTTTTTACAACATATCTGAAATAGAAATATTAAATAAAGTACAACTACAATGCATATGCTTATCAAAAGCCAAAGCCAAATGACAGGGCCATAGCCAGGAGACCAAAAACTAGCTACACTAGAAAAAGAGGAGACAAAAAGAAAGCACTAACTATTAGTTCTCCCCATCAAGAACCTGCAGGGTCTCTGAACACACACACACACACACACACACACACACACACACATAAAGAATTTCTCTTAAAATTTCATCTGTGAGTTGCAAACTTCTTATAAAATATTTGAAAAGAGATTGTACTTTTAGAGGTTCATGATCTTCCCATTTCGACTTATTTTTTAATTATTTAAAAAACTAATTTTTAAATATATTTTTTTTGTTTTGCTATGAGTTACTCTGTATTGGAGTTCATGTTTTCATTTTTTTTTTGCACTAGATTATGTTGTATTTGAGTTGTAATTTCTTCTCTCTAATTTCTCTCTATTGTATTCTAATAACTTATTGAAGTAATGCTAGCCCAACATGAATATAATATATGAATAATTTTTTAATTTTAATTTATTTTTATTTGGAATTTTTTTTCCAAAGAACATGATGAATTGAAATGTGATGGATACAATCCATTACAATTTATTATAGATATGCCCAAACATCAAGTACCATAAGGCACGCCTAAAATCCTAAAATTTGTAGATCATTCTATATTCCAGCCCACCATTTCTAACCAATAACAGGAATACGACTAGAGCTCAATACAACACAAAAAATATTCTAAATGAAGATTCAAAAATAAAAATTTTATGGAAAAAAATGAAGGATCATACACAAGGATGAAACATAGAAAGAGTTATTCAGAGGATTACATAGTCTGTCAAAGTATATACATTGTAATTTTTTTGTTATTTTATTTGTGCTAATAGTTGTTTCAAACTTTTTCTAAGACAATTACACAAACTGGTAATTAATGATCTAAAAGTTTATGTAGTGTCCTTGTTTGGAAATTCTTTTGAAATTGGGTAGCATTTTAGTTGGAATATTGGTCTTATGTACTCTTTTAATATTGATTGGTGCCAAAAAAAATAAAATTACACTTTAGAAAAAGATGATAGTTTTCCTATTAAAAAATATTTTGTTCAATTTTTTAATCTTACCAAACTTAGCATTGTGTACTTTTTGCTCACAGGTAGTGGATTGAGAATGAATTTGTATTTTTTTCTTTTAAAAACTAATGGTTCATTAGCTCTATTGCCAAATATTTCATTTACATATTTTCTTCTCCCTATGTCTTTTTTGGTAATGTTTGTGTTTTGGATTTCAAAAATATAGTAGTAAATTTTGTAGTGGCTAGTTTTCTTACTAGAATTATTTTTTAAAAGTTTCTTATAAACTTAGTTTTTTAGTATAGGTAGTGACAATTACATT
The DNA here is from genome assembly GCA_028749045.1 of Cupressus sempervirens. NCBI lineage: Eukaryota > Viridiplantae > Streptophyta > Pinopsida > Cupressales > Cupressaceae > Cupressus > Cupressus sempervirens. The sequence goes on from CM053792.1 coordinate 440,090,614, forward strand.
CCATGGATAGACATCCAATTCCTCAATATGATTTCATGAATTTCACTACAATGCTTTCAATAGACAATGTGGATTAAAATTTAATTTCCTTTAATGATGAGTATTACCTAGAGGTTGTTCCTAGTACACAAGTGAACATAAAAGAAGTGGTCACTCAAGAAGTGATAACTAAAAATGAAGTTCCAACTAGTGAAATAGATGTTTACTTTCTTGAACAACCTCTCAATTAAAAAGAAGAGTTCATTGGAGCATTCCAAACACATCAAGGTTCTTATTGAATGTAAAAGAATTGAGAGAAACACAATCACCTAGTGGTGCAATGATAAATGCATTAAATATCATTGAAAGTGAAAAATTATCCATGAATATTTCTCTTCAAATGCTATTTTTTGCACGAAAAAATAATTTCATGATTGTTGGGAGCACATTCATCCTAATTACAAAATAATTAGAGACCATGAACATAATATTCCATCTGGGCATGTGACAATTACCAGAACATGAAAAATAGGGAAAGGATTTAAAATAAAATTCCTACAAAGCGTATTGTTGAATTTTATGATACAATGAACACTATATTTAGTAAGGATTGAGTGTTCAATCCTAGAAATATTGCCATTGATTCATCTAGTAAAAAGTTTTAAATTTGATGGAAACAATCCTCCAAATGAAGATGATCCATTGAACCTAAAACACCAAAAATAGAAAGTTATGAGCAGCTTATAAATGATAACGAAATAGACAAACAATGCACAAGGAAAAATACATTTCTAATGTAAGTGGCATGAAGGATGTTATTTTTTATAACAGTATAAGTTGCCTCATACTCTACAAACTGTTAAAGAGGGGTGCATGAAATTCCATGAATAATGCTTGAATAAAGATGATTTGACTGAAGAAAAGCTATTGAAAGTTGAAGAGAAATAATTAACGTCCAAATTAGCATGGTCTCAGCACTAACTAATATTGGCCAATAAATGTTGAAAATCTACAAATCCTTTTCCAAAGAAGATTGATTTTGTAATAGTTAGTAGCATAAATCTATGAAATAAAATAAGTTGTATGGAACTGCTTATGAATAATGGCATTTTTAAAACTATAATAATTTTTTTCTATATAACACTTGCATCTTTTAGTATAATTTTGCTGACATAAATTAGGCTCGTGTGGTTTGTTGCACCTTAATTTTTTTTGTTTGCATCAAGATGCATATTGTTACTAGAGTAGTACCATTATTTTTCCAATTACACTTATCATGTACTTTTAAAGCATTGGCCTTTCTTTCTATATTTTAGTATAATTTATATTAATTAATTTTAATTTTGCAACGTAGGTGATGTATACATATAGCAAAAAAAGAGTCACAGTATTTTTAGAGTGTCTAAGTTCAGTGTTCCAACAAATAACATTGTTAGTTTGGTATGATGTTGAAGATTCAATAAGCATATTAAAGAAATATAAGAAAAGATCATCACAAACTTCTCATTGTTTAGATGATGAGGTGGAAGTTTGAAATAGATATGGAGATTTATGCAATATGTTTTGAACAACAAAATTTATTCCTCAATTCATATTTGTCTAATTCTCAATTGAAAGGAAGCTTATTAGTGAGTGGTATATCAAACCACATGCTTTCCATTTGTGGAACCATTATATATCTTTAAAGTTAAATGTGGAACCATTATATATCAATTTAATATATTCTTTAGTTTTTCATATGCATTATTTAAGTATTTCTATGTGAATCATTTTATGTATCTCTTAAACAAGGTGATATACCTCTATCCTTAGCAACATCTATCAAGAATAGAGTACTTCTAGTTGAGAAACAAGTTGCTATTTCTATTTTAAGATTGTCATCTGGAATGTCTATGACAAACATCAACGAATTGTTTGAGTGTGGAAAGTCAACAACTACAAGATTTGTGACAAATTTCATTAATGTTATGCATATTATTTTTGGAAACTAGATATAATGGCCAAATGGTCATTCAACGCTTGAACTTTTAAAACAAGGATTTTACCAAAAATAGGGCTTTTTGAATTATTGTGGGGCTATAGATGTAACTAATGCTAATTATGAGCTTCCAGCCAATGAATGCTCATCTGATTGGTATGCTCATGATCACCAACTATAGTATGTCATGATAAGAAATTGTTGATAGTAATATATGTTTCGTGGATGTTTTTACAAGTTGGCTTGGATCTATCAATGATGCTAGACTCCTAATAAATTCTTCCTTCTATGGGTTGTGTGAAGATGGAGAGAGGAAAAATGGAATTTTAGTTTCTATTGGTCCATCAAATATAAGAGAGTACATTATTGGAGATGTTGGATATCCATTATTACCATGGTTAATCACACTATTCATTGGACCTACAATAGATGATAAAAAGTTATTTAACTTTAAATTATCTTCAACTCGTATTATTGTTGAACGTGCATTTGGAAAGCTAAAAGGTATTTGGCAAATTTTAAATTAAAAAAATTGTCATCCAACTCTATAAATGTTTCCAAAGACTATTTTTTCATGTGCTATGTTTTACATAATATTATGTTGACATATGAAAAAGATGATGATGAAGCTAGTGACTTTGATGATCATGAGAATAATATGGCAATTAGTGAAGCAATGCCAAGGGATTCTATTGTAGGGTCAGCTTGAATGGCCTTAATGGAATTCATTAATGTTAATGAAAAAAATGTGCATGATAACAATCAGTCACTAATTTTTGATTAGGGCTCTTTGAAAGATTTTTAACCAGTGTAATAAAAATATTTTGTAGGACAACAATTGAAACTAGATTTGGTTGAAGACTATTTGAGATCTAATGATTTGTTTTGGATTGTGGTTTCTTTTATTTTTATGTCATATATTAAGATCTAATCATTACTAGAACTTGGTTAATTCTTTATAATGTAATTCTTTATTAGATTTAAATTATAGTAAAACAATAAAAAATAATCATACTCTATTAGATATATAATCAAAAAATAAATTTAATTTCCATTATGTTATCTTGATATGCTTAAATGATATTTGATTATGTAATTATTTTTCTACAAATGTCTCTATAACCAATGGAAAAAGATGAAGATTTTCATAAAATTAGAATAGCAAATGATGTGCAATGTCTGTATATTTCAGAAAATGTATATATTTTTCTAATGTTTGTATACTTCCAGAGAATCAAAATAGAAAAATATTTGTAATTATAATCAATTTATGTTTCAAATTTGCTATTTATAATACAATAATTTATATTATCATTTGATTGATAAGTATAATATATAAAATGTTTATAACTATGTTTATTATTGTACAAGATCTGATATGCAATAGTTTGTATTGCACCATAAATAAATAAACAAATAATGTAGCATAAAAATAATGTTTGTATAGAAGTTGCTTAAATTACACCAATTGATGGTTACCCATTTGACACTATGATCTCACTAAGTATTAGATTTTATTTTGACATTCTATAAGTGTTTTTTCAAATTTCTTATATTTCTAATTTTTGTTTAATGAGTTATATTATTTGTTTAAATTATATAGTACACCCTGTTAGTTCTAAAAAATTTCCCTCTTTGAAGTGTTGTTAGCTTTAAACGAGTCTTCTAGCTTCTACAAGTGGATTACTATACAAGAGTTTTAAATATTTCAAGATTGTTTGATGTAGTTCTATTTGAAATTCTTCCTGGTTATGATTGTGTGTCAAATTTTTTAGTCAACGTGAAAAAGGTGCAAATGTAGAGTATGGTAGGAAATGTTGATGTAAAGATGATGTTAATATGATGACACATATGTAACTTTAAAAAAAAGCAAAATTAATAATTTCATTGGACCACCTACTCATAAAATGTGGAGTAGCAATTGGTAGCCAAATTAACCTTAGCAGCCATAATGGGACCTCCTCTAAGGATTTGGTTGTGTGACTCGAGGCTTAACATAATCATTATAGATTGATGTGGCCACCTAAGGGCTTAGGGTAAATTGGTTTTCATAGTGATATCTTGAGTTGCAAGACTTGACCGTAGAGGGACTAAATTTAAAAATGCAATAGACATAGAAAATACAAATTAGAGATTAGAAACTAAATACAAAATTCAATTTGACTACATAGGCTTTCACTACACATTATCTTTGAAGAGGAAAAGTAATTATTGTGCTTATAAATTATTATTAAAATGTCAATATTTCTTGTATAAAATAAGTAGTAAGCAATGTGTAACTATTTAAAAATTTGATAGTGGTTTTATCTTTTTTAATACAATTATTTTTTATTAATCTTTAATAAAAATGAATAACGTAAAATTATTTTAAATTTAGAAAATATATATATATTTTTTTAAATTAGTTTTTTTATTATAATTTGTTTATGTTTGTCTTTTCAATAATTGCATTTTCTACATGGAACAAAATATGTGTATTAATTAGAACATAAAGGAGAGATGAATGTTGTCATGGACTATAATGGTTGTAGCATATACATAAAATGGACTGGAAGAAAAGATTTTACAAACTTTCAAACAAATTCAATCATTGGGTGTAAAGGAAATTTTCACAAACTAAAAAAAAAGGTTTCAAAAAGGGTATTAAAAAATCAATCAAAAAAATAATAGACATACATAATTGTAGGAGATGTAATTACAATGGACTCCAAAATGTGGAAATAACCCAATGCCCAATTTCAATATTAAAGTTAATGTTCACCATTATCCAATCCTAATTGAACATTAAGCATAATCCTAACCAAAACTTGAACTTAATCTTAACCAAACCCTAACTCTTGCTATTATTTTAACTCAAAAAATTATTACCCCTTCCGTTTTATTTAAAAACTTAAAACCTTGGCTATTATGTGGTAACCTTATGATAACATGGGAAAAAGACTACGATGCACATTAAGATTCAAAGCCTAGGAAAAGCTCATCTTATATACAAGTATCTTTGGACCAAGATAATGTACCAATATGTATATGTTTCTATATTTTGCCAATAATATATGAAGAATTTGTGAAGATGTACTAAAGAACATGTAGACTATTGGAAATATAAGAGGAGTAGTTGAGAGGGGAGGGGTGAATCAGTTACTACAAAAATAAATCCCAGATCCCTTAGATGTTAGTACAAAATAACCTCTGAAAACTGAACTTTGCTAATGCTCGGCAAATACACTGAAAATGTTGTAACTCGGTAAACACTGAAAATGCTCGGTAAATACTTAATATGAAAATATTAAGATATTATCTATGATTGCTATTATTTTAACTTAGGTCCAAACACATAAGAGAAATAACATGAACACATTTGGCACCAAGACTTAATGTGGAAACCCAATTTGGGAAAAACCACCAATTGCAACTAGTTACTGATTTTCACTCTTCTGAAGTGAGCCTTGTTAGGAGCCAACCCTATTAAAGGTTACAAAACACACTGTTAGGTGTGACCATGTTAGAAGATTTAATCACCCTATTAGGAGAGGCCTTATTAGAGGTCTTAAGACAATTCAATAGAAATGCTACCTTGTTAGAGGATTTGCAAATAGTTGTTAAGCCAACTTCGTTAAGAGATTTTGATCACCACTACAATGGTTAGAGAGTAACAATGAGATGACCTGATTTTGGATGCAATTAAATTACTGATTATAGATCTCAGTTCTGGCTTGTATATGTGATCCTTCTTAATCAAATGTATGTTTTCAACTTCTCAAGGATATTTTGCTTATCCTTTTGATTCGCTTCCTCTTAGCATCATTTACATCTTCAATTATCTTCCATACATTCACACTTTTGAAATCTCAACTTGACCTTGTATTTATATCTTTCATATTGTCAAGTTGGCTAGAATATAACTTAGAATAATTAATATTCATCTCCTCAGTCAGCTAGAACAAACAAATAATTCAATTGAACTTAATATGCCAAAACAAGAAAATCCTTTGTTAGCCGACCCTGCTCAGTAGAGACTAACTTGGAAATGATTTTCCTCTATTAGCCAAGTGTACTCGGTTAAAACTACATATTTGTAAATTTCCTTTGGTAACCAAGTGAGCTTGGTTAACACTAGTTCCATCCAATATTTCCTTCATTAACAGAGTGAGCTTGGTTAACACCCAAATTTTGCAAACTTTCCTTTGGCGCCCAATTGAACTTGGTAGATTCTATCTTCTGAACTAGGCAAACTCTGGAATGCTCAATAGATATAGAAAATTGTCTTCAATGCCCAAGTGATCTCGGTATGCACTGACTGGTAATGACATGGCATTTTGTGTAACATCAAAGACAATACACAATCGATCAATTGTTCCAACAGTAGACTATTGTAGATAATTTACTATGCAATATATCTTACCATTCACCTTATCAACACACTTCCTTTTAATACAAGTGTGAGTTGAAATATATTTCTACGAAAACTTTGATCTTTATATTATAAGAGTGGTGGTGGTGGTGGTGGTGTTAGAAAGGAACATGAAGCATCAAAGCTCTTGTGAATAGCTCAATGCATTTAGAATTGATATTATGAATATAATTATTTAGTTTATTGGTAATATATAGTAAATGCATATAAATTTACCTATAAATGAAAGAAGGCATATATATGTACTAATTGAAATTATATAAGTCCACAATTTTTTATTTATTTTAGTTTTCTTAGTAATTGAATGGTCTACGTAACGTGTACAATAAAATTTTTTGTTGTGGAAGTTTACAATTTTGAAATGATTGTATTTAGTTTTGTTGGAGGATTGTGGCCAATATGGAGAGTTTTAAATGGATTAGTGAGGTGCATTGACAATTATTAAGATAGTCTAAATAGAGTCTTTATTGTAAGATATGCAATAAACATTTGGGCATTAATGTTAAGGTTTGAATAATTTGGCACATGTAGTTTGAAGAGAATATTGATTATGGTGTATTCCTCAAATCTTACCCTATAGAGTTTACAACAACAAAAAACATTAAAAATGAAAAAGTGTCTACAAGAAGTTAAACTAATTTGCAATCGACTCTAGAATGCATACATTGCATTCAAAATTTTGTCACATTTGTAAATAAATTTTAAGTCAAACTCATTGATCCATGGTTCATAGGCATGGTTCACATGAAACTATTTCTAATCAGAATAAATGGTCTACTTAGTACCCATTCTATCTAGGTGATGCTCCCAAAGTTGAAACATTGAGCCTTCTCAAGAGGTTACCCATGTACATGGTTTAATCTTAATAGAAATTTTATAACTTGACAAGTGAAAAATACACATACTTGTTAAAAAAATTAATCAGATAATTCCTTCAAAGCTGAAATAACAATTAAATTTGAGTAATCTTCAAAAACTTAAATAAAGATAAAAATATATCACATATAATGTTAAAAATGGGGGTGTATATTTTATTTATGATTGTTTGTGAATTTGATTACAACTTAATTTTTTTTTAATGAAGGAAAATAGAACTATATCATAAGAATTTTTATTTTTTTAAATAATTGATTTTTAAGTTTTCCTCTATTATTATTTTTTCCATTTTTAAAAAGTGTTATTAGTAAATAGTACAAATTTAATATATTATAAAAACATAACAATCCTCCTAAAATAGACTTTTTAATTGTTCAATTTTCTTAGATTTGGATGAAAAAAAGTAAGCAAAATTTAATAGAATTTGAAAAAATAATTTTCATCATCATAAATTATATATTATATGTAAATGACAATAAGAATACAAATCTTAGTTTTAAAAATAATTAAATGTAATAAAAATAATGTATTATATAAGAGAAAAGTTATCAAAATAATTGAAATTATCAAGCACCTAAATAGTTCTTTAACATAATTTAATTATTATTTTAAACTTATATAAAAATGGAGGAAACCTATTTGGAACATATTGATGGAGGGAAATATTATATTTGGAACATATTAATAGAGACAAATATTTACCTCAAGTGAATTCTAATATTTTAATAAAATGTATGACATCAATAAAACTAAATCTATAATTTTAAACTTTATATACTAGAGGTTAATATGATGAATAATCTATATATAAGATCTACCAAAAACTAAGGTGATGCACATAAGTATGATATTTTATAAATAATAACAATTATCATTTCTCTGTACAGTGTAATTTTGTGTTTTAGAAAGGAAAAATATGATTTTTTTCATTTCAGATTTTAATAATCATTAAAACAAAAATTATATCAATTATGTAAATTTTATTTAAAAGTTTTAATATCAAATTGAATTAAAAAGTAGAATTTCCCTTTAACAAGAACTAATAATATTAATTTGATGTCAATATTTTTTTAGGGATCTTCGAAAATATAAGAAAATTTTGTCCAAATTTTTGGTGTTTTATTATGTGAAAATTTTAGCAAAATTTGTTGTATTTTTTAATTTTTTAATTTTAGTCAAAGATAAAAGATAGCAGCCTCCATTAATTTGGACCTACCATTGCAATTAAAAGTACGGAAAGAGGACAAAATGGAGATCTGCAAATCTTTGTTTTGGGTTGTGCGTCACTAGACGGCAAACAAAGAAAGCAAAGTCGGTGGTGGAGCAGAATAAAATCTGTTTTATGTTATACACAAAGCTGGGATTTTTTCGGCCGCATGTTGGCCAGCTTCAAATGGATTATTTTTCCCTCACTTACTTTGGGTTGCGTTGTTTTAAATTTTTGAGCTTTTTGGGCAAACTTTTCTGATATTTGTGTGGTGAGGTCCATGGTTTTGTAAGTGTGTCATTTTAAATTTCTTTCTACAAAACAATTTTTATAATTAAAAAATAGGAGACATCTTTTTGCCGATAGGCTTATTTTATAGTGGATTGCATTGGTATTTTCTGACTTTCTCGGATGCTGCAAATGATATCCGGGAATGGCTAACATGGCAAGGATCTGTCCACGCTAGCAGAAGAGTGTTAATTTTATATGTGAAAAATGCTACTTAAACATAAGGTGTGCTTTCCAAACATATCTAAATGGAATTACACCTATAATTGTAATTGTTTTAATGTTCCTTAATAACATTAAGTTAAACATATACGGTTGTGATGGAGTGCTGCAAGCAAATTTGATTTGTTTAATACTTTCTTTAAAAAAAACATGGTGTAGCATTTTCTTTTTAAAAAAATAGTATTCATATTCGTTTTCCTTATATGGTGCGGAATACATATACAATATTGCATACATGCAAGCAATTCAAATGACAAAAAAGATTCAAAGATATTGATTAGAAATGTACATGGTACTTGTTTAAAGGGGTGACATTGACATAATGTTCACTACAGAAATATATCAGGTATTCTTTACATTAAAAAAAAATTGTACATAATATTGGGCCGAAGCCAATATGAACATAATGTTATTGAATATGCATATAATACACAATGTATTCTACACAAAACATGGTAAATGTACATACTGCTGATCTATACTAAATATAAAGATAGTGGTCTTATACATGAATATGGTGTACTCTATAAAGGCAAAAAAAATACCTCTCATATTTTGAAGTTGGCACCAAGTAAGGTAGACCCAATAAACATTGAAATGTTCATAATGTTATATACATTCCATATTTCCATGACTCTACATTGCCACTCTAGTAACTATGTACTAGTAAACATTGAAAATATCATGTTGTGTCTTGTAAGACACTAATCAGCAAGAGGAAATACTTTTATAGATGGCAGACATTAATACTGAATCTCAAATTATTACACACACCATGATACAAATGTAAGTATTCTTCATAAGGCACGCAATAAGTTCATTTTTTGAAATATGGAACCACCAAGACATACCCAATAGATATTAACATGCTTATAATGTCATGTAAATTGCATGTTTTTGAGTTTATACATCATTACTCTAACAAATGTGAATCAATAAACATTTAAAACATATTGTTATATCATGTCATATACTAATTAACACAAGGAAATGTTTTTATAGATGGAAAACATTAATATTTTAGGAAGTGAAGTGACATCAAATCAGCCGCCACTAAAGGTACCAAAAGCCCGTGAAAGGAACCAAGCTTATTATGCTCGACACAAAGAAGAGATATCGGAACATAGAAAGAAAAAAAGAATACAACAACAACAATTTGATCTTATACATGGGGCTCAGTTACCTCCTCCAATAAGTGAGAAACAAATTGAGGAAATGCAAGAAGGTAACAAGATGATGCTCAAAGGTTACATATGACATTGTAAATGTAGTCATAACTACTACATCCACCACAAAGAAGAATCGGCCATGAAAAAATGCACAAGGTATGAGCATAATCAACCAACAAAAAGCCAAACATTAGATGGAAGATTTTGTACCTCCAAATGTACCATTCAACAATAATTCTAAATTCATACTCGCAATGGAAATTTTTTGATGCTAGTTAGATGCACTTGCTCAATAAGACGCATTCACGACATGTAAGGAATGATCCCCAGGAATGAATGTGCACCTCTCACATAGTAATGTTATATGTAAGAGGTGTTCTAATGAGAAGGGTATTCATAGGTTCTCAACACTCAACAACATGGACCCAGGGGACCAACCAACTATACTTTAAAGATTAACCCAAGTAGAAGAAATGTTGATTGCTAGGATGGCTCCAATATTACAAGTTAAACATGCCATTGGTGGCCAATATAAATATAGTGGACATACGATCACCTTTCCACAAGATATTCAAACCATTACAAAGATATTACCATGAAGGGTTGATGAGATAGATATTTTAATAGTACATAGAACACACAGAAGGGCGCACGTATGATATTTATGTGAGAAGAAGCCATGTTAGAGATGCACTACAATACAAATTTAAAAATGATCCATGTTATCGTGATGTCATTGTAAGTGAAGAAAATTTATTACAGCTTATTGCTTAAAATATAGATATATCAGAATTGCTACACATAGTTGACATAGAAAATGAGATGACTACAACAAGTGATCAATTAGGCTTGGGTGATATTAAAGATGAACTGCTTCCATTCTAGGCCTCCTCACTTATGCCTAGGTTGCCAATTAAGCAACGAGAACTAGACACTCTAAAAAGGGAGCTCGATCTACAAGATGTTGGAAAAGACATCATGTATTGGCCTAACATAGATTCATCTCCTATAAATGAGTATAATATCAAGGGACTAATAGATATAGCATTTCCAACCCTATTCCCTAATGGTGTTGCACTTACAGTGGAACCAAAAATACAAAGAGTATACATGCATGAATATGCAGTCCATTTAATAAAGTAGCAGAACCAAAGATTTGGAAGACACCCAAGATTTCAATATTTAGTTCACAATATGATGATGCACCATCATACTTAGAGCCTAGCTACATTTCTTTTGAAAAATAATGCTAAAGAAAATATCCTAATGACTATATAGGATCTTTTTGCACATCTAAGATAACTCCTAGATTCACAGTTAGTAGAAGAACCACTAGTACATTTCCACTTGTTTTTCTACCAAAATTTTTGATGAAAGTTATGATTTCATCTTTTTTTTTGTTTTCATCCCTGTATTGGTTGAAATTTGGATCAAATGAGGGTTTTATGCCAAGTTATGTTTTCCCAAGTTGGTCAGAATTTCAACCAAGTCAAGTCATAATAAAAAATAAATAAAATATATGAATAAAATATTATGTTGTATGTTATATTTTGAAAAACAGTAGCAAAATTGGGGCTTCATTCGGGTAATGTTGATCTCTGCTGGATGAGTTGATATCTGCATAGATCAGCCGACATATCTAGGTAATATATTTTCATAATTTGTGCTTTTAGATCTTAAGCTTTGGAGTTTTTCAATTGATTTGTGTTTCGGTGTCATGTAGGTTGGATTGGGAATGAGCAAAGGCAACAATGAGGGATTTCCATGATGACACATCCTCTTAATCCAAGCATGGAAAGATGATCCCATTTCTCTCTCATCTCAGTATTTATGAACTTCACCTATTGTTTTCAACAACTTTTCCTAGTTTTATCACTACTGTGAGGAATTGTGTGATAATGTAACTAGTTGCTGCTAATAGTTTTCTTTTAGGTTTTATTCTCGAGGCCTAGCCTATTCTGAAGGTTGTGAAATATTAAAACTGTTGATGGTGTTGTTTACTTTTCTTCTAAAAATCATGGTGAATTTGTATACCCATGCTTGCTTTAGCTTGTTGAAGGGCTCTCCATTTATTAGACCTAGATTTTTTCTATTATGGAGAAGACTAGCTTGAACAATGTATATGTGACAATCTTGACCCTGAATGCAGAGGACATTACTAACAATTTGTCTCGTGTGAAAGAATTGATTTGGAAAGTTGGATAAATGTTCTGAAAGAAAGAGGCAACAAGAGTTTTACAAGTAACTGAGAATGGAGAAGTGGTAGATGGAATAGAGGAAAAATTGGTTGGAGAGTGCATAATAAACCACGCTAGCCCCACCACTATGAGGCTTGCAAGTGAAGCAGTGGGAACCTAGCTAGGAAGCAATGACATTGTAAAGATTTTTTTCCTTACCAATTCTCACTATCTTTACATGCCATAAAAGCATGTTTCTTAGAAGTCATTTATGTGAAACTTGTTGATTAATAAATGTTTGACAACTCCTCATCTTCAATCCCTCTCATTTAGAAATATAAAGGATTCAACATTCCTTCCGAATATCTTCTAGAATTGGTCAAAAATCATTATCCCTCTTTGTTAAAGCTCCAACAGTAAAATCACATTGCTGATATATTTGAATAGCAATACCATTCCATATTTTTTTATCTTGATTAGTTCCTCATAGCATTCCAAAACCATTCTTTTCATTACTCTTTCTCTACTTAAGTGTGTCTTATTCCTCTTATTCATCTTATTCAATCTTGAGCAAACCATCCAATCTTTAATTAAAAGGAAACATCTTCTCAAGTCTGCTTCACCTTCCTTCATTAATTCTTGTAGAGATTCTCTTTGTCCCTTAGCATTCTATCTTCTCGTCATGTTGCTCACTTCATTTCTTCATCTTTTTCCAACTCCATTTCTTTTCAATAATGCTTTTTACACATTGCCCAACTCTTTTTCTACATTTGACAATTGGCATCTTCCTACCCCTTTTATTTCTTGTTAGACACATTGTGCCAATCCTGATTTTGGAACTCAATTTAATGGGTCTAATTTATTTTAAATTAGGTTTATTGTTCATATTACCAAACTCAACCAAGCCAAAGGCATATTCACATAATATCTCATAGCTTGATTTCCATGTATTCATTGAAGAGCATACATATTATCTACTTGACTATGTGCAATACTAATACAAGTAATGATGGAGATTATACTTGTTTGTTAATACAAAAACTCTCAAACTAGGTTAGGTTTCTTCCAAGCCTACCTAAGCATAACATATGCTATCCTCTTCAATTCTCTAAGGTTAGAGACAAGGTGAATGTCGTATTCCTTGTGCCACTTTCACCTATTCTAGTTGTCTCTACCTCTACTTTCAAAAAAAATCACACAACAACCTCTCACACCTCACTACACAACAACTTCATCACCTCACACCTCCAAGATCTTTATCAACACCATAATGGGCTATAAGCTTCCAAATGGGTCAACTCATTGCCAATACAATACCTTCAATATTCATAAGGTTCTAGAAACCTTAGAGGCTTCACAACACCAATACAAATTGTTCTACCTTATAACCTCCCTTGGAAGGTAGATTACGAACTCAAATTTTCCAAAACACCTCTAAAACTAAAGGAAGATTGAGATATCTCTTATTGATATTGACATAATTCCAAGACTATGGATTCCCACTATTCAGTCAAATAAATAATCTGTAGGTTGAGTCTAAACAGAGAAGCCTAACAATGCATCTATTCTTTCTAACCTCACTTACTCTCCAAAAACAACAATACAAAAACTTCCAAATAACATTACCTTGTCAAAGTCAATGTCAAGCTTTTGACTTTCAGGTTTCCACTCATTGGTAGATGACAAAGTTCACAAACCTGTGTAATTGTGAAGATTTCCTTATTGAATAAGGTAACTTCCCCCACGAATCCATTTCTTTTCTGCTCTACTCTTCTCAAGGTTCCTCTATACTCTAAGAATGTATAGTAGTCATCATACGGGCAACTCCAACCAGGACACTATCACAGTTTTTTTTGCAGAATGTTGATTCACAGTGTTTTTTTGCATATGACATAAATTAATATGCTGATTCATAGCTTAAGGAATCAATATAAGGTGTCTACTTAATGGGAGGGAAATCTAAAACATCCACATGTCTTTTAAGTTCTCCCAAACTTTATGTAATAAAAGTATGCAACTACTGTGATTAACAATTCTAAAAACTACAAATAATCTACTGCTCAACCTGTAAATACAAAGAACCATATTACTAACTCATGATATGATGCATTGATATTGATCCACACCTTCAATAACCTTCACAAGGAAGTTTAATAATCACTAAAACCACAAGAAATTAAGGAAGAACATAATGCTGTAAACAAATATCCGAATATATAGATTTCCAAAAAAAATAGACTTGTATTATACAAAGTTATCCATCATAATCTACACGTTTCTATTCCACATCTCTTCTTCTTCTCTATACCCTTTTTCCAAATTAAATTACATTGCTTTATATGAAAAAACAAGATCTTTCACCTCCCTAAGAAGTTTGAACAAGATGAATGATTGTTCCCCTTCTAGACTTTGTTAATTTTGCAAAGAAAATGCTGACAACATTTCTTGGCAATTTTTACATTTTTTCATATTTTGCATTTTGTGTTCTAATATACTTTCCTAGGTACCTTAAAAGGTTTATCATCATCTTATGATGTCTTGACACTATCATATATTCCATTTATTCCTTTGCATGGCATTTTCCCACTTTTACTCACTATGATTCATAATACATAAAATATAAAATTGGTCAACATGACCTTAATTTGAACACCTAATAACATGATATGAAACAACTAATTCATAATCTATCAAGAGTCAAAATATACTAAATAAGACTCAAGATTCCATGGGAGATGGTTAGAGTTCCCTACACCAAATACGCTAGATATTACAAGGCTCGATTTGTTCTTTGATGCATGAATAGTAACATATACTTCTGCAATGAGATAAGTCCATTGAATCTAGTATGATTTAAGTTGTCATTTTCTCACTCAAGTAAACTTCAAATACAACCACTGAAACTTATATAGCTAAAGCAACATGAAAATGCAACTTCTCATCATGCATATGGTGTAGACACATCAAAGACAATTTCATAGTTACTTACATTGCATTCCATATATGTAATCCATTAATAATACCAACTCTATTGCCAATCCACCCAAGAATTACATAATATATTAACCCTTCAAAATAAGGAACATAAAGTGCACATGTTTCAATCAACAAGCTAAGTATATCCTCCTAATTAAACACTAATGCTATCAACAAGGTTGCACATAGGTGAGTGTTACATTTGGCTAATTTGAGACCCGATCCCAGGTAGAAAGGACTACCTTTAACAAAAGAACCTGAATGGGAATGTAACATGATCCCTACACTATCTAGGCTTGAGTTACCAATTAATCTTCAGTTGATTATACTTATTTCTGATTATCCCCTTGATGGGTTTCTTGATTGAATTAGTGACAACATTAATCAATTATGTTGACATGAATTACTTTTGTTGGACCAAGGAAACTATCAAGGTCTACAAATCACAATTAAAAAAAGTCTAGTCAGACTAGTCCACTCATGATAAATATGAATCTAGTTCTTCCATGTTTAAAAGGAATCTAATTTCCATGTTAGAGCAGCTAAAGCTAAAGCTGTTTTAGGGCAGCAAATTCTAACATTACATTCTGGATTTTGGATTTTCTATAGGGCATATGCACCACACACATTAGATTTTGGATTTTCTATAGGGTATATGCAATGCAAGTAGGTAATTAGTTTCCTGTTCTAAATATTCTCATGTTGATATCTTATAATTTGGTTTTATAATGTTGCTAAGTACAAATTTTCAACAATACTTTATCCTTTGCTCTGTTCTAGGTTATACAAGATTTAAAGAAAACCCTTAATTTAATTTTTGCTCTCACTACTTATGATTTCTTTCTATTGTTGTAGAATTCCTCTTTGGTCTTTAGGGCCTATTTTTCCTAGTTCGTGTTGCATTGGATCTTTGATGGGTAAGTAAATTTTTTTTATAATCCTTTATCCTTTACTCTATTTGATTATTTAGGTTATGCAAGATAATAGACCCCTTTATTACTTTTGAATCATATTTTCCAAGCTATCCTATGCATTTTCTTTGAAGTGTTGCATTGTTTTGGATGGGCTCTTACTTAGTGATTCCTTTTTGTTCTTGAAGCTAATAAGTTGATCGCCAAGAGGGATCGATTAGTGAACTAACATGTGACAAGGAAAGATTGCATTGAGCATGGATGCCATTTTAGGTAAGAAGCAACCATTTTCCATTGAGTTTCCTTTCATGCCTTTGTTGTTTATTGTATTTCAAGTTGCCTTAGGTGCCATTTTTGTTTATGTTTGCATTTCTCATATGATTTGAAAGTTGATCAAGTTGCCATTGGAGATGTTTGAAAAGTTTAAGTTTCCATTGTAGATGTTTGACATGTTTTAAGTTTCCATTGCAGATGATTGAAAGGTTTCGAGTTGTCATCGCTAAGTGGTAGAAATCTACATCTTTTCTAATAACATAATGTATTTGGCAAGGGTTTCATCAAATCAATAAGCAATTTTTTTCAAAACATGTATTTGGTAAGGGTTTCATCAAAATGATATTTTTCCATTTATAATTGGTTGTCTTGTTAATAATTGCACAAAATCCAACTAAGTGTAATGTATGAAGCCTATGTCATATCACTATCCACTCACTTCAAAGATATTCAAGTTACACATTGTTGAAGCCTCTGTCATGTTCTTTCATTTGTAGTAATATAGTCATGATCCGTTGTAGTCATGAGAGAGCAAAGGAGAGGAGAGGAGTCATGACTCAAATCTCGGTCATCAGTTTTTATTGCCTTATGATTTCTTTCATAACTAACTAGGAAGCCATCTCATATCTTAGTTGTTACAATGTTTCTCTTTCAGTTGAGAAGTTGCTTCAAAAGGTTCATATGGAAGGTTGCTTCACAATGGTGTATGCCTGTGAAAGACAAATTTTCTACCACTTTGCACTCTTTGTTTTGCTATTGTGTTATTATCTCGCTGAGTGTCCACCTTCAAATATTCCTCATAGTTACACTCTTATAGAGAAACTTCTTGGCCACTTCACAATATTTTCTATAGAATAGGTTTTCTTTTTCTTACAATCCCTATCATTGTGTGACACATCTCTATTTTTGACAGTTGATCAAGCTTGTCACACTTCCTTGGTATAAAAAATTAAGTGAAAACAATCTCCACCATATTCACTATTATGCTACATTATTATGGGGTCATGTCTGTCAAGTTTTAAAATTTGAGTTGTTAGAGCATTAAGTGCATCATTTTTTTACTAGATCATGTTGTGATTGATTGAATTTGTGGCCTTTTTAGAAGTAATTATAAGTAATGTACTTTTTGATTTGTTCCTATTCTCAGATAGATGTCAACTATTTCAGAAAATGTCATTTTTGTGTGTTGTAGTCTTGCATTAATTTTTGTAGTCTATTCTTTGAATGAAATGGTTGCTTGAATATTGATTATTGAAGTTGAAACTTATAAATTTAGATCTTTGGTTGAATTAAGTCACTCTTGTTTGAAGAATTGGTGTGGATATGTTGCCAATTTATGTAGCATTTTAACTTGGGAAAGTGTTGTCGTATAAATACCCGAGAAAGTGATTCATTCATAGAATTATGATAGCACACATGTGTGACTGTGCTTACTTGATGTTTAAATGGTGACTAATTGGCTTGCATGAGCTTGAGTATTTCTTGTGTAATACATTGAGAAAATACTATGTGCACTATTCTAGCATTTAATATTGTGTGTCACTAATGTTGCAATTGGTTTTTTCCCACCTAATTTTTCTCTTTTAAAATAGAACACCCTATGAATGCTTTTGTTTTTTCTTGCTTGATTTTGAATATAAATCCTAACACACTTTCAATACTGGCAAAGTTAAAGCACCATTTTCAGTAGCTTGTACTAGTATGCATGCCACAAAGCATGATCTTGTTTTGTTTGTTCTTAGTGATTCTATAATTAGTACATGTAAATAGTAATTAATAGGAAATTGGAAATATTGTACGATTAAGTTATTGAAACAAATTTTGTGCTTCTTGACCAATTGGCCTACAAAAGCTTGAGTATTGCCCGTTTAGTAAATTCATAATATTGTGTAGACTGGTGTAGCATTTAATTACATGCTTCACTAAATGTCGCAATTGATTTTTTTTCCTACTAATGTTGTTAAATTAGAACACCATATGAAGGCTTTTGTCTTTCCTTGTTTGATTTTGAGTATAAATTTGAACACACTTCCAATATTGGCAAGTTTGAAACATTATTTTTTTGTAGCTTGTACTAGTATGCGTGTTGCAAAGCATGATCTTGTTTTGTTTGTTCTTGTTAATTCCTTAAATAGTATCTAAGTGGTGAAACTCTTTATCTATCTTCAAAGCCCAAAATAATGTAATGCCATCATAAGGCTAGTAGAAAAATGAGTCTTTGACAATCATTTGTCATGGGTCATACTATTATAATTTATATTTGCATGTGGGGATTGGTCAATAGTATTGAGCTGTGATTAAATGCACGCATCTTTGGAATATTTTGGTTACCTTAGAAAATAGATCCTTTTAAATATGATTTATGAAGTTGCTTTTAAAGCTAAAAATAGTTGATCTAGATAATTAAGTTGTTGGATATTTTTCCAAGTTGAGCCATCACCAACGACAGGCGATTTCGCACTTGTTCCTATCAAACAAGAGAATGTAAATAAGGAAGGTGGATCAAATTTGGTCTTCAAACCATATCCAAAGATTGGTTCCTCTAACTCCCCTTTGGCGATCCTTTGAAGTCTTGTAGGCTATTCACTTATTTAACCCAATTAGAGTTATATTTGTTTTATAAAAATTTTTTATATTGAAAATTTACATTCATTTTTCACTATTTCTCAAGAAATGTAAATAAGCTTTTTGTTTTCTTTTTTTGAAATTTTATTAACATCAATAATTTGAAGTGTGGAGAATGTAAGCTATGGGTATGATTTTTGAGATCACTCATTAGGAGCTCATTTATAGGTATTGTGTGTAGAATCTAGATACAGACACTTAAAGATACATACTTGGTCACTAGGTTTTGAATTAGTCAAGCGATCTACATATGGCCAATCTGAAAAGTTAACCATGTTAGGCTAAACTATGATATCTGATGAAGAAGTTTTTAGTGTATAATTTCAAAAGCTTATTTATAAATCATCCATTTTGTAACAAATAGTATAGTTTTGGATACATGAATGGTCACTATGTTTTGAGTTAATCAAGTGTATATGAATATGGCCAATCTGAAAAAAAAATTATGTTATGAAAAAACTATGATATCAAATAAATAAGTTCTTAGTGCAGAATTTTATAGGCTAACTTATAAAGCATTCCATTTTTAACAAATAGTTTATGGAGATTGAACATGACCTTATATGCATGCTTTCTTATTTCCTTTTTTGCATTTATATATATTTGTGCACTAGTTTTTCAATAATTATTTCTTGCTCTAGTTTTCTACAATTTTAGATCTTCATGTACTTGTAATGTTATGCATTTCAAGAAACTAGAGATTTTTTAAAACTTTGATATCTAGAGTAAAGCAACTATGAACATTCAATAAAAAATCTTTTCTAGCATACAAATTTAACTTGGAAAAGTAATTGTGTTCTATTGCAAAGCTCGATGTAATGAATATGATTCAAGACCTTGAAATAATCTTAGGCAATTTGTGCCAACTAGCTTTTGATTTCAACCTTTAGATCTAAATCAAGACAACCACCAAATTCCACTCATTGATTTAATGATCGGTTATTGTTGGATGTTCTTTTTGCAAATGTTTTATAGTAGTATGGTAGTAATATGCAAGATAGTAGACCCCTTTATTACTTTTGAATCATATTTTCCAAGCTATCCTATGCATTTCATTTTAAGCATTGCATTGTTTTGGAAGGGCTCTTACTTACTGATTCTTTTTTGTTCTTGAAGCTACTAAATAGTTTATCGTCAGGAGGGATCGATCAGTGAACTAACGCGTGACAAGGAATGATTGCATTGAGCGCGAGTGCCATTTTAGGTAAGAGGCAACTATTTTCCATCGAGTTTCCTTTCATGCCTTTGCTATTTATTGTATTTCAAGTTGCCTTAGGTGCCTTTGCTATTTATGTTTGCATTTCTCATATGATTTGTAAGTTCATCGAGTTGCCATTGTAGATATTTGACAAGTTTTATTTCCATTGCAAATGTTTGATAGGTTTTGAGTTTCCATTGTAGATGATTTAAAGGTTTCAAGTTGCCATCGCTAAGTGGTAGAAATATACAATTTTTCTTATCACATAATGTATTTTCCAAGGGTTTCATCAAATCAATAAGTAATTTTTTTTCAAAGAGTGTATTTGGTAAGGGTTTCATCAAAATGGTATTATGCCATTTAAAATTGGTTGTCTTGTTAATAATTGCACAAAATCCAACTAAGTGTAACATATGAAGCCTCTGTCATATCACTATCCACTCACTTCAAATATTTTCAAGTTATGCATTGTTGAATGTACGCACAGTTGGATGTTCTTTCATTGGTAGTAATATCGTCATGACTTTGTACACTAACTCCTCTCCTCTCTCCATGATTAGGCTTTTACAACATTGATAATCATGTTTAATGCATACACAAAAATGTTGTAGTTGCTTCCAACATTATAAGAAACAACTTGAATATGTTTGAATAACAAGATTAGAAATTGAGTCTACATTGACAATGTTGTTTTTTTAATGGTCATATGCATTTTTCTTTTTCATTTTGGTAATTTCAATTTGTTTCCTTTTGTTTGTACTTAAAGAAATGATTGGGTTGGTTTTGTTTAGAGTCTAGATAAGACAATGTTGCCTGATAAGCATTGCTAAAACTATCATATTTGGAGCATTCTTTGAAAATATATGCTTAAAGAATTGGGGCTCCTATTTTATGGGTAGAAATAGTTCCCCTCCAATCCAATTAAAGCTGCAAATCTCTAAGAGATTTAATAACCCACCTCCTTCTTTAATACAATAATTGTTGTGTAATTGAGTCAGCTCTCTTGACCTACATCCTCTAGGATCTTAAGTCACCATACACCTTAACATCTCATTCTCTAACCTTCTATAAGGTTTATTGGCCAACTGATAGTTCTAACCCTTCCCAATATTCCAAATTCAAAAGTTGCACTAGGAGGCCTAAAAGGGGCTCATTCCTAGCAGCCCTATTTTTGCCAAATTTACTCTAAACTTCACAAACTTACACACAACCACCAAAAATATTTACATAATCTCTTAGAAGGTGTAAAACCATATCTAAATCTCTAATATTGGTTTAAGATCACAAGTTTTCAGCTCTTTTCTATGAAGCCCTAGTTCCTAGGCCTTTTGGGTTTTAAAATGTTGTTTGGCCTTATAGGCTCATTCCCATGAAACCCATGAAGAAAATTCTTCCAAAAACATTATTGGCATGGTATTTTCATTCTTTCCATTGAAGCTTTTTCCTTCACTAGTCCTAGAACACCTTGTGCTGTGATTCTTAGCAATCAACATGTTAAACTTGTAGTCGCAGTCATGAAATTTAGTGTTGCATCTCCATTTGATGAAAAATCCCAATATCCTCACCCTGCATACTATCTCCACCTTCCAATACAACTATCCACTAGGTACCAAGAAATTTGGGATGCGAGAATGAAATAAAACAAAAATTTACCTCTAGACCCTCAATCTAGACTTAGGGTGAACAACAAGTATAACATAGAGGAGGTTGATGTTGCTATTTATGGATGGATAAAATCTCTTAGTCCAAGAATAAACTTTACTCCAAAAGATATATGTTACAAACTAAATCATGTAGAGGAAAAGGGTTGAATTTTAATGTGAGCACTAATCCATCAAAACACATGAATAGAAGGTTTACAATTTTTGGACAAGTATGAATAAACTAGAACTTTAATGAGAACAATTCAACTGTTGATGACACCAAATTTTTCTTTCAAAATCATATGTGTAGATATAAACATTAAGTACAAAATGTTCAATTTTTTTCAGATATACACATTAGTTACACAACACTTTGAGGGAACCTATTGTGATTGATATCTAAGAAACTTGGTTACAGCCTAATCTTCTTCTTCTTGAACTGAAATGGTGTTAGAGGTACTGTCAACACTAAGGATCATAAATAGTAAGTTTTCTTAATATGGTTAGTGATTTTATAACTCTCCTTACTTTGAATAATCAAATAACATAGATTTGATTCAAGGGAACTTAGTCCATTTAGTTTAGGCCACAAGTATATTAGATAGGGCTTAATTCTAGTTATAACATGCCTAAGCATAGAAGGGAACATTACATGCTTGGATGTACTACTAGGTACAATGAGTCTGAAGATTATAGGTGCAACAAACTAATGTTGAGGAGATAAGGAGATCCTCAATTTTCACTTGTGTTCTAAATTACTTTCATATTTATTCTTGAAAACCCTATAGTGACTAGTCAACTACATGTTTTTTGATTAGGAACATAGTTGTTCATTCAGATATAACATTGTAACCCATGTCTCAAAGAAATACAATCAAATAAAAGTGCAAAATGGGATCAACTTTATGTCCTTTTTGAGGTAGTATAAAGAGCATATAAGTGTTCCTAGTAAGGAAGATGAGTAAGGGTCAGGGCCTTATAATCGTAGGTTAAGTTCCTAGGAGCTTAGTGAACCCAAAGTGATGAAAAATCATCCAGGTACCCAGGCAATAATGCATAGCCAAAAAATAATGAACATTCAAATTTTTTTTTTTTTACTCTAATTTAGTATATGTTTTCAGGTTGTATTTTGTCCATTTCTAGTTTCTAGCTTATTGGGTTGTGACAATTTCCTTGTTATGGATCACATGCTAACTTGACCATTAGAATTCATGTAGAAGTTCACTCTGGACAACAATTGGTGCTTCATGTGTTAGACTAGGGAACCACCACTAAGGATGTGACATTTAGTTCAATACATGCTAGACTAGCTTACCCATTCACATGGGGATTTCAAACATTTCTATAATATTAGCTAGGGCCCACATGACTAGCCTTTCTTCTTTTTATGCTATGTATTTCAAGCGAGAAGCTGGGCTTCATTGTCTATGGGTCTAACTAGTAGTTACCCATGAAAGATGTTTACTTCATTTTCTATTCCTCATGGGATTATGGGTGGAGCCTTTGATAGCTATCAGTAGATTAATTTTTTTGGGTGGATGCCCACTATAAAAGTAAATATATTAAGATTGCAAGAGGTTAAGGGGGGTCAAGGGAGTAAAGGAATTCAAAAACTTTCTTGCCTCAATTGTAATCTTTCTTGATCCAGTAATTATGAGTTAAATGTTATGTCCACACTACATTTTTAATTTGTTTTCTAAGAAGCTACTATGGTTGGCTGCCATGCATTAGAAAGGAGGAAAAAGATGACACGTGTTCACTATCCATAAGAAAAACAGAAGGCTCCTTCTATAGGGTGAAACATTTTTTCACACTTTTAGATGGTTTTGGAAGATGAAAGAGATAGAGGAGAAAGAAGCTCCAGAAATGCTAATATATTTTGGGGTGGCAAAGTTAAGGTAGGCCTTCATATTCATGTAATTTGTTTTCTGCATTCTCCCACAAATCAATCTAATGTCCCCTATTCAAATTTTAAACCCAGATGCTTTTCTCTCACCATAAGAACCATGTCCACGACCTGGAAGTATGGGTGGACTAGATGTAGAAATATGAATAGTAGATATTTTCTCTCATGGAGAAATGCAATCAAATTTTATTTATGTCAATTATTAAGTTAAATTAAACTAAATTATAGAATAATAAATGGAACAAATACTATCATAAATTAAATTTTTAATTAAAGTTTATATTGAGCAAGAGGAATTTGGATCTTTTGGACAAAGGACCTATTTAAGAGAGGCCAAACAAGGAGAATGGTGAATGAAAAAATAATATAAACCTTTGATTATTACTCCATGTGGAGCAAGAACTAAATATCAAACAATTAGAGGAGGAAATCCCCCTAAACTTGTTGTAGAATTAATAGATAGAAACCCCTAATTCTATCAGATTTAGAAGGATTTCAAAGGCATTCCATTAGAGATAAATGAGGCTAGGGTCTGATGGAATTGGGCTTCATAAATGATAAAATTGAAACTACTCAACTTTTTAAGGAATATTTTATAGTTGATGGTCCCATGAATTTTGTACCCTAATTCTACTAATAATTTAAGCTCAAAAATTTAGGGAAGTTGGTGATCCCATGGAACCATATCTCTGTCTTCTATAATCTATGCATAATTAAAACATGTTAAGAAAATATAAATAAAATCTACATTTACATGTTTGACAAGTGGCACATAATATTCCTAAGTTGGTGGGGCAATTTCTAGCCCCACCCCATTTTCACCTACTTCAATATGCAAGCCTAAAATGTAGGAGCTTCTATTTTTGGGGAAGAGATACCAAATAATCCCTTAGCAAACCTTTTTTCCTCCATGGGACCACCTCTTTGTAAAAAATAAAGATTAAGCCTCCCCCCATAGGAACCCACCTAACAATAGAAAAGCACTATTTTACCGACTACTAGAATATGACAATTTAGTAATTTTATTTTGTTTTGAGCATAAAATCTTATTTACAAAACAAGATATTAGAAGAGATTTCTCAATCATGGGGATTTTATATCTATACTAGTTGCACAAGCTATTGTAATTGTGAAGTAGGGTTTAGTATACTTAATATTACGATAGAAAAAATAGAAAATAAAATAAGCAAGCTAATACAGTCATTTTGGGGCTTTGTCAAGATATCCTTGTTCTTCCTGTCTTCTTTGCTATGATTAAGCTAGTTTTATCTTATATTTTGCTTTGGTTTGTTTTGGCCTAGGGGGCTAGACTACTTTGAAATATGGATCTAATTTGAGATGGAATGTTGATCTCTTGAAAATTGTAACAGTTTATCTTGCTTCATTTTTTCTTGAGTTCCTCCATTTTGAATTTCTATGGTTTTACCTTTTTGGATTGTATGCAAGATAAATGTGGTGTATGGAAGCTATGTGCTAATTTTATGGTGTTTAATACCCTATTACATTTGTGTTCTTGGGAGAGATTTTTTGAGAGTTGGATGTGAGATGAAGATCCATTTCACTCATATTTTTTCTCTTGTTAGCCTCATCCTTCTTATGTCTTGTATCCTTGATTCCTTTGTTCTTGTGTGATGTTTGTAAGCTTAAAGAAAAGGGTACTCCTCTTCACCCAATTTCTAAAATTAAAGTTGAAATAAAATCTGTAAACATTGAAGAAAGTGTGAGTAGTATAAATCTAGATGGAATTTCATTCATGATTTATGTTGTGGAAAAAAATCATAGTCTAGGAATTGGGCCTGATAATCCTCCTACAACCCCTTAATGCTCAATCTCGTAGTATTTTTCATATGTTTCTTCTCAATTACATTATAGTACTTTGTGTTCCTCCTAGCGTGTTTACATGTATCCAACTATTTTGTAGACATTGTGTATTTAATTTAGATATGTCATCTATTACATGTTGATCCAACCCAAAATGTCTCCTTCTATGACACCTTCCATTTGGCTATTTTAGCCACAGTGGCTACATAAATAAATGTTTATTATTTTTTTAGGGCTTCTCGATTAAATGTTACTCAACATTTAGTTTCTGGATAAATGGAAGGCATTTCTCTTTGATATTTGACAAGCAATATAATTTAGAGTTTATTGGTTAGTTAGAACACTTAACAATGAACAACTTACATTTACTTTTTCAAATATGCCATGATTTTTATATAACCCAAAAAAAAATATTATATTTTCTATCTATCTATATAGATATAGAAAGGTCATTGATCTTTTTATAATAACTAACTCAATATGTAAAACATTTTACTGTATACATTGATCCCAAGTGAAACATTTAATATTTTTTTATGTAAATGATGTTCTTCTATAGTTAATATTATTGAATTCCTATGTACTCAATATGGGCAGCCAAGAGAATGGTATTTGTATGTGATTTTTTCCATTATAATGGTATATAATTTGATTGATTGGAATCTCTTCAAATACTGATTTGTTCCATTATACTCATTTCCACATTTCTCTAAAACAAGTGACAATTTTTGGACTTCATCGATTATAGTATTAGAACCAAAATTGGTTTCTTAGATTGGCTATCACTATTGTTTGAAATATCACTATGCCATCTAGAGTTTGCATACTCAAACATATCCTTAGAGAGATAATTGGCTATGTACTGATAAGGAATTAACTTCTATAGAAGGCATCTTCATACAAAAGTTTAATGATTTGGTTTGGTGAGGATTAGGCAGTATGTCAATTATATTTGCACCTGAATACTTTGAACAGACATGATGATTATTAGATTTTAGTTGATATATTTTCAAAACTATATACATACTTCATCTTTTTTATGCTCCATGAGGCTAATCCTGACTGATACCTACAAACAAAACTATCAATATTAATTAATTATGTCTTTTGTTGCTGAAGGTTCTTCTTATATGGCCGAGTCTCTAAATACACTCGTCTCTAAATTCATGCCTTCTTGAGACCATCATGTCTTTTATATTTGATATTAGTCTTCAAGATATCCTTTGTGATAGATCAGACCTATTAGATTAAGAGGCACATAATATCTCATAAATTATGCCATGAGAATGCATACTCTCATCTCTATATGATTGTTTATGTCCTTTCAACATATTAATTCTCTGTATATGTCAATATTGCATGCAAATTTCACATCTGTGTAGTGTTCAATAGGAATCCATAAAAAAGCTCTTGTTTGGGTAGTGATATGAAGATGAGACATTGATCTCCAACATGTCTTCACAAATGGAGACTCTAAATTTGATGAAAATCTAGGCTCCATCAAGTTGGATTTACTAATTCTAGTTTTCAATCCCGCAGTAATTAAACACATTACTTTTCTACCTGTTGTCAGGTTTTTACTATGAATATGATTATTAAATGAACTTCTAGTACCTACTCACCTTAACTTTCATATAATACATGTTTGAAGGCAGCATTAGATCCTAATGTCAAGAAAATGGTACGAAAAATTGTCACAACTTCTCCAGCACTATGTGTGTGGACTGCACATCCATTTTTTGTGGTAAGATACTGAATTTTGAACTAGATTTGTTTTTAAGAGCATCCACCCTATATTACATTGTTCAAAGATGATTTAAGAAGTATGGAACTCATAACTGAGTACTATAAATGTCAGAGGCATCTATCAATATAGGTCAGGGGATCAATATATTAATCTTGGCGCTTATACATAAATTGATTTATTTAAAAAATAATTAAGTTGCTAACATTAAAAAATAAAAATAAAAGATTCAAACCACCTTGAAAATGAAGCAAATTTGAACAAGATTTTAGTATTTTAGTAAATGCAATAGATATGACATTTGCATGTGATGGTCTAATTTTCAATTGAATAGTGATTAGACACTTCAAATTGAAAAAGTAGATGCAAAGTTTTTCTTGCCTACTAGGTGATTAGCTCTCTATAAAATTATTTTGGTGAGTGACTCGTAGTTTATGGTTGAGAGTGATGGAAAGAGAAGTTCTTTGTCAATTTTGGTATAGATTGTGGTCTCACTATTGTAGGATTCTATTATGCATGTGTCTTATTATTGAGAAATATCTAAGAACTCTACTCTCATGATTTTGGTCAATATTTGTAGATGAGACTAATGATTGTTTGTAGATATTGATATGGGTGGTAAGTGACTCCTTGTTGATGTGAGTAATTTACAAGGCTTGGTGGAAGAGTAATGTAATATGGATGTTGATAGACAAAGGATTGCTAAGTGTATTTGTATTACAGGATAAGGATAGGGTATGGATAATGCAAATATATTTGTGTTGTGTGTAAGATGATGTGAAAATACTAATACATGAGGATGATGATAAAAGGTTGATTGTTGCTAATAATATGTGAGTATATAGGTAGATCATATTTATTGAATGGATGTTGGTTGAAGACCTAATGAATGGCCACTAAATGGTAAGGTTAGAGGAAGATTTTTAGAGGTATCACATTGCCTTGATAGATGTTGATTAATTGTTGTTGTATTATTGAATCCCAAGAAAAGATGATTAGGATGTGGATTTATTGTTGATGGAAGATGCCTCTAATGTATTGTCAATGTGGTGAAATGAAACTTGGATCAGATAGATCCTAAAAGATTGAAGGGTTTTGGTAGACAATCTACATCACATGTAGTATATGGTATTGATGGCATTGCACATTCTAGAGGAAAAAATATATACTTTTTGAAATACAAAACTTAGTTCTTGAACTGTAAGGCATATATAGGATTTCCTTAAGTCTCTAGCCTTCAAAAGCTCAACTTGAACGATCCACAAATGGATGTCAACTAGAAATAAGAAAATATGTTTGATAATGATTGGAATGATCTTCAATCCACTTTTAATATCATATGATAGGAATGGACGAGTGACATCTCTTCATCACAACCTTAATGTGAAGCTCTTCATTGCACCTATTGATTGATCAAATAACTAATCTGCTTTAGACTTAATTAATGAATTAATCATTCTTTAAAAAGTGATTTGTGATCTATTCTCTTGTTGATTGAAAAAAAAAATCATTATTTTAAAAACGATGATAATAAATGGATAGTATATTAGTTATGATGATCACTCTACCTTAATATACAATCCACCAAGTATTCTCCTTGCTTAAACTAATCATTAATAATATCTGATAGTATTCAAAATTATGTTTGTTGATCATTGCTAAAGTAATATTTCAAATCTACATCATACTTCCTTCGATGCCATATTTTTCTTTAGAATATTAATGAAAGGAACTTTATGATCAATATGTGGAATTCTATATAATGTACATGTTAGAACATGAAATTTCTATTTATTATGTGAACCTTACTAGTTCGATTTAATCAAGGGCAATATCATGATCTTCATGTTGATGAGCTTGGTGACTAATAAGATCATTGAACCTAGATCATACTTTGCATAAGGTCAAGTATAGATTTTTCACTGGCACCACTTGGGGGCTACTTCTTGAGATTTAGGTCCTAGTCATCTCAAATTTTAGTAAGCTCTTTGTTCATTTATTGGCATCATTTTAGAGTTTATCTTTAAAAGTTTAATGTATTTTTTATTCTTGTTAAGGGGATGATTGGAGAAGCAATTTTAGAGGTGAAATATCCCCCATAGTCTTTTGGTTTCTCCAATAAGATGAAATCACTATGCAACTTTATTGGGCTAACTGAAAATCATTCCCATCTTGTAGACCCATATCTCTCACATCTGAGGGATACCGTTCTATCAACATCATAAAAAAATAGTAGCAGCTAATCTTCAATAGTGATATTGAAGGGTCTCAACATTGCAGATCATTCTTAGAGAAACATACATTGCAAAAGTCGGGGTATTATGATGTGATTGTGCAAGGCATATGCCCAACTCTACTATGAATAGGTCATGCATTGTTTCAAATTCAGCAAAATACTGCGTTAACCTACACTTGTTGGCTATTCATGGTTGCACATCAGCTCTTGAAAATGTATTGGTAATGCTGATCCTACTTGGAGTTGGCTATGCCCAAGTAAAAGGTAGATACATATGTATATGCATGTGCAAGGTGTCTAACAATGATATCAATGTATCTAATGATATAGAATCACAATAGATATTTCCTTTCAGGCATGACTGCAGTTCAAGTTCAACATTGACCAAGCAATAATATTTGTGATTCAGGGTGATCAATTAAACATCTGCACACATCAATCACTATCCATAGTGGGAGACATAAATTCAGGTGACTATTAAGCCAGGGATATAGTTGTACAACTACAAACCCATTTTCAACCTTTTTGGCAATTTGAAGGCTTTTTTGATCTACATTATACATACACTGGACTCAACACAATCACAATACTTGGAAGCACAATCATATTTGGGCATGGAGACCTATTGGAGACTACTTAATATATACCTCACTATCGTCATACAGAGGATCATCCTTGATCATTCGGATTGCATACATAATACATTATCAAATCGGGTATTATCGATGGAATACTGTAATAAATTTTTGGGGTGATTGTGTATACTATCATATCAATTCAAAAAAGTAATGTTATCTATGTTTATTATTTTTCATTTGAGCTCATCTGAATATTTCTTGATATCATTTTCTGCTCTCTATTCATAAGGTTGTTTACCATTGCAATTTTGTGTCATTTGATGTTTGGTATATTACATTTTGTTATCAAAACATTGAAAGATGAGAAACACAATGAGCAACAATAGCTTCAATATTAATAGGCTTCCTTATTGACCCCACATCAAAACCTATTTATCAAAGATTTATTTTTCCATCATCACCTTGAAATTCTCCTTGAATGTATCAACATCAATAACGAAAGAATTATCCTTTGCTTGAACATTTGAACTAATTGACCAATAGTCATCTACATTTCAACTTTTAACTAATTGTAGCCTTTCTAAAATTTAATTTTCTCTAAAACATCCTGTTTGAGTCCAAGAATCTTCCATACTATACTTATTTTACCACAGGTGGCATATGTTCTCATTGGCATTCAAAACAACTTTTTTAGCAACATGTGTATCATTACTTGTTACGGTCATTTCTTTGAGGTCTTTATGAACTTAAATTCATATAGACTCCTTTTTATTTCTTCTATCTTTTCTTTGACCTTTTATCTCTTAATATCAATAATATCAATTTCATTGTATATCTTTTTGCTTCCCTGACAAATTTAGGGCTATTTGATATTATTTCTTTGACTGTTTTGCTACTTTTCCATAGGACTGTTATTTGTAGATCTTTCCACTAATATCCTTATTGCTCTTTGAATTGAGGTCAAAACAATTATCTACTATGTTCAATGGCTTAGTTGAACTATTTATCATAGATTTGAGAGAAGAAATCAAGACTCTTATATGTTCTTTAATTTGATACTTTAGTATGTTTATTTTTCTTAATTTGTTCTACTAGTTTAGTTGAAGAAACTTGGAAATTGTGAAAATCCACTTCATGTAAAGAAGGATTGAGATCAACTTTGGTGATATTTGAAATGTCTAAGAAACAATCCCTCCCATTTTCTAAATGCACGAAAAATAAGGTTAAAGTCAACTCCAACAAACTTTGGAAAATAGTTTATTTTATTTGGCAAAAAATAGTCAAACCCTTAAGTGAGTAGCTAGCATGAAGTTTTGAGCAATGATCCCAGAAATTAAACCCCCTATTTTTGGGGCAAAAATTAGATAAAAAAATTATAGATGCTTCCATGAAAAAATCTGCCAAAACCATAGTTCCATAGGGCTTGGGAGATGGGGAGACACAGGGATGGGAGGGCCAAGGGCTTTAATTTGTTGATGGTGAGGGGACAACAAGGGGATGGCATAGGAGAAATGGTGGAGGGGGTGGCACAATATACAAATTGAGGTGAACTAAAAATTTCAAGGCACAATCTGCAATATGACATCTTTGTAATGCCCAATGAGAGACAAACTAATTTTTTGATGTTAAAGGTTTCCTTTAGTATATAATGGCATGTGCCATATAGAAAGAAACTTTGGGGGTGTCAATGGAGGTGGCAAAGGTGGTGGTTTTTCACTTATCTATCAATCTAAAACAACCATCTTCACATTTCCATGAGTGTTGGAATGAGAGAGTATTAATATCTTTTTCTTAAAAAAATATAGAAAGAAGTAAAATATACAGATCTATTAACAAACCTAAAGGATGTCCAACACAATTTTGAATATTCTGAGTCCTCTATGTGCATGGACATTGGAATCCAATTTATTTTGCAATGCTACTCCAAGAACTACACCTACTTACCTGAAGATGTATCCAAAGACCTAAATACCAACATGCATATAGTACTAGGCTAGATCCCACTGTACAAAGTAGCATGTTATGATTGCACATGACAATGATTCCATTTATGCTGAAACCTTTCTATCATGGAAGATCTTCATGTGCATCCTTGTGGTGGTTGTTTCTTTGAAGGTCCTCCCTAAGAATATCAAACTTGACATCCCTAATGGTTCATGGATTCAAACTCTACTCTTAACGATTCATCTATGGTTGGTGATGGTGCCAATAGCTTTACTCCATCTACCAAGGCTTGCAAAATAGAAGTTCCCTTGCTCGCTTGCATAAGCATCCCGAGTGCTAGATGCAAGCTCTACCCTTACCATCACTTTCCAGATCACCGCAATGACACACTAGAACAACAACTGTTGTCAAACCACATTCCCAAATTTGTGCCAATGGAGTGAGAAAGAAAAGGACCATTAGGGAGTCGTGCATAGCAAATAGGCTACTACTTCATTCCACTCGTATAGATCCTATGTCATTGATTTCATTTGG
This sequence comes from Cupressus sempervirens, assembly GCA_028749045.1. Lineage (NCBI taxonomy): Eukaryota > Viridiplantae > Streptophyta > Pinopsida > Cupressales > Cupressaceae > Cupressus > Cupressus sempervirens. Next base: position 440,123,310 of record CM053792.1, read on the forward strand.
AATCTAGTACTACATTCATCCTTTGGTCATTCTTGGAAATGACACCCTCATCACTTGTGATAAGAAACACAACTGCTAGATGATGGCTCGCCCTTTAGATCCCTTTCCAGGCAACCACAATGACAACCACTATCAAACCATTCTAAAAATTGTGCTAATGAAGTTACATAGAGATGAATTTGGGGAGCCCTTACATAGCAATCAAGATGCTTCACAACCCTCCAATAGAAAGGATGCTAATGCCAATATTCAAAATCCAAAAAATGTGTCTTTCTTGAACACCATCACTAATTCTATTGGAGGGTCACTAGGAGCTTTTGTTATCAAATCTCCCATTAGCCACAATAGGTTCATAAAAAATTGTTAGAGTGCCAAGTAGCCATCTAATACTAGGTGAGGGCTCACCATTAGATCAACTTCAAAATTGCTGAATAGATGTGCTATAGAATGGCAACCGTTACCAAGCCTCTTCTAAAATTGTGCTAGTTCAAGAAGATGATCTAAGAGAGAGTCCAAGGGTAGGCATTCGTTGGGGGATTCACCCACTTTATTTTTTTTTTTAAACCTCATAGTTTGGTCAAATTTTTGACCATCTCCTCATGGTTTTCCACCAACAATTGGTCAAAATTTCAACCAATCTTTTGGTTGTGACCATGGCATCATGGTCATGGGCTGGGATAGAATTGGTCAAAAATTCAACCAATTCTTGGAAGATTTCCACCAAGAATTTGTCAAAATTTCAACCAACCTATTGGTCATGACCATGACATCCTGGTCATGGGATGGGCTAGAATTGGTCAAAATTTTGACCAATTCTTGGAAGTTTTCAACCAAGAATTGGTGAAAATTTTGACCAATTCTTGATAGTTTTCTACCAAGAATTTATCAAAATTTTGACCAATTCTTGAAAGTTTTTGACCAAAAATTGGTGAAAATTTCCACCAATTCTTGAAAGTTTTCCACAAATAATTGGTTGACATTTTGACCAATTCTTGAAATTTTCCTACCAATATTTGGTCAAAATTTTGACCAATTCTTGAAAGTTTTCCACCAACAATTGGTCAAAATTTTGACCAATTCTTGGAATTTTTCTACCAATGTTTGGTCAAAAGTTTGACCAATTCTTGAAAGTTTTCCACCAATAATTGGTCAAAATTTTGACCAATTCATGAAATTTTTCAACCAATATTTGGTCAAAAATTTGACCAAAAATGGAAAATCAGAGTGAGCAGAGACAAAGACTTTTTGACAAATGTATTTGTCAAAATTTTGACCAACCTACAAGTTGGTCAAAATTTGGACGAGAAAAATAGTGACGAATTACTTGGTCAAAATTTTGACCAACCAATTTGAGTCCAAATTTACTAGTGATCTTATGAATTTTGGATCCATAATGAGGGGTACAAGGCCATTCTGGAAAAAATGTTGTACTAACCTTGTAGATATGATCAACCAACTTGGACCACCTACCCTATTCTTTACATTGAGTGTTGTAGATATGACATGGCCAGATTTACAAATATTATTAAAGGACAACATAAATATAGGTATGTAAACAAATAAACAACAATTAGACAATTTCATTAATAATCCACACATTTTTGTACTATACCTACATCAAAGGTTCACAATATTTCAAGAGGAAGTGATTGAAAAGCTCTTGGGTGCAATAGATTGGTGGTATTGAACTAAATGGAAACATCAAGGAATTGGAAATATACACAAATTTATCTAGATGCCAAATGCACCAAATATGGATACACTAGATTGAAAAAAAAACATTGAAGTTGAACATGCTAAAATTTTTTTTGATATGTGTGTTACTACCTAGAATCCACAAAATTCATGTATTTGCAATAATATAGTATAGCATTCTCCCTCAGATGATCCTTATCTTCTAAATAAATATGAGATCTTTGCTACAAATATTTCTCATGATTAAAAAGAATTGGTAAAATGAGTTTAGCGACACACAAAATGCACTGAGCATATATGTCTACACAAGAAAGGAAACAAGGTCACATGTAGATATAAAGCCCCTTGGAAAGAGAAAGATGTATTTACATTATCACACAATGGAACTAGAAAAGTACAATATAAACCTGCAAGAAATGATGATAGGTTAAATATACATAATGCAATAATACTATCAATTTGGAGAGTGAAAATAGATTTCCATCCTATCCTTTCATGGAAACTCATCTTAAAATACATTGCCAAATATGCAGCAAAGGTAGAAAAGTGATTTGAGACATGTAGTGAAATGCTCAAAAGAATATCTATGACATATAAGTCGAATGACTCAGCCATGTCTACATATCATAAATTCTTATATGAAGTTACTGTCAAACGTGATATTGGAGCACAAGAAACATGTCATATATTACAAAAACTAACACTCGTTGTTTGTAGTTGAGAGTCAATCACATGGACCATTAAACATGATTGTGCAAGGCACAATAGGAACAAGAAAATCCTATCTAATTGTATCCATACAATAAATATTCAATAAAAAGGCACACTAGAAAAAGGTACAATTACTACTACTAGCTCCCACAAGCATTGTTACATTCAATATATGCACTACAACAATAAATTCAATGCTCAACATTCCTATTAAGGATATGCAACTGCTACAAGGCCAAGCATTAATAGCATTCCAAGAATAATTAAAATATATCAAGTACATTATTATTGATGAAATGAGCTTCTTAGGTCGAAAGGTCCTACTTAAAATTCATAGCCAATTACAAGAGGCCTTTCCTCATCAACAATATGTCCATTTTGGTGGAGTATCAGTTATTTTGTTTAGTAACCTTGCACAACTACCCCCTATTATGGACAAACCGATCTATACATTACATTCAAGTGCTAAGTTGATTTGGGAGCAGTTCACTACAGTTGTTACCTTGCAAACTATCTTCTGACAACAAGGAAAAACTACAACACAAGCATAATTCTGTAAGCTTTTATACAATATACAAGAAGAAAACCCTACACAAAATGATTGGGAGCTCCTAATGAGTCATACAGACATCCACTTAAGCATAGATGAAAATGAATAATTTAATAGGTCTATACATCTACACGCTACAAATGATGTTGTGAAACTACATAATAAGAAAATGCTAATATCATTAAATTGCCTAATCATAATAAGCATGACAATAAATTTTGGATGCATAGATAAGAGTGAGATGTATGATGGACAATTGGGAAAACATGTACTTCTCTGTATAGGACAAAACATAATGCTTACAACAAACATTTGGATAGAAGCATGACTCATCAATGGAGCAATTGGTGAAATTACAAATATTGTCTATAGAATGGGCATCAAGCCACCAAACATGCCTATGTATGGTGTTATACATTTTGAAAACTACAATGGACCACCATGGAATCAAGATGAACCAAAATGTGTTCCAATAGTGTTGATCACATTAGGAAGCCAAAGACAACTTCCACTTACCATGTCATGGACTATCACAATACACAAATCCTAGGGACCCACACTACAAAAAGCAACGGTTGATGTTGGTGGAATTGAAAGACAAGGACTCAAATTTACAACTATATCTAGAGTAAAAAAAATAGATGGTCTCCATATCTGACCTAATTTCACTTTTAAAAGATACTAAAAAATGAAAACCAATCCATATATAATAATATGCAAAAAGGAGGAGGACTGCCTATATTAGATAGCTCTTCAAACAAAGCATTTGTATTCTAAGTGTGACAAGAAATCAAAATGAAAAAACTGAATCAAACATATTGCATAAAATACATACTCAAGCAAATACTCAAAAGTGCATAAGTCTATCGGCATAACCCCTTGCACCATCATAGGTGCAAGTGCTAGATTTTAAATGGAGATTCAAGGTGATCACTTTTTTTAGTCGTTAAAATGCATGGTAAATCAAAATTACAATTTTTAAACATAACTATGATTCTAATTTAATAATTTATAATTATATTTTGAATGGAGGGCATTATATACTTTGAATTTGAGTTTAATATAATTGTAATATATTAAATAAAGTATTTTTATAAATATATAAATGTTAATATATTTTTATTTAATAATTTTTTAATTTTATAGAGATTTGATTCATATTATTTATAATTAATTAAAAATTAAAATATTTCATAAATATTATGCAACAAACAATTCTAATATTTAAATTTGATCATAAGACTATGATGGGTGAAGAGGACACTCAACATTATAGAGAAATTAGTTTTGATGTAAACTATCAAATTACCATGTTAGACTTAGATTGCCCAAAGAAGAAAGTGCTCAAAATAAAGAAGAAAATGGTGAGCATCTCCTACTTCTAGCTAAAAGTCATGCATAGCTCTACCAATACTTTGTGCTCGATGCAACAAAAAGTTCTCAACAAAGATGTTGCATAAGAGGGGAATTATTCCACATAGAATGACAAGGACTCTTGTGCTCTCTTAGCCACATGTTGGTTGGTTATTGATTTTTTTAAAACAATAAATGTTCCAAAAACTTTTAATCATATAATTGAATGTATTCATAAAGTCTGATATTACTCCTTGTTAATATAAAAATAAGTATTTTTATTTAGTTGTATTATTATTAAGATTAGTCATATTAATCTTCAAATAATATATATAATAAATTAAAATGATAATTCATTATTCTTTTTATATTATAGCAGTAAAAATTGAAGCATTGTTCCATTATACAATATCTCAAAGGGTGTATTGTCAATAGATTGACACTAGCAATACACTAATAACACATTTATCTATAGCTATGAACATAAAAAAATATCTCCAAAAAATAATCAACCAGGGCATAAAAAAGAATTAAGGTCATCAAAATTCTTATTTAGTCTCCCATCTTTGATAGCAAGTCTTCAAACTTTTCCTAGTAAGGAAGAAAGCAACAAAGAAAATAAATGGTAAAAGGGACATTGTCCCTTAAGCTCCATTGTAATTGCATTGTGTTTGATGTGGAGCAATACATGTGTCCTCCATGAGGAATTTTAATAGTCATTTATAATTACTCTCCTATTTTTCATCCTCTCTAGGCACTTTCTTTTGTAGTAGAACAAACATGTTGCTGAACTTTCTTTAAAATCCTATATGCTTTCCTGATGTTGATATCATTTCATCGTAAATGCATACTTACTTTTAGTCACATTGTATTGCACATTCATTTGATGCCACATAAAAATATCATGTAGAAGGAAAGTCATCTTCATGATCTATTTCTCCTTCATATGATGCTCGAACATCAAATCCAACATTCTTTCCCCAAAGCTCAAGGGTTGGCCCTTACTCTTTCTTAATATGACAATTTTGTCTCTATTAAGTAGCAAAATTATAATTAATAGGAAATCCAAAATGAGTCTAGCTTTGATTTTGATTTCCAAAAATTTATCAGAACTATTTTCCCCCATGAGAAGGGTCTTTACATGGTGTGGGAGGAAATCCTTATTCCTCCATAATCTAACTCCTTCTATAGGAGACCTTGTGGCTACCATATAATCTACTAATCTATTAACTTCCATAGATGTATGATTTATGGTAAATGAATCAAATCTCAAAAGGAGAGTTCTAACTCCATCCTTCAAATAATCCCTTGCATGCACTAATTAACATTAATTGACCCTTTAATAGCACCAATTATAAACTTAGAATCTCCTTCAATGTCGAGAGTTTTTACACCAATTAAGAAAATTTGACTCCACAAAAGAGGACCATACATCTAGCTTAGTTGCTGGTGTAGCCATTAAGGTTACCTACATTCAAAATAACCAATTCTTCTCTTGAGAATCATATAACCCTCCACCTATGATGTATCCCTTGCTGAAAGCTCATTCAAAATTGAGCTTATACCAACCAACAATCCATCATGCTCCCTTCTTTACTAATATTTTTGAGTTATCAAACTTAGCACAAGTCCTTGGAATACTCTGATTCTTAGCAATTATATTATCTCACTAAAATAAAGGGTAACTAGGGAGTTTCTAATTGGTAATTTACAAGCTCTCAATCAATTATTTACACATAGTTCTGAAGAGATATTCCACTAATTTTTTTTTTTCCTTGAAGATTTGGTCATTCTTTTCCTTCCATATGTTAAACAGAAATGTGGGGTATTTGAAGACATAATTATCTCACTAGGAAGCTGAAGGTGGGACTCCTCTATTCTAGTATAAATTATTGGAAAACACTATTGATGAGTCATGATAAATTTAATGTTTCCAACACTTTTTATCAAAGTTGCATAGAAAATTGACATTGAATTAAAACATGAGGAATAATTTCTTCTTCCTATTTGTAAAGAATGCACTTTTTAGGTAGTAGAAATCATCAACATACCAAATTATCTTGGGTTGGAATTGTATTGTGCATTTTTGTCCACCAAAATAAATTGATTTTGGCCATTAATTAAGGGGTCCAAACTTTTCTCTAGAACTTCATAAAACTATCATGCTTGGGCACTAGATTATAAGCCAATTTAATAGAAAACTCTCCATTTTAGTATTTATCTTTAAAAAAACTTCTCCAGGGATGGAGGGAGTCTAACCTTTCTTGTGGATATGAATGAGTTTTTGAATTAGGTGAGATTTATTTTTCCATCATTCTGTGATATCCTTCCATCTTAGTAATGTTGTGGTGTAATGACCAACTTGCTAAAAAAATGAGTTTTTTTTTTTAAATCTCCATCAAATCCATATAGCTCTCATATTATCTTCCATGTCTTTATCACCAACCAAAATATCCTTGTAAAATTTAATATTTCTATAATTTCCATCTACCATTTTAGACCTTTTGTGATAATACTATAATTGTTATAAGGTCCAATATTTCTGAGAGGTGGGTGCGGGTGAATCAATAATCTACCATATTCAAATTTACCAACTATTCAATCCAAATCAAATATATTCATTAGTCATTCAACCACATGCTTCCAATTTAACTCATGAAGAAATGGATAATCAAACACACAAAACCATCCATAAAATAAAACACAATAATAATAATATTTTTTACATGGGAATCCTAGTCATAGGGAAAAAACCATGGTGGGAATTACTACCCAAAAATATTTGTAGTTTTTTGTACACCTAGTCAAAGGCATAGCCCTATTAGGAGCTTGCAATAATGTTCAGTTAAGAGTACCATGTTAGGAGTCACAAAGTTAAGGGATTTTTCTTTAGTACTATTAAGATATTTACTCTATGAGGAGTAAGATTGTGAAAAGATTGAGAACTCAAATTAATGATCTAGCCAGTTAAGCAATTTAGTCTTCATACCTATTAGGATCCTTCTCACCATATTAAGAGTTACTTGGTTAAGGGATTTATCTTAGAGAACTTGTGAGGATTTAAAAAGTGAAATAATCTAACAGTAACATTTTTCCTTTGCTTATGCATATCTTGTTATGTATATATTCTACTTCTTGTTGTAGATCATCAACAAACTTCTTGACCATATCCAACATTCATAATCTATAAACTTGTAAATGTAATAGAGTGTTTAATATAAATAGAACTTTCACTTGATAAGGAGGCCATCACCTTGAGAAAAAATAAATAAAAATTTCTCCCTATGGCTTACCAAAACATGTGACCAAACCCTAATCCATTATTTTCTAATCTTTGTCAGCTCCAATTTCAATCACACATTGATCTAATCAAGAACATTCAAACCTTTACAGTTAATAATATACATTCACAACTCCAAGAAAATTGATTACCAAAATCAATTCAAGACCATAACATTGATCTGCACCATACCACATCAACATGCCACATTGATCATGAAAATATCCACAAAAGTCAACCACAACATCACCAATTAGGATCTAACTTGAATAGTTCTAAGTAATCTATTAGATCTTTATAGAATGATCTTCAATCTATTGAAACTATGTCTTCTATTCCACCAATCATCATGAGATTGCAACTACAATCACATAGCATGTTCTCAGACACATACTAAACCACAACATATGAATCTTCATAGGTTTAATAAACCAATCAAATCATTCATCACTTATCACTTATTATTTTTCCTAGCTTCTTTGTCACACTTTATTCAATCATAACTTTATCTAAGATTTCTTCTAACTTGTGTGATTCAACACACAACATCTAGAGATATATCTAAGTCTCCCTTTGGAATAATACACTATTGAAAGTCTTATTGGGAAACAAGATACTGAGAGCGAGGTAGGGTGAATTGGGATCTTTAAAACTTTTCACTACTTCAACAAAATAACAAATTAACTAAATTCACTCCTAATCCATCTCATATCTTAGATCTCATACCATATAATCATAAACTATAAAAATGAAATGTAATCTATCTAAGAGTAACATCCATCAATATCAAAAATGTAAATTCATAACACAAAGATTTTGGTAACCCAGAAACCCTCCAAGGTGAAGGTAAAACTGGGGTGGGGATGAGACCCACAAATTTTCACTATTGTAACAACAAATATTGGCTTTTCGAGCTACAATTTGATCAGTTTTGATAGTCTACCCGATAAGTAGTATGATTGGTTAAAATCATTACAAGAATATTAAGTCTACCTTGATTAAAGGATTTAAACTTACAATGAAGTAAGTACTCTATTAGGAGATTTGAACAAGGTCTGTTAAAACCACTTTGTTAAGAGATTTACTCTAATTCACAGGTTAGAATGTCTTAGTACATGATCCTTCAATTTTCTCTCACAAATTTGTTTACAAATCTACTCACTTCAATATCTAATTCTAATCTCCTGATCTGATTTTCTCTGTTATATCCTTCACTACTAGGTTTCTATGTCTAGTCTTCTTATGAAACTTAACCTTCATTGCTTTGTTCTTGTCTTGTTCACTCCTTCATGCTTTCATCTCACTCCCATATTGAAATCGGGTTAGATCCCTTCTTAAATAGATAATCATAGAAAGTTCTAGATCATAATCGATGATCCACAATTTATCCTTTTTTCCATCTTACCCTTCTATTTTTTTAGTGGTTAATTTATCTTTCTTAGGATTAATGTCTTTTGAAAAAATGTATAATTTTCTCCTTAACTATCTCTACAATCCTTAAATGTAATATAGAAGTAAAATGATTTACATAAGTATTTGTGCCATTACAAACACATATGCCAAAACCAGTTTACTGGAAAATTGAATGTTATGACACTCGGTCATAACTAACATTCATGTTATCTCTCAGCTTCTATATGCTCGGTATATATTGACTCACTCAACGTAAATTGGGTAAAAGCAAAAACTTGTGTCACCTTTTATAAAGGAGAAGTGATATCAGAATTTAAAGTCTTCAATTTTAACAACATAAAAGTGGCATTTGTACTTAGAACTGGGAGATGATGTAAACTAATGAAATGTGTAAAATTAGATGAAGTTTATGTCTATAATTTTTTGAAAAAAAATTGAGTGAAAATTTTATCTATTTTTGAATTTTTAAATTCTATTTTAAAAAAAAAATTTAAAATGCTGAAAATATAGAGTTTTTTTCCTATCAAACAAATTAATGCAAATGTTCATATTTTGGCTTAATTTTCAAATATGTTAGAGTCAACATGTATACCTAGTGCACCAACACAGAAAAATTGAAATTTGGCCAATGTTTTTCAAGTTATAACTGGCCAAAGTCAAAGTTATTAGAAATTGATAGTTTTTTTCTCCCGTCAAACTTTTTCTATTAAATCTACATATTTTTTAAAGAAAATTACATATTCTTGAAGAAGACTCTCTCCTCTAGTGTAGCATTAAAAAATAATAATTTTTGAACATGATTTACTAATTTTTTCTTATTTTTCAATAGACAACTTCCTGAATCTTAAAATACCTACTTGTAATATTTTCAAATTATAAAATATTATTGATAATCAAAATTAAAAAAAATTTAAATGATCATAATCTTGACTCCGAGACCTACAAAACTATATTTTTAGTTTTTAAAAAAACTTCAATTTACTAGGTCAAATTGGCATTCAAAGTGAGAAGTTTGTAGAAGTTCTTATTTTTGCTTGTGTGGCTGCCACCTAGGATGCCACATAGGTAGTGTTTTAGCCGAAAGTGTTTCAGCTAGAACCCCTATCGGCCCAACTAACCGCAAGTGGTTAGTTTGATGGTTTCAAGTATAAAATAAGTTAGTTTCAAACCGTTTCATATAACAAATAATATTTGTGTTTCCTTTATTTTAATAAATATAGAAAACAATGAAAAGTAGAAGAGCATTTTCGGAAGACTAATTTTTGAAGTCATTTTCAGCAATTATTTCACAGAAATCCTCAGAATCACAAAGGATTGAATATTTGTAAGGCATTTTTTCCCATCTACTTATTTTTATTTTTATGTATTCTAAATTGAAGCATTAGCTAGTATTTAGTATTCAAAATCTTTTTTTTTTTTTTCTATAGATAAAAGTATTTAATGGGCAGTAAAAGCAAAAGATCAAGGAAATACAATCGGAAAAGAGATGACAAAATGAAAGCTCATACTAAACATAACCAAAACCAACCTATTGACATTCCTAAATAGGATGAGATTTATGAAGAGAATGAAATTAATGAAGAGGAAGAAATTGGCAATTCTACTGATAGAAACAAATTAGAAGGCATAACAAATTTGATGGATTTGGATGAGGAACTACTTTTTAACCAAATTCCATCTAAAGATCTGATAAATGATAACACTATTAGAAAGCATTGTTAGAAGATGTGGGATGAATATTTCAAAGATAAAATTATATTTGGACAGGCATAATTATTTGTCAAGTTATGTAGGAGAAAAGATATGAGACCTATTTTAGAGTTGTTGGGTGTTGATAATAGGAAAAACCATGCACATAATATTAACAAAACAATAGTTGAAAACTTGCAAAATGCTTATAACAAAATTGACAACACAACTTGAGGAGGTGATTTGAGTAATGCACGTAGAGCATTGATGACTACTATATCTAGTAGAAAATTGACACATAGAAAAAAGGTAACTACAATTTTTGATGTACTACATATATCCAAAAGAACTATTCAGAGATACATCAAGAGGAGAAATATGCTAGATGATAATATTGAGAATAACTAGGTGAATATTCGTAGAGTTCCTCGAAAAGATAGAATTTTTGAAGATGTGAGAAGACAAGTCATTGAATTTTGGACCACACATTCTTGTATTTCTTCCAACAGGCGTGATACTATACAAATTAAAGATCAAGAGACAGAGGCCAAAATTGAACATCTAAAACATTTCATAGATATAACTCAAAGTGAATTATTTCAAACATTCAAGCAAGAATTTTCAAATGTCAAAATATGTCAAAGAATGTTTGAGAGTTTGCGTCCTTCCTTTGTACGCATAAATAAGATGTGTGAAACTTGTTGTTGTCAAAATCATGTTGAATTTGGTCTACACTTGCAATCATATAAAAAAGTTATGGAAATAATTGATCCTAATTTGGTCATCCCTAGCAGTACAACACAATTTGTGAAGTCGATATTATGTGATAAATTAGAAGATTTAGATGAGTTCAAAGTGCAATGCATCAAAAATTAGTGTGAAGATTGTGGAGATTTACACAAATTTTCTGAAATGCAAATTGAGAATATTAATGAATCGACACCAGTCTCATGGATGAGATATGAATATGAGACATACCAAAATAAGACAAGAGATGAATCTAGAAAAATTGTATTGAAGGAGAGTGAATTGCATTATGATGAGTTTATGACCAAGTTTCGTCCATTGATATATCCACATATCCAACATTGTAATGGTGCATGATGGAAAGCTAAATACTTTCGTGATTCTAAAAATTATTTTCCACCTAGTTGTATACTTTCAGTTGTAGATTTTTCTAAGAATTATATATTTGCACCTCAAATAGGGCTTCAAGGGCAATATTATCATTATGAACAAGTTTCAATATTTGTGCAAGTGACCTATAAACATGCACAATTTGAGGTGGATTAGATAGAAAGGTTGGATGAAAATGAACACATCATCATCAAAGAGGTTCATTTTTATATTAGTGATGATAGAGTTCATGATATGAGTTATGTGGCTCATTTTTTTGCAATGTTCTCTAAAGATCTCAGAAATCATGGAATAAATGTTTCAGAACACTAGATTTGGTCTGATGGATGTGCAGGTTAGTATACACAAACTTACACATTTATTTAACTTTATTTTATCTTATATTTATTTGTACATGCCTATTTAGATTTGATACATGTACACAGATAATTGTAGATACTTATCATGTTTCATGTTCACAGGACAATTCAAATCTGCAAAAGCATTTAATTGGTTGGCAATGCAACATGCTAAAACCAATGTTAGGTTTTTATGGAATTTCTTTGAAAGTAGACACGGAAAAGGGGAGCATGATGGAGCAGGAGCATGTATAAAGCATGCGCTTCAACAACATGAACTTGTAGGTAAATATATGCATTTGATGTGCATGTTTAATATTAGTAGCATATATACTTTAAAATTTTATATATATGCATATTGTACATGTACATATAGGGAATATGATAGAGAGTGCAAATCAAATTGTTGAATGGTGCAAAGTTCATTTTGCTACTCAAGATACTAAATACAATAAGCATTACTTTTGGGAAGTGAAAGGTGAGTTCTAAGTTATATTTATTTTTAAATGTATTTTTCAAATTGTTCACTTTATATTAAATATAAATATTTTGAAATATGACAATTATTTTTAATGTATTTGTAATAGATATAGATCGATCTAATCCTTACAATTTTCATATGATCCCTGGTATTAGAAGTTTGCATCAAGTGATGACTATAGGAAACCATAAATCTCCAGTAATTAAAGTAAGAGAGAAAAAATATTTATGTGATGATTGCATTAAGGACAATCCAGTGAGTGCATGTGAAAATATTGTGAATGGATATGTTTCACATTGGGATTTGAAGGAGATAGTTAGAAAGCCTCCTTTTGAAGATGCTGACATTGACATTGACATTCATGATCCTATATATTCAGCTGATTATGAGCGCATTTCTGATTTAGTTATGACAAGTTTGTGTGCATTTATTATAGTGCATATATATAAATTAATATACATGCATATTAATTTTAAAATTAATTTATATTTATCTATATTTTTATATACATGCAAGAGATATTTTTGCAGTTGAAGCCTTACCAGATAATGTAGGAAATGTGGACTATTATCTTTTAAGATGCACAAAAGCAAAACACAAGTTGCTAGAAGGAACTATAGATGCTGATGGACAATCATATCCAATTCGATTAGTTGTTATTGAAGGAACATATTATCAACAAACAAGGGTAATTGATAGTGGCATTGAATTTACTGAATACAAGCCTTAAGAAAATTTTTTACATTGCAATAACCATGTTATAGCAACAAAGTTACAATTTGAAGCAATACAAAGAAGAGGACGTCGTGAAAATCAAAAGTGGAAACTATCTATTGAAGAAAATAATTTTTTTTTGGAGATAATAAAAACTAGAGAGGATCCTAACAATACATTATTTGTGGAGCTCTAGTTTACCTATGTACTTATTGTGGAGCTTTAGTTCAGCTATGTCTATATAGCTCTTATACTTTCACATTTAACATTGATAGAATATTTGTTTTATAAATTTGTATGCATTGGATCATTTATCTTGGATATGTGAAATTAGACATGTTTTGTTATTTTTATTTAAATTAGACATGGATATCTCATTTAAGACAACCTAGATTAGGACCTCCCTTTAAGACAACCTGTTAGGACCTCCCCTTGAGACCACCTATAAGGACATCCCCTTAGTACCACCTTTTAGGACCTCTCCTTAAGACAACCCCTTTAGTATTTGTATGTATTTATATACATTATTTATGATTTCTTACATATGATTGTTAATGTTGTTATATATTTATGTTATATTCTATGTTATACTCTTTATATGTTACACATGTACATGTATATGTTTGCCTTAAAACATGTCATTAAATATAGTTAATTATACTTAGATTAAGGCATTAAAAATAATAACATATACATATTTACATAAATATTGAAAACATATATGTCTACATTTAACACATGAACATAGTTACATACATCTATGGAATTTAAAATATACATGAATATATTGAATTTATGTATTAAATTTATTGAAATATATATATATATATATCAAGAATAACACATATACATAAACATGAATAACACATACATAAACATAAAACATTAAGACATTAAAAGATCAATTTAACACGTGTGTACATACTTGGTCCATTAAGTTCTAATTTACTCTTGAGTTATATTCTTAAATATGTATTAAATTTATTGATTAAATATTGAAAACATATGTATACATTCAACATGAACATAATATGTACATCTATGTAAAATAACACATCTATGAAATAATGTATACATACGTGGGTAAAATGTATCAAAAATGCTATATAAAATGTCTCCAAAATACGACATCAAATATCTCTAAAATACCACATGCATCAAATGTATCTGAAATAACATGTACATCCATATAAAAGTATCTAAAATAAGACATGTATCTGAAATAACATACATATATCCATATAAAAGTATATGTAAAATAACACATGTATCTGAGATAACATACATCTTTGGATATAAAAGTATCTGAAATGACATATACATGTGTATATATATAAAATATCGTAGCAACATCAATGAAATAGACATGTATGTGTAAACTAACATCAATCACACCCACCTCCTGATCCTTGACCCCAAAAGGCTCTATGATCTGGATCTGTGCCCTGCACGTCAAATGAAAGAAAATTGTAAAATTATAAAATTATACATATTCATGTGTATACATGCATATATTAAATATCATATGTGTATAATATATATATCCATCAAATATATAATAAAAAATACATAACATACCTATGAATCATGTCGTGGAGGATTTTTTGGGGTTTGAAGATCTCCAAAACACAATAGACTATCACTAAGACCCTATAGAACACACATGTACATGTACATAAGTTAAATTGAATCACTCAAGAATATGTATGTGTAAATTTTATAGTAACAAATAAATATAAACATATATAAATTTACAATATTTATAGTAGCATCATGTAACGCTCTACCAATTTAACTGATATCTGAGTCATGTAGTGATAGAGTGATCTCTGAATCATGGAATCTAGGTGCTCTAAGGCTAGGCTGTGCAAGAGCAGGAGCAGAAGCAGTTGCTATAGGATCCCAAGTAGGTGTGGGAACTACTATGGGGATAGGAGCTGTGGGGATAGAAGTTGTATGGCCCTCTGTAGGAGTAGGTGCCATAGAATGTGCAGGGATATCCTCCTATCCTTGCAAGGGCTGTGTTCTTGTTGTGCATGGCAAAATATGGCTGATGTGTCCACCAATGCCATGAAGAGGAATCCTTGTGACCATCGACAATGCCTAATATGTTCCAAGAAGATCAAATATTAAATAAGATGTCATACAACACAATGTATCCATATTTCATATGGCTAAAACCTCTGATGGTGATGGTAGATCTACCATCTCATATAGATCATCAGCTCATGTGCTAGAGGATGCACCTGTCAAAATGGGACCATGAGATCATAACATGTATCTACCACATCTATCTGAAGATATCTCCTGTAACTATGTGACAACTGTGGCAATGCTAGAATATATCTAAGTCCTGATTATATCATCAAGAACACTCAAACCCGCATCAGCCATCTGTGGACCTCTCGGCATGACCAAAAGGTTCAGACCCACCATTGCTCGTTTATTAACGAGTGCAGGGGTGTCTATAGGTCTAAATCTCTTTGACAGTCGACCTCAGCCCTATCCAACATGACGTGGAAAATCTATATAGTTGACATCTTGATGTAAATGAAATTCTGTAAACAATTGTTTGCAAAAATAAAGGGAAAATTCATCCTTCTGTGGCCACCTGTGATGCACGGCTAACCACCGAGGATATATAAATGGAGAGATGAGTGGATCTGTACACTTCATCGCTAAATAACCTCTAACTCTAGCCCTATCTATATAAAAGGGAAACATGGTCTTCACTATAGCGGTTTAGACCTGACCATCAATCTGTGAATACTTCACAATGCCAGTGACACTATGAGAAATGGAAGAGTAAAATGTCTCAATACTAATATCATCAAATGGGTTGCACCCAGAGATCGTCTCAATCATCTAGCACAACTCATCTCTAATAGAAACAACCTTCTCCCTATTAGGGAGAGTGGTAGAAGCTAACAATGTAGAATCAAGATACTTTAGAGCATGAGATAATCTAGCAATAGTATCTATAAATAAACACTGTCTCTCCTCAGTAGATGATGTCCATCTATGTGCTATGCTCAACTCAGCACTAGGATCCCCTCCATGAACACTAGCATCCCCTGAGGATGTAGGTGCTCCACTAGTACCGGATGACATAATAATATATGCAAAGATCTAGATATCTATAAATGCAAAGTTAAGATATACATACATAAGTACATATAAAATTAAAAGTTTAATTTGATTTAAAACATGTATGTATATAAATATGTAAAAAAGTTGAATGTAACTAAAAATCTGCACATGTTATTTAGTACATCTAGCTCAAGTATGCACATCTAGCTCATGTATGTGAATAAAAAATATACATGTATGTTATTTAGTACATCTAGGTTTATTATGTTAATGTTTTCTAAAATGTAACTAAT
This sequence comes from Cupressus sempervirens, assembly GCA_028749045.1. Lineage (NCBI taxonomy): Eukaryota > Viridiplantae > Streptophyta > Pinopsida > Cupressales > Cupressaceae > Cupressus > Cupressus sempervirens. Next base: position 440,140,054 of record CM053792.1, read on the forward strand.
AGGTTTGTAAAATGTAATGTTATTTAAAGGACATATAGGTTTACTATGTTAATATTTTGTAAAATGTAACCAATAGGTTTGCTGTTAATTTGTACTATGTTAATGTTTTCTAAAATGTAACTAATAGGTTTGTTGAACATTAATGTTTACTATGTTAATATTTTGTAAAATCTAACTAATGTTTTATTATCAACTACTAAACTCTATGCTAATGTTTTGTAAAATGTTTACTATGTTAATGTTTTGTAAAATGTAACTAATGCTTTATTATCAACTACTAAAAAAACCATTTTAAATATAATTAATTTAATTAATTAAAATTTTAAGAACAATTCATTTAACTAATATTATCATGTAATAACTAAAAAATATTTTTAAAAAAAACAAAAAAACAAAAAAATAAAAATTCACCTACCTATTATGGCTGAAACACTCTGACTGCGCTGGTGACCACTACATTTAATCAATAGTGAAAATGATTGTTAGGGAGGAACTTTTGGCTATTTATAAAATCATCCTTGTTCTAGCCAAAACCCTTTTAGCTGAAAGCATTTCGGCTGGAATGCTAGCTGCCACATTGACACTGGAAAGTGCCACGTATGTTCGGCTGAAACTATTCTGGCTGGAACTATTCTGGCCAAAACTGTTTTGGCTAGAAACCCTACAGATATCACAAAGGGTGACATAGGTTTGTGCTTCCACCCAATTATCATTACATTTCTTAGTCTCGATTATTTTATTGAACATGTATACTAGCTCAGTCTCTATTGGGGTGCTCAAAAACCTTTGACTTGATCGACATGTAATGACACTAGTAATTGGACGTATTTTTCAAGGCATGGTGGTTGAAAGTTTGATGATTCAATGTCAAAAAATAATTTCCTAGAATTTTATCAAACTTTTGACACACTCCATGGCTATCAATATGTTTTTGGACCACTCTGTTGAAAATCATCCCCATCTATGTAATATGGTGGCATCAAACATCTAGTTTGAAACGTCAAAATATCAATGGTAGACAGAGATGATTTGACCATTTTTTCATACCATCAACGGTAGGCCACATCAAAATATTGACTCTCGCCAAAGAAGATTTGTCAATTTTGTCATATCATCGACATTTGGACATGTCAAAATATTAATGACATCTAGAGATGATTCGATGACCTTGTCATACCATCGATGATAGCTAGAGTTAAAAAAACAAAAACAACAACAATAACATCATTACTAGATATTTATGATTGTTGACACTTTTTTTTGTTATAATAACATCATTGTTTATATTTATCATTACAACACTGCTTGGTTTTACTACTTTTTGAAGCTCATATTGTGTTACATGTAGGTGAGAGGTGGATGAGTGTAGTTAAATATAGCATGCATCTTCAATTTGTAGTACAAATATCAATCCCTAGAAATGAAGATCCCAATAGCTTTAATGTTGAGTCCATTTGAAGGCGTTCACTTAGAATTAGGTCTCTTTTAGGACTAAAGTGTAGAGTTCAAATCTTAGAGGAAGAATAGGTTTGGGAACCTTGGTAGTTTGCATCCAAATGACCGATGAGAATGGGAGCTTGAGGTTCTACCCATGCATAAAGTACTAAATTCTTGTTTTACCACTTGGTGGAGAGGAGTATACACTCAAGGGATAATGATCTTTGGATCTTGTCATACAAATAGTTAAGGGGTTGAACTTTGAGTCTTGTAGTCTGAAAGAGGGCTTTATAAAGTTGTTTGCATCTAAATTGGCTTTGAGAACATTTGGGTTTTAAGTTACAATATCAAGGGGTATGAACCTAGTTGCCTATTTAAGCATGTTTGAGGGCCCATTACTCAAGTGTACATACTCCAGTTTGATTATCCTCATCACTACGGATAGGATTACATCATTTTGAAATAACCTATATAACAATATAAATAGGGTGAGGATAGGATATGTTTAGGCATGATGTGGCTATATATAGTGAGACAAAGCTTCCTATCATCTATGGATAAAAATTCTACCATGAACCAAATATGAATCTGGCCACGTCAGTAAAACCACCAAATAGATATTTAGTGATGTTTGTTATAGGACTAGTGATAGATCCATTCAAAAGGAATCCATGGTCACAAATGTTTAAAACATAGTGCACAAAATATTAATATAGCCTTACTAGATATAAATATTATAAAAGATTTATTGGAAAAAAGCATAAATATAATCAAATTCCTATTGCTATGTAAGACAAAAAATGTTTTTTCATATAGTGCGTATGTCCAAAAAAAATTTAAAAAATCCTACATAATTAGATTATACCACTAATGAAGGGAAGAGAAGACAATTAATCTCTTCTATATTGATTATAGTTCAACCCAAATGCCAAGCAACCAAATTAATGATGAGATATCTCTAGAACTAAAACCTAGCTTCCCAATCCAACCTTTTCCCACTAAATGCCTTAAACCTTGCACTTGTTAGCACATGTAATGCCCCGTCAAGGGATCCAAAGAATAAGCCTAATGTTTCACTAAGTTTGGTAACATTTTTTTTTAAAACATGAAAGTAAAACCATTCATAACATAGTAGTGAAAGCAATAACAACATTCAACTGAAAGTAAACATAAACATACATAACATGTTTCATTCTTCATGGATTCCTTAACATTGAATCACATCTAACATAACTATTAATGATTCCATCTAACACTACATCCACATAAAATAATAATGAAAAGTCCAATGTTCATTAATTACATTTTTGAATGCTCAATCATCCACTGTACATGTCACAGGGTATGAAAGGCTTATAAGAATATACATGTGTGAAAATGAAGTACATCATCCCATTCTAATCCATGATGCAAGTGCAATAAAATAAAGGTAATCACATGATACATCATCATAAAAGATATAAACATCCATCATAAAATATAACCATATATCATCAAACATAATTAACTAAGTGCACGGTTCCTCCCAACCATAAATAGCATCATTAGACCATCGTGGGCCCTAGCCATCCCTTTGTGCGTAACATCCCAAGCCACCGAAGAGATCATCAGTATTAACATAGTAGGAATGTCACTCCTAAATCATACTACATCATATGCAGAAAGAAGTCTAACATGCAAAGTAAAGCATAAGATAACATCATCTAACATATGCAAATCATCAATGTAAGGATACATGTCCACCCTCATAATCCATGAATAGAATGAAGATAGATGCCAACAAAGAATGCATTAGCCACGGTATCTAAAATGAATCTCAAATAATAAGAGTGAAATAATACTACCACCTGACCGCATGGAACCTAAATGGTCCACTCCCACCATGCTGAGGAGATAATCTCAAGTCCCAAACGGGTTATCAAAATCACATAACACAAATACTCTCTAAGTCCACGAATCCTAAAAGTATACTAACTCAAAGGTTCCAACACAAAATTGACATCTAATCCCAGAGGCACAACAAAGACATGTAGGAAACCTACTATGCAAGTGGGAAAGTGTCATCGCATGGATCATGCTAGAGTTACCTTGGTAGTCTCCCAATAGACCTCGGCCCTGTGCGGCCACTAGTATCCTCTCATACAGATGAGGCATACTACAGAATGCAAGGTCACAACCAAGCATTCTCTCTAGTCCCATCCTAGTCTATACTAGCACTCGAGGCATGGGCGAGAACAAAGCAATTATCTTATTAGGTTCATGAAGTTAGTATTAGGTGTGAATATTTTCACTTATTAAAACAACTTACAATGAGTTACCCTGGCAGCCTCTTAGGGCCTCGACCCCCATTGCAAGCCACTTCTCGACACTAGAAGTAGATAAACTACCCTAAGCTCATGGAATAATAAATCACAAAATCACCACAGTCCTATACAAGCGACTAGAAAAATACCAAAAGATAATCCATAATAAGAGTATCAACTCTCCATGAGCAACTGAAAAGCATCCATAAATAATCATGACCACAATAGTTCTCTATTGGCAACTGAAGGTATCCCTGATAATCACAATAAACATTGGTTCTCAACAAGAAACCAAAGAGTATCTCAAAGTAATACTGATCGAAGACTCCAAAATGGTCAAGTCAAACATGTCACAACATGACAACATCAAGAAATAAATCAACACTTTAGTCCCATCAAGGCGACTGGAAAGTAATCCAAGTATGACTAATCGATGACTCAAAAATGATTAGTTCAAGTGTCTCAGATACCTATAACTCAACTTCACTCAAGAAGAATGACGAGCAATAACAATCAGTAAATACAAACATCTCATAGAGCATACCATCACATTACCATGGTTGGGTTTATATAGAATCGAGATCAAAAGACATCATCATGCCATCACATTCACATAACTCCCAAGCCTCTGGTAGACATCCTATAACTGGTCAACAAGTAGTCAACCCAAAATCCCAAAACAAGAAGCATAGAGAAAAAACTAAATACAAGCACATATTTTTGTTTGCTAAAATTACATAGTTGAAATTAAGTGTGGGGTTTCAGTTTTCGTTTTCAAATATATGGTTTAAGTGTATACGGTTCTTCATTAACCTACAAGTCAACCCGTTTATACGAGTCAAAGGTAGTATTTACCCCGATGTAATAAGTCAATTCCTCCAAAATAAAGATTTATTTAAATTATACTACTCAGTGATTTATCAAGATATGAATAATTTAAAAATCAGTATTAAATAAATTTAACACCTATCAACTTTCAAATGATTTACAATTTCCTTAGAATCGGTATCATTAATAACCATGTCAAATAAAAACAATCCCCCTTAATTATCAATTAAATTCAATTAATTTACAATTAATTAAATTAATTAATAACTATATAGTATCCATATTAACTTCTTAGTAATCAACAGTTAACTATATAATATCAGATAATGCTTGTTGATTCAATTAAAGTTTAACCCCATCAACCTTTCTAGAAATCAACTAGGGGTAAATATTTGAATTAATGATCTCTCATTGATTTGATTTATCACAAACCATCATCATGATAACATGAATTCATTTCCATTATATTCTTCCCCCTAATACGATCTCAACTAAATTCCAATTATTTAAATTGATCTATAACTTATTACCATACTTCAATTATTAACTAATCTCAATTAAATTGAATTAAATTGAATTAATTAATTATATAAAACTAACTATACTATTATTCATTAATAATTTGTTAAACTTAACAATTATTAATAAATAATAACTCATTAATAATTTCAATGCTTAATTATAATAATCAATATTTGAATCAGATTCATCGTTCATTTAATCAACCATTCAATGAATATCAAATAAACATTAATATCTCTTTCCATTTAATCTATATCACAAATTATTAATAATTAATAATCAATTATAACTCATTATTATATATATATTTAATAACATTAAAGAAAACATATATATTAATTCTAATCTGTTTTAATCTTTTAAATATAGACTTCATCAATAATCGATTTCTACAAATTCAATAACTAAATGAAAATTTCATCAACAAATTATATAATAATTGTTATTATCAAATTATATAATATTTATTATTATACATTATTAATATATAATACTTAATATACAAAATAATTAATATTAATAACAAATTATATAATAATATATAATAATTATTATTATACATCATTAATATATAATACTTAATTTTAAAAAAAAAACATATATTAATACTTACCTAGTATGCAGTACCTGTGAGTATGCCGGGGGGGTGGGATGTGACTGCCCACCCCTCCCCAATTCGATTTAAATTTTTTTTTTTAATATGTTAAAAATATTTTTTTTAAACAACGTTTCACCAAACGCGCATTAAAATTTCTCTTTTATTAAAATGATTTCATTTTAATCATTTTCTCTGTGACATATTTTGAAGATCAACATTTATACATATGTGTGTGTGTGTGTGTGTGTGTGTGTGTGTGTGTGTGTGTGTGTATTTATATATATACGTAGATTTGTAAATGTAGATGTATATTTTAAAAGAATACATTTGCAATAACGTCTGCGATCATATATATATAATTTAATACAAAATGGGTTTTTTTCCAATCAAGAATTTTCACCTTAATGATCGTTCTCTAGATTTGCCTAATTGGTCTTTCTAATAGGTTTGTCCATAGGCATCTAAAAACCCTAGCCCCATAGTTTCCTCAGATCTACGTATATGAAAAATTTCTCGTAAAGAATTTAACTACTCATGACAAAATACATTCAACTAAGATATGAAAATCCTCAGAAAGCATTCAGAAGACAGGAAGAAGACAAGAAGTCCAAGAAGCGAGATTTCATATGCAAAATTCACAAGTGTCTACCTAGACATTGATGCTAGTTCACTCCTCCTCAGAATCTGCAAAGCAAGCTCCTTCCTTCTCCAACGTTCTCGGGTCCTCCAAACATGCTCCCTAAGCTTTTAGGAGTGCCTGAATATAAAGAACTCTTAGAAAGAACCTAGAATGTCTCTAGAAACAACCAGAAGGTGTTGACAACTAAGCATGAGTCTTTTCCAACCTTCTAGATGAGTCACAAGGTTGTAAACACCATGTGCTTAATTTGTGTGCTAACTCCTGTGTTGTTGACATATGTGAAATCAAGAGGTGCGTTTACTCCTAGGTAAGCTTATAACTTTTATTTTAATTCTTTTATTATTTCTATTATTATTATTTATTTATTATTTTATTATTATTTTTATTATTACTATAAATTTTAATTTGTTTTATTTAATTCTTTTTCTCAATTAATTCCCATTTAATTAATCAAAATATCAAAAGATCATGATATTATATTAATTTTTTCCAAAATAATTAAATTATTAATTAAATCTTTTAATTTAAGACTTAATTAATAGAAAAATTCACCATAGACCTCCAAGATAAAATATGAAAACCCATCATATAACAATACATACAAAATCAGTCTAAAGGGTTAAAATCACAAATTATGTCATCTGACACATTCGAAAGGTAAAATATCTCAGATACTTGTCCTACCTTTCTAGGACAAATGATTTAAGGGTTTAGGATTTGGACTTGAGAATTTATCTCCCCTCTCTTACCATTGAGATAGTGCGATAGGGTATGCTCATCCTGACAATTCAAGGAAGTCAATACCCAGTACCTGCAACCTACATAAAATCCACGTATGTACATACAATATATATATGCTAAGTTAAACAGGCAATGGCAAGAAGTGGTGCATCATGTAGATCCCGACTAGTAGGTGACTACAACTCCCTTCCTTAACCACATTAGAAATGCCATACATAAGAACAAACACGCACACCATACACATGCAAGTATGGGGTAAGTATCCATAATAAAACACATGTGATAATAACCATCTAATCTAATCATCATCAATAACTAAAAGCAATGTAATAATCATCATGCATATATGAAATGTAGAGTCTAAGTAATCTCATCATACATCAACTGAATCCATAACATAATATCTGAGTCTCAAAACAATGCTAATAACCATCAACACAAAACTAGTCTAACAGAGTTTGACAATGATAACAAAAAAATGCGACCTAGGGGCAAGCACTACAGCACATCATCATCCCAATCTACCAAAAAATAGTTGAACAAACACATAACTATATCAATGAATGAAGCTAATGAGAATTCTAATGGAATTTATAATCTATATTTTGATATCAGGTCAACAGTACAAATATAGGAGCTTTAAAATAGAAACAAAACTATCATGTACAAACAATAAAACTGATATTCAATGGAAGGGTGCACAAGAACAAAATTAATTGAATGGAAATTTAAAAAATAACATGTATCTTGAACTTAGGACCTTTATCAGGACCATCAATAGTTTTTCCATCAAGTTCTTTGATTGCTTTATCAAGATCATGTTACAAAATATATAATAGCCATTCAACAACAAACTGCAAAATATGTACCATCCACACTCAACAAAGAAACGAAGCATAACAACCACTACAGAATGTGAAAAAATAAGTCAAAAGAATACATCAGACCTCAAATGCATTCAAAAATATTGTAATTTTATATCAATCAAATTGTGACATCAAAAAAGAACAAAGCATACTTATGAAAAATTATTGTTGTGACATCTGATATTATACTTACAACATGTGTCAAGAAGTGAACAAAGGCAATATACACATTACTCTTTTGGATATAGCAACTCTTTCTAACTACAGCAACACACAAATATCTCAACAAGTAGCTGAGAAAATTGACTATTATCACATTTTCATTTTATAATAAAGAATGAAGAAAAAACTATACCTTCCCAAAAGGTTCAAACAAATTTCTTAAAAAGTCATCATTAGCATTATTTGGAAGATTTCTGACAAAAGCAATTTTAACCTGTATTTCAAAAATAAAATCATATCAAATCAAAAACACATAATAGTTGATACAGAATTATTTGTCTCGATCATGTATGAAAAGAATATAACCTAATATGAGACCTTGAAACACATAATACAAAGCAAGAAGCGCGTAGTTCACTTTCAACCCAATCCACTATAAGATTCCACTCGCCTCCAAGCTAAAAGTCTTGTTTTCTCCCAACTCAATAGGTTTAGTTTGAGCTTCACTTGGTTTTGAGAATCCTTTCATAGTCTCTACCTAACAAGGCCAACCACATGAAGGTGGAAGCTCATTTGGCCTCTCCCCCTCGACCCCTATAATCACTCTAAATTCCCCTTTAATAACTAATTAAATATTTCATTCATTCATTTAAGAAGTATATCATTGAATCATTATAATCACATAACATTCATTAACATGACATACAATTAATTAATACATATAAACATTCATCAATAATTTGAGAACACATCAATCATTATATTCACATAACATTCATTAACATGACATATGATTCATTGATCCCTCTAAACATTCATCAATAATTCCGGAACACATCAATCATTATAATCACATAATAATATTCAATAACATGACATAAAATTTATTAATAAGAAACATTCATAAAAAATCATCAACACATTCATCATCAAACAGAGTTTTTAGCAATCATTTCTTCTTTTGTTTTTTCTTTTGTTGAAGATAAAGGCTAATAGGCACATCGTGACTATCTTTGACATTCTCCTATGGCTCTTGTGGTTCTGATCTTATGACATGAGGCTTCCTCTTCTTTTTTTGAGGAAAATGTTGATGTGCCCCTGCAATAAGAAATAAATGGGTTTAATTCTAAATATTTTTTTAATGTTATAAGTATTTCACTAATCTAAAGAACATAACATGAATTTTTCTTCACCTCATAGTGCCACATCATCTACTCTCACATTTTGTTCAATCCCAAACTCAACATGCTCGATACTAACATCATACTCTGCATACTAAAAAATTATCACATAAAGGTTACACCGATTGAAACTTAAGATGTTAAATTTTATTCATAATTACATGATTAATTTTCAATAGAAATTGAATATGTACATGTATCATTGTGATGCAAATAAAGGTCTTCATCATGTGTAGGATCCATGCCTTCATCATCATGAGTGAGATCTATGCTGGGAGTAGTAGGTTGCAGTGAAATGTCATGCACATGTTATTATCATTGTTAGAAATAAACATCAAATAGATTATTTCTCATGAAGTTGTCAATTTTACTATTATTATTCATTAGCACTATTTACTTGCGTGTGAACCAATGCACCCGAATCTTCTACATCTCTTTGGCTACTGGAATCTTTGCAGTGGCATGCAATCTTTTCTTTATAGCCTTGCTTGAAGCCAATTTGTTTGTCCTCTTATGTGGGCACTAGATTAAATTCAATTCCCTTCATTTTTTGCATAATATTGTCAAATATTAAATGTATTTCTTATTTATACTTTTATATAAAAAAATTGATATGAAATTTCATTTACTTCTACTTACAAGACATGATTGAATTTATATCCTTTATATCCACCAAAGCCAAGATGGTGTTGACCAATCTTCTCTTTCCTAGCTTGTGTCACCTTTGATGTGTCTTGCAGCCTATTTATGTAAATTTTGAATATGTTAGATAATATAAATCCACAATCACACTTCTAAAAATATCTACCAAAATCCACAATCCAAATAAACATGCGATTGTTTCCTCACTGTGTTGACTTTAGGGTGGTACAAATATGGTGCAAATTGCATGTTGTAGTTTGTGCTTAATGCTTCAAGCATGTTGTTAGTGTCATAATGATATTTGATGATTGATAGCATTATATACCTTTCTAAGAAACTTGGTTGGTATTGTAACTTATGTAAATATTAGATAGTTTCTAATTTACCATTGTATCTTTATAGAAGCATCAGCTTTGTAACTCCTATAGATGATCACTTTGCTCATTCATTTAATCCATTCAATTATTTTGACATCTTCTCATTAAAAATTTAAATCAATGTGCTGCAAATGTGTTTTGATTATTTTTCTTTTTATATGCCTTAAGCCAAAATTTGTTTGAACCCACCAATTTCCTAACCATTGACTCTTTTGAAGGGGCAGGGAGGCTATTTGATTGCCACTCTATGTCAAATAGTATGAATTCTGCATCAAATTCTACATGACTTATTTATCTAAAGTCATGTCTTGAATTTATACTCATGCCGAGCTTTGACAATCATCTTCCACATTCTTCACAGGCACAATGACTAGCAGTGCTTCAAACAATCAATAATCTTAGGTGAATTGAAACAATGATCATATAGTTAGACCGCTACTAATTGACTGATAGTTGGATGGCTACTAACTGGAAAAAACAATCTACAACACAACCATTTGAGAGGTTGATGATATGTAATATCATTTTTTTGTGAAATTATATCATTTAATTTTAGTCAAATGTTGACCACAACATGTACAAATGTGCTGCAAATGTGTATGTGTGTGATTGAAATCTGAATGTACAGATTCATTTTCTCTTGGTAAAAAATTGAGTAATGATATGATATTCATGCACAGAATAGGATTGCTTTCCAATATTTATTTCTATTATCTTAGAGTATCTAATGGAATCACTAATTAATGAGTGGGTGTAATGTTGGCAGCAGTACAAAGCTGAAAATGGATGAATCTAATCACTTTATTAGAGATTCATCAGGTTTTGCATCAAATATGCTTGACACTCTGCCTCTACCAAGTTATTTAATGCTATTTGATTCTCTAGAGTTGTATTTGAGATGTATTTTGTCTTTACATGGTTACAAAAAGGTGTTGTATAAAATGTTACTTTTAGATTTCATGATTCACATTTTCGTTATAGGAATTACTTACAAGTAGATTCTAAACTCAAGGGTATAAATACACATTAATTGATACATTTTCTTTCCACCATTGAAAAATTCCTATATTATACATTTTAATATAACACAGAATCATATACATGTTAGATATATAACTGTAATCTTTTTTAAAGGAAAATATCTAACATAGAATATTATACATGTTAGATAAATGATTATAGTTATTGTAATCAAGTGAAGCATTTTAATGAATAACTAGAGATCACTAATTTGTGCATAATTATAATAATACTACCACATACCTATTTTTTTCAGATGGTGGGTTAATTCCTTTATCTCTTAGTCTCATCTCTTTTGCATCTTCAGTGATTTCATTCTACTCTAGCTGTGGCACCATAGGAGGACGCTTCTACTTTGGGTTAAGCTTTAGAGCCCTTCTATACTAGTCTCTCACAATCTTTAGATGTTTACAAGATTGCTTTAAAATTTGGGCTCTGTTCAAAATATTTTAACCAAACAACTCATCCATAGTTTTTATGAGTTGATCTTTTAATTTAGGGCCTTGCTCATTCCACCTTTTAACAAAAAACAAAATTGTTAGATAAAAAACTTAGTTCAAGCTATGTACATTGAATATATTACAAGAAATGGGTGAACTAAAAAATGTAGCAACCAATTATATCAAGCTACATACTTTTTATGTCATGTGAGTTCAAATATCTTCAATATTAAATCATAAAAAGTTTCATTAAAAATATCATTTCCTACAAAATCATCACAAGATCATTAGTAAAAAATGAGTTATGAATAAGTAAACTACAATTACACTCTAAATAATTATAATTTTAAAGTACCCAAAATCTTAGGAAATTTTAAGGGAATCATATCTTTCTCGACCATCAACAATGATACCTCCAACAATCCACTACAAGTAACACGAGCTGGTCCAGGAAAGACTACTAAATTATCACTAGTATTGGTATTAGTTCTATCACCATGAGAATGTGTACCTATCCTTGTACAAAGTTAATCAATATCATACTATACTTAAATGAACAAGAAATTAGAAATCAAATCATATTTAACACATAACAAAATGTAGCAAAACATAGATTTACTAGCTCTAGTTGTAGCAGGTGTGGATGTTTGTAAGCTCCTTGTTGCCAATCCTACAACTAGAAATCTCAAAGTGCTAGCATGCCTCGTGGAACTAGGCGTATGGAAACCATCAAAACCTAAAAAATAATCATATATATATATTCACAAAATGTATTGTCTTTTTAAAATATAGATTGAAAAAACATCATAACAGTCATATAAAACTGTCAATAATAATCATGAGGAAAAAAAATATATATATATATATATATACACACACACACAATGTATTGTCTTTTTAAAATATAGATTGGAAAAACATCATAACAGTCATATAAAACTGTCAATAATAATCATGAGGAAAATAATGTCCCTTTAGATGATTGAGAATTGAAAGCACATACCTATAGGACCTACACTAGTACCCTTGTCGGGTAGAACAACTCAATGTAGTCTCAAAAAATCATGTAACAAAACATACATATTATGGTTCATGATCCTTAAATTAGTATAAAACACAAAGCTTTATTGAACTATTGTCCTAGAAAAAGACTCAATGTTGCTTACTTTTAGATAGTGTGCTCTATGGTAGTTCATTTCTTATGGCCTATTTCTCTTCTGTTGGATTTATATCCATCAAAAGCCCAATAATGTAGATTGATGTTCTTGAGGGTCTTTTTACATAGGGTTATAGAGTCACTGCTATATGCAATGTCATCATCACATAATATTGGTGCCACCATATCAAAAAGTAATTGCTCTTGTGTAAGATGTTCTTTTCCCTTTTTGTAAGAATCAAATTGTGATGAAAACATCAGTAAAACAATCAAAACAAGTTTGAAACCTTAATGAAAGTAACATAATAATATGACATTTTGTAAAATTACAATTGCATAAAATTTTATAAAAAAGATTTACCTACACTGGAGAAGGGGTGGGAGCAACATCCCTGCCCCTGTCATCCAATGGATTGGCCATGTCACCCTGTGACAAAGAATATATATAAAAACATCAGCAATGAAAGGAACAATCGACTTAGCAAAAAATCTTATTATTAAAATTCTATATTGTATATTAGAGTTCTAATTGGAAGTAATTAGTTTAAATATTACATATATAGTACTTTCAAGTCCCATGATACAAAATTTCTAGGTATCTATGCAATTCAAATTGTAATCTATTAGCAACTCTTCCCCTAAACTTGTTGATTTTATCGCACATACAAAAACATGATTTCCCTCATGCACCTTGAAAATGCAATTGGGTCACTTATTAGTTGACCCAGGATGTGTACTATTTATAAAACCTACAATGTTCCCTATTTCTTTTGGCTTTCCATCAATGTACACAACAAGTCTTTTACTTTGATCATTTTCTTTCCATTATAGATAGTTTGTTGACAGTGCATACCTATGCATACCTTTTTTATATTGAACTATCTGCATCCAATTTTTGTAATTTTAACAAGGTCCTACATACTCCATCAATTCATCAATTTTTTTATAATTTACCTTTATGCCATCCATGGAAAATAGGCTCAAACCATGTAATGGTGATGGAGTTATGTGATATATCCTCTCATTAACACAAAAATCATTGTTAATTGGAGGTAATTCCTTGGGTATCCATTCTTTCTCAAGATGTGTGTACCTCAAGGGAGCCTTGATGTTTCCCTTTGTATCATCATCATAAGAACATGACCCCCCTTGAGCAAGGAAAATTGGATGCGTTTATTGAATTTTCTTCTAATATTTTCCCCTCTAGTTTGTCTCTCTTTCATAAACCTACTATATGTCTCACTATCTTCTTCTATTCCTGCATTTCACTCACTTGAGGAAGAAAAATATGATAGATACCTATTTGGTGGTATCTAAAGCCCATCAAATGAGAGATATAGTTGAAGGAGTGAAATATTTTGCTATAAAATAAGGCTAATATTCATAAAGTTTTCCTAAGGTTAATGTTGAAGGTAAAGAGAGAAAGCAAGGATGTAATAAACTTATACCTCCCGATCCATGGCACTTTGTACGATCCTTGTTAAAGGGGTATAATTTCCTACATATGTCAATTATTTGTCTTAAGTTAGTTACAATTTACATTATACTTATGCTACAAATGACATAAAACATAACACGAACAATATGCATTAATCGCAAAAACATAACATTATATATTTTTCAATTGGTTACCTCTACAAAAAAAAAATATTATAAGTAATCAACATGAAGAACTAAGCATCGTAACAAATATTTCAACCTAATCAACACCTAATACATTTCCATTGATCATGTCATTAATCATCTTCTTTGTCCATCTCATCATCATGAACATCATCATCACTATGACCATCATCATTGTTGTCATCATCATCATCATCACCATCACCATCACCACCATCATCATCTTCACCACTGCCGCTACCACCACCACCACCACCACCACCATCATCATCAATTCCATTGCCATCATCATTAACATCTTTGCCATCATCATTATCATCATCTCCTTCTTCATCTTCACCATCATCAACATCATCATCTTCGCCATCATCATCATCATCTACTTCATCTTCCACATATTTGGTATCTTCTTCTTCAATCACATTATATACTTTACTAGTCTTTCTCTTAGATTGTGTCTAACGACAAATGACCAACCCAGTTTATGTGGAATGCCAAAGTAAAACACTTGCTCACATTGGCTTGGAAGAACATGGGGCTCATTTCCAATTGGCTCAAATGACCTTGTATTAATAATTGTAAATCTATTATCATATTAAATAATAGTTGTATCAGGATCATTTTGATTTAGTCATAGCTTGTACCATTTGACACCGAATAGAACTTGTTTGAAGGAATTAAAGTCACACTCAATTATATTGTCCAAAATGCCATACTATCTGTTTTCAGATTGTTGAGGATGCATGTCATTTCTAGAAGAAAAGTTGGTGACCTCAAAAACTGTAGTTATATGAGAATCACAAGTTCTCTTAGTCTTGTCCACCTTTTTTATGTGAAATTTACAGCCATTGTAGTACATAGCTTTGTGGTGCTTGACCTATTATTTTTCAAACATATCAAAATTGTGTATCCATCCGTGAGTTGATATTAAAAAAATGGGTCATGATAGATTAACTTATACGTACATTTCCACCTCTTAAATCATTTTCTAGATCAATTACCATTGGCATAACATTGGGATCTCCATTACAATGAGCTTCTTTAACCAATGAAGCAACACCTTCCCATGTTAATGAGTGACCATTTTGTTGAGATCTTTCAATGCATACCATCATCCAATCAAGATTGTTTGCAATTAACAAATGAAGTGCATCCCACTCACAAGAAACTATATAAAATAAATATGTTAGATAGAAACAAATTATGCTAATTATGGATAATATTAATTTACTATAATAACATCTTATAATTACCTCTCACTTTCCTCAATCTACCTTTCCCCATCAAGTACTCCCCTTCGAATTTGTTCATGGATTTGGGATCCCAAATGCAATCTACATGGATCTTTGATGAAAACTTGGGAAGATATTCACTAATTTACAACATGGTTTGGTAGACCGTATATCCCTCGACTATGGAACCCTCAAGATGTTCTCTCTATCAAACCAATCCCTTCAAAATATTCAAGTGCCCCTCAACAATCAACATTGACCTAGTTCGTATAGGTCCACACAATTCAATCTCCTCAACTAGATGTATGAGGTAGTGTTCTTGTGCATTGAAAAGAGTTGAAGGTAAACACTTGCATCTCACACAAAAGCTGAGGAATTTTTCTCTTCCATTGCTTTATGTATTTTTTTAATGAATTTATTTATATGAAAACCACCTAGAAGATATTCATCATACAAAAATATATTAACGAGACTAATAACACTTGTATACAACAAATCTAACAAATAAGACTTCTAACCTCGTATATTTCTCAAGATCATATATAATGTGTTTGACACTCATGTTGTCGAAGTTGTGTGGGATAGATAGAGATAGAACATTCTGCAATAATAATAAAATGACATTTTCAATATATAATAAAATAACAAAATCAAAAGTACATGATGTTTTACAAATTTATTGTAAATAGACAAGAACATGACTTACCTTGATGAAGGTATGCCAATTATGTGTTTTCAACCCTGATCCAAAATCACCTTTCTTTGATATGAGACTGCTTATAGTTGCAGCAAATCCTATGGGAATTTAGTTTGTTTTTATGGATTCATATATGACATCAGTTTGTTTTTTGTGTTAATAACCAAGGAATGATACTTGTGTTAATCCAATTTCCATTGCTATTTGATTCAAGGAAAAACTTCAATGCACAATTAGATTCATTAATGCCATTGTAAATTTTGACCAATTTTTCTCTGTCAAGCCTTCCATCCAATATTTTCCATAGTGTCTCTATGTCATGCCCAAACTACGAGGGCAAAAACACACAATGATTTTTTTTAAAAAAAAATTATAATGATTAATTAAAGTGCTCTAAGTTGAAATGATTGAGATAATATTTTAAGTACAAGTTCTCTACATTACGTCTTAAGATTATAAACATGAGGACGATTACATCGTTAAGATATTGAAACTTTTGTTATAAGATTGATATCGATAAACTTATGTTCTTACATTTCTTACACAACATTATAGTAAAAGTTATTTAAAAAAAAAGATGTAGATGACTACAAAATTAGTTTAATGAAACAACTAAGCAAATAACATCGACATTAAAACTTATTTTAAATAGACAATAACCTGAAGTCTAAAACTAATTAGTACTCAAAAATTCAGACTTACTTCAATACCAAAACTAAATACATTTAAAAATTAATTTAAAAAAATCAAATCTAAATTAACGATTATATCCATAATATCTAACAATTGAATGAACCGAAATCGAAACTAACTTACATCTATAATTTTAAATTAAGACTAATTGATTTCTTATTATAACCATTACTTAATTAACATTATATCTACTATTGATTTTTAAATTATTTAAGGAAACTTTCTAGATTTAATACTTTTTATAAGCAACCAAACTAATTTAATAACTAACACTTAACAAAATACAAGCAACTAAACTAAACTAATTTTAAACTAAAACTCTTTATGAATTAACATATATCTTTAAAACAATTATCATTAAAACAAACATATTAATCAATTAACTAAAATTATTAATATTTAACAAATAACAAACAATAACTAACATAAAACTTTAATAAATTACCTAACTTAAATACTAACATGCTAAATCTAAAACAAATATTAACTTAACTACTTACTAACAAAAAGAATGTAAATTAACTTAACATATACTAACTACCCTATCTAACTCTATTTCTAACTAATCTTAAATTTCAATCACTAACTTATTTTAAACATTAAATAAAACAAAAATTTAAATTTAACAATAAACTACTAACATACTAATCAACTAAGCTTATTAACCACTAACCTAACCACTAACTCTATCCTATAATAACCTATACTCTACCCTCCACCCCACCCCCCCCCCCCCCCCCCCCTCCCCCACACCCCTACTCTATTCCCAAAGACTAGAGGCCTGCGCTTAAGGATAGAGCGCTGCCCCACGCACTTGCGTGCTGACGTAAACTTGCTCCCTCCAATGCGTGGGGGGGTGGGTTACAAAATTCAAAGATTGTTTTGTTTTTTTTAAATAAAACCCTCCTTCATTCTCCAAAGGCAAATCGAACCCTGCACCAAGACAAGAGGTGTTGTACAGGGTGACGTCACCATGGACTGATGTCTCTGACCTTGCTTCCATTTTAAATTTAGAGATCTTATCAAGTCCTATACAAAGAGATGCGCCCAACATAGGGATTGGAAAAGAAACATTAATGCAAAAAATTTTATAGGTAGAAAGGATATTAAAAGGGATATTTAGGATATCTAATATAACTATGATATTTTTATTTACTTGATGTTTATTTTATTATTGTTTTTAATTTTAATCTATTTTTTCAATAAGCAAAAAGGATCTTTTTAGAGAATCTTTTGATTCTCTGTTACCAAATGAATTAATTTGAATCTCCCATACAAAAGGCAGAGAGTTTTACTCTCTTGCAACATTTATTTTTTTTGAAAATTTTCTAAGTATAGATTTCAAAGCCATGCATGAATATATATATATATATATATATATATATATATATATATATATATATATATATTGTCTATATTTTTGAATAGAATTAAAACATGGATACAATAGTTCGAGGCATATTAACACCATATTTAATATGATCTCCTATACAATTTGAATTACAATATATCAACCATAGACGTTATTTTCTTTCCTTAATATAATTATCATTTTGAACATATAAGGAACATATAAAGAACTTAAAAATTTTCTCAATTAAACCATCATCAAATCATCTTATTTCTGATGTGCATCCTTCTAATTTGAAATTACGATTAAATCACAAGATAAACAATTATACTCAACACCAATTTTATTGGCAAACTTGATTCAAAGGCTCAACCAAGAAAGAACCAGGAAGAAAACCCGGCGTCGTTGCCATTACAACAATGTTTGAAAAAAACCAAATACATAGGATTTCAATCCCGAATTACAGTAATTCAATTGAATTTTCTTCATGACCCTCATCAAGGGATTTATAATGTTTTCTGCAACACATTTCTAGAACCATGGAGGGAACAAAATCTGATCAGGTGACCAAAAAAACATGACCAAGAACAATTCAAACATGCATATTCATACAAGTTTTTCACAATAAGATCCACAATGAATCAACACTAGGGAAAGGTGGATTCTTCCAACAGGAGAAGTCAAGCACAACACCAAATCAGATGCCCAATCAGGGCTATTAACAAAGAACTTTTGTTCTTCCATTTAACCATGCCATACTAATATGAGGTTTGTGCTAATGGGTAGGAGCCCATAACACCCTACCCTCTCTCCCTCTTCTCATCCTGAGAAGAGACTCTACACTAGTTGGAGTCCAACTAAACAAACCTTTCCCAAAATTGGTCACTTCTGCCCTCTCCAAGGGTGAGTAAACCAAAACATCCATGCAATAAAAAAATCTCAAAATTGCAAACATAAACATGAAAGGAAATCATCCAAAATAACATGGTTTTCAAATCTTCCCAACATACCCACAAACATACAAACATAGAAACAACAACAAGGTAGCATAAGCATGAAACAAACATGAAAGCTGAACAAGGGAGATGAGAATTCCTACCTTCACAAAGAGGTAATGTTCCACTTCCTTCCTTCAATCTTCAAAAACTCCTCTCTAAATGTAGAGATTGGGTAACAACCTCCACTAGTCCAAGTAGGGGGTCTAAATAAGCCTCAAACTCAACCACCCAAAAGGATCAATAACTACACCCACCCACCTACAAATCTAGAAGCTCCTAACTCAACCCACACTATGGTTAAACACTAAGTGGAGGTGAGGTGAGGTAACTCAAGATAACCACTTGCAATTTTCGCACAAAGGTAAAATGAGACTTTTTGAGAGATCTCCAAAGTCAACAAAAGGGGCTTAGGGGTTGGAAAAGGCCCCCAACCCATACCCATACCCCTTGGGTATAAAAATTACATGTTTTAAAGCCTTAGGAATAGGTTTAAAGCCAAAAAAAAGCTAGGAAAATAATTAGGACCATCTAACAACTCTAAAAGCAAATTAAGCACTAATCTGGATTAGGGATGACTAACCTTGATTAAGAACCCAATTAGCAAACTAACACTAACTTATACCAACATAGGTCCAAAGGTTACACAGCTAACCCAAAACAGCACACTAAAGAACATGCATAATTCACCAGTGTCAAGCGACACTAAAAGAACATAGTTACGAACATTAACATTCACTAAACACAGAAAGAAAATACATACATCTCACAGTACAATACTTGAATTACGAACAACAAGGTTTCCAAAATTAACACATAGAGATCAGTTATGTTCCTCCATTGGTTTCCTCAGCTAAAATATCTGCACACTCATTGCACACATCAGTAGTCCCGAAAATCACATATACATATGTATATTTACATATCAGGAATCATATAAATTAAAACATCCATCTATAAAAAAAATTAGGGTTCCTCTCATCCTATTCAATTCTTAACCATTTAAAATATCTTAACAAAAATGTTAATCCTACCTTTTTCTTAATTCATCAACCTTCATATACATAAAACATTAAATGACAAACATCAAACATCTGAAAATAACATCACACAGCATGAAATAATATAGTATGTTCTAGCATCAAATAATGTCTCAAAATCTCGAGTCGTGAGTATCAAAATGATAAAGTAACATCTAAGGCTATGAAGGGTTGGGGCGAGGCCTCACACTCTATTAGATTCTTTTCAATATGTATAGCATCAGACAAATGCATAATTAGAAGATGCTTGTAGTATGACAACCTACTAAATTGTCTAGGATTGCTTTTAAGTCCTTTTGGAAGTTGCTCATTAATGCCTTGATGACCTTCACGAACATCAATTATATCATTAGTAAAAAAAAGACAATATCCAAATTTAAATTTTATACAAAAAACTACATCAGATGGAATGACGTTACCTTGATAATTCATTCCATTATATTCCAACTTCCACATGTGGTGTGTCATTCTTCATGGCTTTGATGTTGTCTCTTCTTTCCCATTGAAAATATGGTTTTTGGTACTTTGATACTTATGATTATTTTGGAGAATGTTTCTATGCTCATTGAACAACTACTCTCCTAAACTCTTTGAACGACAAGATTTCATCTTTGGACTAGAAATTGGACATGCAAATTTTACCTTTGTCTAAAGACCTACAAGATCATGTATAATTGGATGACATGTGTACTATAAGATTCATATTTATAATTATCACTTGCAACTTATACATACAACAAAAATTCGTTAGCACTATTACATATCAAAAATATGTGTTAACAGTTTTACATACCACAAAAATGTGTTAGTCCAGGGGCATCATGTATTGTCCATACAAGAATTGCATAGAATTGAAATTTTCGTTCACCAATTGGTCTAGAGATGTCATACATAGTGACCCCATTCCATAACTCCAACAATTCATCAATCAAGGGCTCAATATATACATTCATATCTTTCACTTGGTACTTACCTAATTGAATGAACATAAAAAATATATAATTATTATGGTGATTTTGATACTATGTTTATAAATTAATTTAAATTACTATTAAATAGAAAAATACTTGGTACAATCATTGCCAACATTATGTGCTCTCTCTCTTTACAGACATCCAAGGAGGAATGTCATTTTTAATAACAAAAATAGGCCAGACCAAGTAAATAGATCTCATCTCTCAAAATGGATTGACACCGTCTATTGCCAATGAAAGCTCCAAATTATGAGGTTCTTTTTTAAATATTGGCCACCTATCTTCTATGTCTTTAAATGTAGAACTATCTCTAGACATTCACATAATGTCATCTTGACTTCTATTGTGTGCATGGTAATCTATAAATTGTGCCAAGCTAGTACACCTAAATAATCATTGAGGACGTAGAATAATGGGAATGTACTGAAGAACTTTGTGAGGCACCTATTTTCATTCTTTGATTTGATCAATATCTACTAGTGTGACAATCAAGGCATTCTGTTGCAAATTCATGTTGTTTATTATATATAATATGACCTTTGGGACATACATGTATTGTTTGATACTCCATTCTAGTATCTTTCATAATGGTCAATAATTCTCAGTAAGAGCAAGGTAGAATGTTTGATGGTGGTAACAAATACTTGCCTATCAAGCTATGGAAAAACATTGTTAATATAAAGAACATGAATGGTACACTAACATAGAAAATGATAAAGATGGAAAAAATGACACTATACCCTCGCATACATGAGATTGCTACATTGGATATACCATTCATAACCTTGAAGTTTACCAACAATAATACAAGAGAGAGAGAGAGAGAAGTGTTGTTTGGGAGCCTTGGTACAAGGGCTCATTTTTTTTTTCAATTATAGGTATATCAAGGTGCTCTTCATCATCATCATTAGATGCAAGACTATCATTGTCTTCATCATCTTCATCAGTTGCACCAGTAACATCTTCTTCAATCCTATTCTTTGGCACATTATCAACTGCACCAATTCCAACATCTTTAATTTTTTTCTCTTCCTCGGGATCATTTTCTTCCATGGGAGCATTACTTTCTGCTTTGATATTCACACCTCCATGTTCCGCCAGATCAAAATCCACATTCACCAAAGGATGAAAATCCTTCCCCCCTTCAATGAGATCATGTTGCCTACAATGTCTTTGAGCTATTGTGATTAGAATTATTTAATTTTTTAAGCCCTTTCATTTTTTGCAAGGACAATAAAATTTTCCATCACCTTTTCTTTTGAATTGAGACCACAATATTCTAACAATTGTTGCCTTATTTTTGTTCTAGGTTCATCTTGTTAGGCATGGACTTTCTTCATAGGAAAATATTTAGGCTATAAAATTATACCAAATATAAACATACAAGCATTAGTAGTATCTTGCATATAATTGATAATAATAAAATAATTAAATATTACTATCTCTTCAGTAAATATGGAATCTAAACAAATCAAATGAATTATAAAATATAAGTATTGGCATTGATTTTGAACAAAAATTATCCATTTATGTATGGTTTCACTTGAAATATGTTGCTACAAAAAATATGAGTAAAGGTATGGATGGTTTTTGTAAGATCAAGTTAGGATCAAGAAACACCGAGGGGTGGCGGTGATGGGGTGTGAATAAGTATTGTAGCACTTTCAAACCAATCATTAATTTTTAACCTAACCATAAATTATGCTACCCAGGGGTTAACATATACTATATCATCCCTACTATCCCAAGAAATTGAATTGATTAAATAATGTATAAATAAATAAATTAATGTTGGATGTTCAACAAACAATGAAGAAAATAAAGAATGTTAAATAATGTTCCTCTTGTTGGGAATAAGAAAAATAGAATATGTATGCAAGGTTTCTTTGCATGTCAAATAGTAAAATATGGGAAGAAAATCATAATGTATGATGTCTATAAAATCTTCTCAAATATTACACAAAAGAATTCCACAACCAAATCATGTATAAGCCTAATTAATGAAGATGGTGACAAAATAAGGCCAAGTGGAAGCTAATGAAAACCAAGATCAGAAATGAGGTAGCACCTATGATAGAGTCATCATCAAAGAGATGAAGAATGTCCTCAAGTGTATTGGTCAAATCTACAAGATGAGATCATAAATTAAACCTACATTATTTTTCAGGAATTCATCCCACTAAATTAAATATAAAAGATTGATTAGCACTTCTTGCAAAGAATGACTATAATCAATAATTGTTGGAGAAGTGATCTCAATGTATGTCATGCTACTAGACTACCTATCCCATGATGATGTCTCCAGACAACATATTTGAATACAAAAACCTCAAATTGAATTTTCCAATGTTTGAATGCAAGACTTCTTGACCTTATAGTACTAACTCAAAAACAAAGAATGTGAACCTTTAAATCTAGATCAGGACTGATTAAAGTCAAATAACAATCAAGAAATGTCTCAATGTCATCACAAATATCAAGATTTTCCAACTTATAAGTTCCATTTGTATAGTGTCAAATGGTAGGTTATCACAGTCATCCATAAAAAATTCATTACAATTTTCTGTCTTGTTTTAGTTTTTTAAATCTAGATTAGGACTGATTAAAGTCAAAGAACTATGAAGACATGTCTCAATGTCATCACATTAAAGCATGGATAAAGTATGTGCATATAAATTAAAGAACCTTAAAATATAATAATATTCAAAATGCTTATGCTAAATCTATGTTATTTAGAGGGAATTTTGTCAATATGCAAAGTTTCTAGGGATGTCGCCTACATGTCCCCTATCACTGGGATAGGGATGCCTAAAAAAATAATGGGGGATGCATCCCTGGATAATCTAGCTCATTGTATAATACAACCCTCAAAAGTATCATATCAAATTCATCTATATGCATGTAACTAGATGTTATTTTAGATAAAGTTAATAAGTTAATTGTATGGGCAAAAAAGACAAACTCATAACATAGATACTAATCCAATAATTTTTTTATAGAAAGGATAAGTTAAAGAAAGAAACTCATGTAAAGAAACATTTAGGCTTATGTTTTGGGTCCAATGTTGAGGCTTCAAGGGAATTTCTCCTTTTTTTTGCCTTCACTATTAAGAAAAATGTAAAATTTCATGAATAAGAAATAATACATCGATAAGTTTTGAAAATAATCCATAGCATATACATTCCACCATATACAATAGTCAAAGTACAATGTGAAACATTGAAAGGTAGGAGCCATAGTATGAAGGATTTAAAAAATATAGACATTGTTATTTCTAGATATTTTCTAAATATTTTTAAGAGATTTTATCAAAACCTTACTGAGATTTTGGAATACCTTTTAGAGGTATCAATTTACTTATAGATTCAAATCAATGGTTTTGAGTTGATTGGTTATTTTCAAAATAAGGATTCAAACTTTAGTTTTCTTACTTAAAATCCAAATTGTAATTAACTAGATCATTTATCACCAATTACTAATTAGAAATAGCCTTGATATTGCAGTAAGATCCTAGACAATTCAACACTAGATTCAAGTTATAAATTATTATTGTAAAAATATTCCAAACAATTCACTTCTATATCCCATTGCATTTGTGTATCATTATCTGCCAATTCAGTGTTCATCGAATGATAGTCTATCATTTTGACATTGACACAATTTCACTTATTATCTACCAATTTTGCACTAATAAGAATTTATACAACATTATATGCCATTTTTCTATTGATCCATTTCCCTATCTTCTACTAGTTTTACATTATTTTGAATCTAGATATCTTTCTACCAATTAGTATATGATTACTTATTCTATCATAACCCAATTTCTATATGCTTTTTCCTTGATCACTTTCAGATCTTATAGGGTAGAATGAATGGAGATATGAAAAGACTTCTCAAACTATCACATTGCCTTGTTCTCAGCTTACAACCTTCATCAGCTGATCATATTCTATTACATTGTAGAGCATTCAACACCTAGATCATTTTTTTCTTTCTAGCTAGGGCATTCACTTAGGTTGGCCATCAATGCCCTTGAATTAGCAACCCCATAATGGTCCTTTTTTAGCACCCTAATTTGAGTCTCAAATCTTGAATCTTGTCTACAAAGTTCCAAACATTCATACATAGGGATCCATAGAAACCATTAAATACCAATGGGAAATGAGATAAATTTAATAAGTGGTGATGAATCCAAAATAGTCCAAGAAAGTGACTACATTGATTCATGCTCAAAGATATCTTAAAAGCTATTTTTTTAAAAATATTGCAGGGCATGGGAGACATTATTGATTGTGTTGGTTATTTATTGAGCATGGGTTTCATAGTTTGAATTTTCTTTTATTGATGTGCCAAGTCAAACCCTACAATATCATATATGCAAGAAATGGCTCCCAAAAAAAAAAATAGTTCCATTATGCAAGATCAAAGCCAATAAACCCCTTACCTTGAATGGCTCTTTATCACACCTCTGAAGCCTCTCACTTGGACTTTTCCACATGAATAAATGAAGTTTCAATTTTCTTTTTTTTTAAATATCGCCAACAACATCAAAATTTGGACAATAAATTTAACTATCATCGAAATTTTGATGATAAACTTCACTGTCGTTGAAATTTCAATGTTATTGGGATCATATTTTTTTTTAAATGAATTTGATAGGCCAAATTTGCATGCCACCAAAAATTTAGGTCAAAAATGCAACCCAAATGTACTAGTGTGAAATATTAAAAAATCCATGTAGCTCAACCTTCTAGGATGACTTGGTTGTAGTGATGATCGACCAACATTTCTTAGAAAATGACTAAGTGTTGGACACTAATAGGCAACAAGGCTTAGAGATCAACAATCTCCCCCTTTGACATTAGTTGAAAAACACTTTGTCACAACTTAGTAATCCATTCAAAATTACAAAATATCAAAAATAGCACTCCCCCTAAGACTATGATTTGATCTTCAAAAAAATTAACTCTGCTATACAATTTGTACATGTTTGTGAACTTCGATACCAAATCATCTGAAAACTTTGCTTCTAATTTGATCTTCTGACTTCATCTATGTTGATAATGCATAAACAATTTTCCATTTTCTATAATGATAATTTCCCCTTTTATGTTGTCATGAGGTTTTTTCCCTTATTTTTGTCACTTTATGGCTGGGGATTGGTAGGGGTTGGTTAGTATTATTATAATATTTAGAATAACTAAAAGGGTTGGGGGGAAGTGAATCATTTATCCAAGGTCTAGATGTACCAATTGAAAAAAGAAACACTTAAACAGTATCAGATCTTATCATTTCATTGCTCAGTCTCTACTATAGACTTTTGGTAACATTAGCTAGTTGTCCATTGTTCTAAAATAATAGACTTGCATAATGTAAACATTAGTCATTAAAACATCATAATCACATCCACAAAAGTTTGAAACTAGGATTTAACATGGAAACCCAATTTGAGAAAAACTACTAGCAATGTGTCACCAATTTTCACTCTTCTTAAGTTAGTCATGTTAGGAGCCAACACTATCAAAGGTTACAAAACACATTACTAAATCTAACCTTGTTAAAGGATTTAATCATCCTATTCAAAGTGGCCTTGTTAGAGGACTTTATAACATTTCATTGGAATGTCACCTGGTTAAAGGATTTACATAGACTGGTAGGTCCTTATGACTATTAGGTCAACCTTGATTAAAGGATTTCAAATATTGTTCACAATGGTTAGAATGTAACAACAAATTTGATCTATTAAGTACAACACACTTTGCATACACAAATATATGTTCAACTCTCATGTACTGATTCAATGTTTGGCCTCCATTATCATTTAAATCTTTGATTCACTTGGCAATCCTTAGTGCAATCACCCTTCACTTCTTTTCATCTCAATTCATCCTTCTACTTAAATTCATGAGTCAACAACATTAGTAACAATTCCAACTCTCTAGAACTTCTTCACTTGCCCATAATCTTTGTGTTTTTCATAGAAAGTTCATCTATGTACCTCCTTAAATAGACAATTCTAATCTTTTTCTACTTAAATGCCACCATAGATCTTAGGGCTTACGGTTCAATCCATCAAATATAATTAACGTGATCATCATTTTTTTTATCTCTTATTTTCTAGAACCTTATCCTTGAATTCATCACTTAGGTCATTTAGCTAATCCTCTCCTAGAATTAAATGATCCAACTCATCAATCCCTATCTTCAACATGTTTTCCAAATCCCAAGAAATCAACTTAGTCAATTGGAAATAAAGATTCCTCACAAATAGTTAAAAAAAATTTCCTTGGTCAATAGTAAGTTGTGACACTCAATCATCACTAAATTACTCATTCATTATCAAACTTATTTCTTGGCACTTACACTACCACTCAGTTGATATTGATTCTCGGTTAACACTAACTTTTCTCAACACTTATTGTCATTCAGTCAACACTAGCATCACTCGACATCTGCAGCAAAATTCTTTAGTCTTCTACTCTATTACACAATCAAGCCTATACATTTGATCTATCTTTCCACACACTTTCAAGTCTTTTACATTATTTTCTTCTCCCCTTGTAACATGATTTAAACAATCAATACATCTTGTCAAAGTCTAACTAATCAAATGTCCATTTGTAGTTTCCTTTTCATAACTCAACCTTTCCTCTAGGTTCTTTTTTTATGAGTAGCTTCTCAAATCCTCTTCGTCAATCAAATAGATATGACACTTAGATCAAATACCAAACTTTCTCACCAATAGGTTTGACATCAATAACAACATAACAATTATTTCAACTATAGCACCAATAATCTCCCTATTTGGCATTGATGGCAACACCTCTAAAATATTGCAAGAATATGTGAAGTTACCATACAATCCAAAAATCACTCCCTCTTACTTAACATGTCTCTACTAGCTTTCACTTTCTCCTTCTTTCATGTTAATTCTCTCATAATCTCTCCCTCATGATGTCATATATTTTCTCTTCCTCTAGATATATATCTCCCTCTTTTTATTTTAGATAATCT
Organism: Cupressus sempervirens; assembly: GCA_028749045.1. Taxonomy (NCBI): domain Eukaryota; kingdom Viridiplantae; phylum Streptophyta; class Pinopsida; order Cupressales; family Cupressaceae; genus Cupressus; species Cupressus sempervirens. Next base: position 440,168,589 of record CM053792.1, read on the forward strand.
CTCCCTCTTTGAAAATAATGCCAAAGATATTATCTTTGTCTCATACATATTTTTCATGTAGATACTTTCATGTCAGTTCTAAATTATTCATATATCATCTTCATATTACTATTCCATCATTTTTTCCTTCTTCTTTACTATTACTACTACCTTAGAAAACTCTCAAAGTAGAACTATTTGCATCAATATGTAAGATAGTCTGATCAACACATTTGATGCAGTGCTTCACTTTTACTTAAGTAGCTTTATCTAGGGGAATCATGCCTAGTTTACCTCTAAGATATTCATGATTATCCTTAGGTAAAGCTTTATGTGAATATATCATCTATTTTCTCTTTTGTGTTCACATATTCCAATTTCACTTCTTTGTCTTGAAGTAGTTTTCTCAAGTAATAATACTTGATAGAAATGTTCTTTGTCTTTGTGTGAATAACATGATTCTTTGATATGTTGATAGCACTTGTGTTATCACAATAGATAACAACTAGATCAATAATATCCTCCTTCATACCTTTCAACAATTGCTTGATCCATATGATATTTGAACAATTCACTATGGCTGCCACATACTCAGTTCCAATTGTTGATTGGGAAATATAATTCTCCTTCTTGCTTGTCCATGAAATCAATCTATTTATTTGAAATATTGCACTACCATGTGTCCTCTTCCTATCATCAACATTTCCTTCCCAATCAGATTTAGTAAATACCTTAAATTCAAATAGATCATTCTTCTTGTAATACAATCAATAGTCTTTTTTTTTCTTGTAGATATCTCAGTATTCTTTTCACTGTCATCAGGTGATTATCCTTAGGACTTGTTGAAAATATTGAAACTATTCCAACTACTAATGTAATATCTGATCTTCTATGAGCAACATATTACAGTTTACCAATCTTTGATCTATATTGTGTTTGCTTCACACTAATAGAATCACCATTCTTAGATAATTTGTGTCTAGTAACCATAGGTGTACTCATTGGTTTTGAATCTTTCATCCCAAAAAATTTCAATATCTCCTTGATATATTTGGACTAAGTAATGAAAATAATGCGCTTTATACTTGTAAACTAACAAATACTTTGATCTCACCAAACATAGACATTTCAAAGTCCTTCATTTCATCAACAGAGATTTGTGTAATGCTTCCTTGCCTCCAAATATGATATTATCAACAAAAATTCTAGATAACAATACCTCATTGTTCTTGCTAGTCTTCAAATATAAATTATTTTATCATTTGTTCTTGCAAAACCAATCTTCACCAAATAATTATGCAATCTTTCATCCCATGCCCTTGGGGCTTGTTTCAAACCATATAAATATTTGTAGAACTTACACACCATATTCTTCTTGTTGGGATCCACAAATTCTTCAGACTATTCTATGTATACTTGTTCTTCAAGCATCACATTCATAAATCTAGATTTGACATCCATTTGATATACCTTAAATCCTTTATAAGAAAAATATGTAAGCAATGTTCTAGCTCCTTCTAATCTTGCTACAAGGGAAAATGTTTCCCCATAGTCAAAACCTTTCTCTTTTACATATCCTTTGCATACCAGTCTTGCCTTGTTCCTTGTGACCTCACCTTTTTCATTCAACTTGTTCCTAAATACCCACTTTATTCCAAGAACATTTTTGTCTTTAGGTCTGGGTACTAGAGACCATATTTTATACTTTTCAATCTATTTGATTTCTTCATTCCTCACTTGTATCCAATCTTCATTCTCCAAAGCATCTTTCATAGATTTGGGCTCAAACTCACAAAGTAAGCATGTATCACTTCTTATTCTTTTTCTTTCCATAACACTAGATTCTTTATCTCCAATGATTTTTTTAGGTGCATGATGTCACCTCACATATTTTTCTAACAAGGGCTCTTTTCTTCTTTGTTCTTCAATAGGTTCATCTGGAAAAATGATTTCAAGCTTATTATCTCTCTCTTGTTTAGGATCTTATTCATATTTTGTCCATTTGGCATTCCCTTCCCAATGTTTGGATTCCTCTGTCTATTTCTCAGCACCCATAGTCTATTGTTTGACAATTGGTTGTTACAACTCAACATTCCCAGTTAGTTGAGGATCAACATTTTTTTTCTTATTTAGGTGAAGTGTTTGGAGAACTATCATTCACATATATAAATGAACTACAGTCTTCAAGTTTTGTCTTACATTCAACTTCATTTTTCTTTGTATATTCATCAACTTTCACATTTGCACTTTCCACAACTTTTTTAGTGTTAGAGTTCAAACACTTATACATTTTTCTCTTAGTGGAATATCCTCACAATATACCTCCATCACTTTTAGCATCAAGTTTTCCATTCCTATTATCTTTAAGTGTGTAACATTTTCTTCCAAAGAATTTGAAATATTTCACATTAGGTGCATATCCATACCACAATTCAAAAGGCATAGCATTTCTACCTTTCTTTACTTACACTTTGTTCAAAGTATAAACAATTGTACTTAGAGCTTCTCTCCAATATTTTGGTGACACATTCTTCTCCATCATCAATTTCCTAGCATAGTCCATAATTGATCTATTTCTTCTTTCAGCTATTCCATTCTGAGGAGGGGTCCTAGGTGCAGACATTTATTTGTTGATTCCTCTATCATTGCAGCATATGTTGAAATCATTGGAAATGAATTCACCACCTCTATCAAATCTCAAACACTTTAGATTCTTCCCTATCTCTTTTTCAACTCTAGCCAAATACCACTTAAATAGATGAAAAGAATCATATTTTTCTTTAAGAAACATTGTAGTCATTATTCTAGAATATTCATTAAAAAATAGAATAAAATATTTATCTCCATAATAGCTTTGAACACCAACAGGTCAATATAAGTCAATATCAACCAAACCCAAAATATCACCAGATGAATATGTTTTTCTCTTGAAACTAGACTTTATCATTTTTCCCAAATGACATTGTTTACATATAGCATTGTCATGTTTATTTAGTTTTGGTAAACCTCTTACTATTTTTATTTTTCTAATGCTAGCCAAATTATCAAAATTAACATGACATAACCTTTTGTGCCATAACCAAATATCTTCATGTTGTGCAAACAGACATGTCTCATCAGATAAATCTAGATAGAAAAAGTTAGCTCTTGTTTAATCATCACTTCCAATCAATTTACCATCGACATAAAAAAATTGGCCTTCTTGTGATGGAATTCAAATCTGTACCCTAATTTGTTTAATAGTGAAACACTCAATAGATTATAGTTAAGTCCTTCAACCCAATGAACATTGTCACATTTGATCTTATCAGTTAGTTGAATTGATCCTTTACCTATCAGAGACATGGAACATTATTACCAAATTTAACACAACCACCCTTGTATGGTCCAATGTCCTCAAATTTACTCCTATCACTAGTCATGTGATTAGAGAAACCACTATCAATTATCCTTCTATCACTTTTATCTACATAAGAGATTAAAGAAGGTTTCTCATCTTCATCAAAATCATCTTTCATAGAAACATAGACTACCTCTTCATCATTACTTTCAAATTCATTATCAATTTCTTCTTCAAGAATATAACAAGATTTCCTACGTGTGCCCTTGTAGTCCTTAATCTTCTTGAAGTCTCGATCATCTCTTCTTCCTTTGTACTTGTTCTCATTCATTTCATCCTTGTCTTCTCTATCAGGACACCTTGCAGCAATATGACCAACCTTGATGCATGAAAAATAGATTATGGGAAGCTTACCTTTGTATTTTCCTTTGCCTCGAAATCTCCTAGCAATCAATTCTTCAAGTTCATCAAGTTCATCATCATGTCACTTTCACATGTTTTCCATTTCTTTTCTTGCTACGAATCAATTGTGATTTAAAAGAAGATTCAATAGTAGCAGGAGTGTAATTATCAAAATTAGACATCTCAAAACTAGTAAGCCTACCAATTACACCTTCCAAAGTTAGGTCATTAGCTAGAGTACATCTCAATTCTTGTATTGTAAAACTCGAATAGCATAAATAGAAAGTAGAGTTCTCAATACCTTTTTGATTATTGTTTCATCTTCAACCTTTTCTTTAGCTCCTCTAATTGCATTTATAACCTCTTTGATTCTTGTATAATACTATACTATGTTCTCACCTTTTGTCATTCTCATTTCATCAAATTTACCTCTCAGACTTTCTAATTTGGCTCTTAAGACATTATCATCTCCTCCAAAGATGGTATTTAGTTTATACCACATTTCCTTTGAATTTTTAGACTCCTTTAGCTCATCAAACTCAACATAGGTTAGGGTTGAAGAAATCTCCAACATTGACTGATTGGGTTCTTATTTTTCTTTCATTTGTTGAGCAATTAGAGGGACTGTTATTGTGTCCACATATGCATTGTCTAGAAAATCCAATGCAACATCACCAATACTAGCTATATGTAGCCTCATCAACTTTTTCCATGTGGGAAAATTTTCCTTGTTCAACTTTGGTATCTCTATTTTGTATGGCATGATCTTTAGCTTTGAGTACCTTCAAACTTCTCTACAAGCACCAATGCTATGATACCAATTGTTAGAATATTTAGAATAACCAAGAAGGGGGGGGGAAGGGGGGCTAGATCAATTATCCAATATCTAGCTATATTAATTGAACAAACAAACACTTAAACAACATCAGACCATATCATTTCATTTCTCGGTCTCTACTGTAGAATTTTAGAAATATTAGCTAGGTATCCACTATTCTAAAATAACAAACTTACAAAATGTGAAAATTAATCAGTAAAACATCATAATCGCATCCACACAAGTTTGACACTAGAATTTAACATTGAAGCCCAATTTGGGAAGAACCACTAGCAACATGTCACCAATTTTCACTCTTATGAAGTGAGCCTTGTTAGGATCCAACCCTGTTAAAGGTCACAATACACACTATTAAATGTGAACTTGTTAAAAGATTTAATCACCCTATTAGGAGTGGCCTTGTTAGAGGAATTTAGAACATTCCATTCCAATGTCACCTAGTTAAAGGATTTACATAAGTTTCTAGGTCCTTATGACGTTTAGGTCAACCTTAATTAAAATATTTCAAATATTGTTCATAATGGTTAGAAAGTAACAAAAAATTGATTTGTTAAGTATAACTCACTTTTCATGTATAGATATCTATTCAAATCACATCTATTTATTCACTATCTAGCCTTCATTGTCATTTCAATCTTTGATTCATTTGGAAACACTTCAAGAAATCACCCTTTACTTCTTTTCAACTCAGTTCAGCCTTCTACTTAGATTTTCTAGTCAACAACATCAGTAATAGCTCCAACTCTATGGAACTTCTTCACTCGTGCATATCCTCTCTACTTTTCATAGAAATTTTGCCTTTGTACCTCCTTAAATAGGTAATTTTGATTTTTTTCTGCTTAAACACCAGTGTAGATCTTAGGGTTTATGATTTAATCCAACAAATACAATGAATCTAATCATCATTTTTTTAATGTCTTATTTTCTAGAAACTTCTCCTTGAATTGATCTCTTATGTTTTTACCCAATCCTCTCCTAGAATTAAATGATCCAACTCATCGATACTTACCTTCAATAGACTTTCCATATCCCAAGAGATCAACTTAGTTGGCTGAATCAAAATTCCTCACAAATAGTTAAAATATTTTTCCTCAACCAACACTCAGTCATCAATGAATTACTCAGTCACTATAAAAATTCTTGCTCAAGACTTACAATGTGACTCATTCAATACTAATGCTCGATCAACACTAACTTTTTTCGACACTTATTGTGGCTCGATTAACACTATCAACACTTGACATATGCATCAAAACTCTTTAGTCTTCTACTCTATTACTCGATCAAGCCTATACATTTGATCTATCTTTGCTCACACTTTCAATTCTTGTGCATTATTGTATTTTCCTCGTGCAACATGATTTAAACAATCAATACATCTTGTCAAAGTATAACTAATCAAATGTTCATTTGTAGTTTCCTTTTCATAATTCAACCTTTCCTCTATGTTCTTTTGTTATGAAAAGCTTCTCAAATCCTCTTCATTAATCAAATATATATGATACTTTGATTAGATAGAAAATTATCTCACCAATAGGTTTGACATCAATGACAACATAAAAATTATTTCAATTGTAGTTTCCAATAGGTATTTATCCAAAAAAGTTTTGTGATTAGCCAAAATTTCCTCTAATTCTTGATTCCATCTTGTTCTCACTAATTCTAGGACCTGAATTTGAATATCTAGTTGAGCAACTAGATCAATTAAGCTTTTTGTTGTGGAGAGATGTGTATATCTCTTTATTAGATTCCACACCACAGATAGCTCTCTCTGAATTATTTCCAAATGGAGTAGTAACATGAATTGAATAGAAATTAATTTATTCCTAATGCTATTATCTCTAGCCATCAACATGGTTAATCTTCCCTATTTGAATGTCAATTTATTGTATGAATGTGAGCTTGAACTTGCATTCTTTCTGAACAAAATAGTAGAAATGTTCATAAATGCCTATATTTTTTCAATAGAGTGTTGATTCTCCAATGTAAAGAAATCAATATCACAAAGTTTCATGTACAAATAATGAATAAAAGTCAAAATTCCTTCTAGACTCATTATAAGGTTAGAAATCTCAACTTTCCTTACTATGAGTTCTGTTGATAATTTCTCCAAAACATTGTGCTCAAACCTCTTCTTAGACCATCTCATCATTTTATCATTGGTCTCTATATCTTCATTGTGTACTTTATCAACTATATAAACTAATTGATCCAAAATTTGATGTCACGCATTTAGTACATCATAAATATCAAAAGCTTCAACAAAAATGTCCTTAATGTCATTTAGTACCTATTTTTGCCTCAATTCCCTACTTAGTTGCTCTTTCTTTGTCTTGCAACTCAACAAGGTCTGTAAATTTTGTATTTTCTCAAGGGTCATAATAATAGGTCATATTTAAGTAGTGTGATGACTTCATCTAGACTGACTATATCCTCTAGTGCATCAACCTTGTGTATCAATGACTATGACCAAGGGGTAATATCACTAGGTAGTGATATCCACAATTGTTTTCCCTTTTTACTCAGTCGAGGTGTTTTCTCTTATTGAGTTGATGTACCTTGTTGAATAGGTGTAACGGTAAATATATAAGTTGGAATAACACTTGAAAATTAAATAAGAGCTTGAATAGCCTCTTGCTCTTTAGGTTTTCTAGGCTTTGTTGACTCTTCCTTCTCTTCTACCTCTTTCTCATATGTTTTTCCATCTTTGACATGAGTAAATTGTGGAAGCACAATAATTTCCTTACCCTACTTCTTGGCACTCATGTCTAGAATAACTATAACTGATGTAACTTGAAAACCATCAACAGGTGCACTATAAATCTGTAGATAATCTTTTATTTACAACAAAAATAAATTGGTGCATAGAAGAGAGGCATTTGAGGCATCTGATTATGTATTTTTCAAATCATCCTCAGTTAATACATTCTAATTCGATGGTGATGACTCGAGAATGTCCTCTATAGTGACAACATCCTATTGGTCACTTCCCTCTACTAATTTCCTCACTTCTTCTTCTTCTAATTTTGCAATTTCTTCATCTTTCTCCTCCTCATCAGGTGTAACAACTAGATTTCTTCTTAGCCTCTTAGGTAGGTTCTTCTAGGTCCCTTTAGTCTTTTTCCTTTTTGTTGGGTTTTCCTTTGTCTTTGCAGTCAAGGAATGAGATGTCTTGGATGTAGTTATTATCCTCCTCTTTGGTTCATGTTTCGAAGGTGTGACTTCTATCTTTACATTTCTCTTCAAATCCCCCTTCACTTTAGGATCAACAATTACCACTTTCTTTTTTTAGTTTCTTTGGGTTCGACAAATACTATCTTTTTTCCTTTTGATTCTTTGTCTTCTTCTCCTTCATTAGATTCATCATCCTCATCTTTGCCTTCAGTTAATTGATGTTGACCTTTGCCAATCTTGCCCTCAAGATCTTTAGTCATCTCCTTTAATTTCCTATCCATATTAGGAATTTTTTTTTACATTTGCATTTTTATCTTGATTGTCTAATAATTATCGAAGGGCTTAGCCTTCTTTTCTATCTCCTCAAATAACAATGCAATAACTACTACAGTGACTTTGTCTACATTAACTTCATGATGCATTGGCTTTAACCATGCAACCCTTGGTAACGTTGCCTAGGAATGGGCATATGTATAATTTGTGTCTACCATATAGAATATATCATCAAAATAGTTATCCATAATAGCCTCAAAATTTTCTCACAGTGGTTTGATAAGAACATTTATCTATTTAGTAGACAATCTATTCCTATCCCATGAAATTGTGTCAACACTAGGAAATGAAATATGTACATAAAAAAAATACAAACTAACAATGAACCAAACTTACAAGAAGTGTTCTTCGCCTTCCTTATTGCTCTAAGATTTTCTAACAATTTATGTAGTTGCAACTTAGCTAGATCATAACTATGATCTTTCTTTACAATTTATAACCTATGTTGACTGCAATAAAGGAACAGTATTCAGTCAGCTCGACTAATATAGTTTGTGTGCAATTACACACATAAAAAACTTAATAACCAAATCTTCAATCCCATCAATTGGCATTCCTCAACTGTTACATTTTTCCTTCGTCTATTTTTCAAAGACATCTTCCATGGCACATCTCATCATCTTTTCTTTGTTCAAGGTGGGATAACCAGCAACTTGGTCAATAATTGCCTTGTTTATCTTTACTAGTCCACCTTCTATGCATATTTTCATATCATGTACTCAGTTTGGTACAGTATTGATCCATTCTACCTTGAATACTTTTACAAATGCAAGTGCATGAGTAGGCCCTTTTTTGGAAATAATATTTTTTTCATCTTTTAGAACTCCATTTTCACACATTCTATCATAAGTTTGTTGCAATTCGTACTCTCCAATTTCTACAAATTTTTACATGTAACACAATCACACATTGTGAACCATTAGCACTCTTGGTGGAATCGATGATAGGGCGCCAAAAGTGTCTTCAATCATCACAATGTTAGGGAACTATTTGAATTTAGGTGGAGGACATTGATCATTCCTCACAATATGTGTATTACTCTCTTTCAACATTTCCTTTCCAGATATGGATGTAGTGGATGTCATTTTTGTAACTAGGGTTTAGAAAACTTCACTTCAACAATTTTGAAATCAACTAAACTTAGCATTGTAAAACCTAACTTACTCAATTTCTCAAATCTTTGCCAATGACATGCTACAATTTTCTTATTATATATCTAAAATCACCTTGATTGCCTTGAATTACCTATGCATTGAAATTGCTTGGTAAATGACAATGAGTACCAAAATTTGATATATACCTTCAATTTCTTCATTTAAGTCTGCAATAAATGCATTGTACTCTAGTAGGTGCATTATAGCTGTCTAGCCCCTCACATTGTGTTCACACTTCAGTCAATATCATTTAGCTCAGCCAATACATGATCTTGGTCATTATAAGCTTTTGGTTTGTATTGCAATGCTTTGTCAATAAAAACAATATTACTGATGCTTGGCACTTGATAATGTGATTGATTCCATTTCCCAATTCTTCTCTCAGATCTATCCTAGTGCATCTTGATTCATGTTGATATGGACTTTTAATCACATTTCTTATTAGGAACTAGTGTATAATATATCATTCAAGTGTACAATCCCTTTTATACCTCTTTTTCTTAGTTGGATGAGGTGTGATCACCTAATGCATTAGATTGGGTGATCTCAATTCCACTTGATCTACTACCTCCAATTTCTACTATGATTTTGATTGATTCATCTCAACCTTGCTTTTTCCTTTGTTATTTTCATTATTTGGTACCAGTGCTTGAGTCTTGTAGTTCTCACTAACATGTACAATCTTGAGACAACTAAAAGATACTAGGCTTCCATTCAATCAATTCTTATAATTGCCTCTAAAATGTGTCTTAATGTAATTTTATGGAATGTATCCATACTCTCCACAATAATGAAAATTATACCATGTGTTGTAATCCCAATTATATTAGTTATGTTTATTAGGTGCATTAGCTTTCCTTTAAGATGTCTAGTTGGATTTTTCTTTTCATTCACATTCCTGAGCTCTGTGTCCATAATTATGATAGATGTAACAATGTCCTTCAAATCTAGGTGTAGTATGTGTATCACTTGCATTTGACCTATATTCATCTGCTTGGTGTCATTGTTTCTTGTAATTAAAATAATTACTACTAAACTTAGGCTTAGGGATTTATATGCCATTTTTCTTTTGAAATTTTTTTGTGTATCAAATTTTACCACAATAATGACATGTAGCTTTTCCTTTAGGTTTTGCATTTCTTTTCTCACCACTCTTTGATGACTCTCCTTCCTTAGTGGATGAAGAGTGCTTGATATGTCCTAGACCAAAGGTATTACTGAATGACCTTGGTGATCTCATTAGTTCTTTGAAGTATCTTATAACTTCACTTGGTTTATTCATTCTTTCAAAAAGTTATTTCTTATATCTTAACTCATTTCTTATTTGGCCACTCTATGATCTCAGATATATGATCTCCATCTCCTTGATGTTCAACTCTTGATTTGAAAGTAACAACAAATTCATCATGTCAAGTTGATTATTTGTAAGCTGTTACACATCAGATGACCTTTCTTCAAGTCTAGTAGCCATTAGTCTTTTATCTTCTTCAACCATAATATTATCTTCTTCATCTTTCTTCTTTTGTTCAGTCATCTCACATAGTCTTACTGATTGAATTTCATGTTCTCTCTTCAGTCCTCTGGCTTCTTCACTTAGAATTTTATTCTTCTCCAATAGATATACTATTGTTGCATCATTGTCACTGGAATTCCCACTACTAAGAAATTATTTGGTATCAACTTCCTTATATAGTGTGTGATTCTATTGGATGGCCATATCTTTACTTTTATTTAAGGATTACCATAACTCTTCTTTTGTTGCTTCAAGTTTCTATAGTTTTATCTAGATTTACATCATCTAATACTCCATGATCTTTCCCAATTTGTAAGCCTCCATCTTCAAGATCTAAACTCTCAAGTTGTTAGACTTCTTTCAAGAGAATAAAGCATTGATACCAATTGTTGGAAATATTATTGGGAAACAAGATACTAATGTTGAAAACAATTGATCAATTGTATATTAGCTTTGATGCTACACAAAATGTCATATCTTTACTAGTAAGTGTTTACTGATCTCACTCAAGTGATGAAGATAGTTTCTAGTGTTTGTCGAGTATTCTAGAGTAAACCAAGTTTAGAAGAAAGTGTCTACCGAGTTCACATAAGTTCAGTGTTAACCAAGCTCACATGATTAAGAAAGGAAAGTTGGCATGAAACCAGTGTTAATCGAGCTCACTTGGTTACCAAAGAAATTTTACGAAGTTGCAATGTTAACCAAGTTCACTTGGTTAACACAAGAAAATCATTTTAGAGTTAGTGTCTATCAAGATAGGTCGGCTAACAAAGAATTTTCTTAAATCAACATATTTAGTTTAATGAATTTTATTTTTTTTGATAAGATAAATAGGTTTAATAGGGACCCTGAAGCCTAGCCAGAAAAAAAACAAGTCTAATAGCTGATAATAAGCACAAGGCCTAGCCAGCAATAGAGGCCAATGAAAAGGCAAAAAAAATGAACTGTCTTTAATAAAACAAAGGAAAAGCCAAAAAAGAAATAGCAAAAAACAAAAGGATAGAACAAGAGGGCTACTCTTCATTCTTCCTCTCAAGATCCTGCATAACCTAGGCAACCTCATAAATCTTCTGGTATTCCTTGACCATCTGCTCCTGGGCTTTCTACATATCCTAGTTCAAACCAGTAAAGGTGACATCAGTGGCCATGTCTTCATTAAACCTAGATCTACCTCTGTCCTTTCCATCCTCACCTACTAGTAGGCCTCTATCTTTGAGCACACTGATTAAGGAGAGAATGTTTTCATTGATCAAATTGAGGAGAGAAATCATCTGACTAGCCAAGTTATGATTGTTATTTTCCAAATTCTTAATTTCCTCTCAACCAGACTAACTCTTTCCTCCTGATCCTCTTGGTTCTCATTTTCTGTATTCTTCTTATTACCCTCCAATTGACCAACCTTCTCTCTAACCTCTTCCAGCTCATGGTAAAGCCACTTGATTGATTTAAAATTATCAATCATGTTGTTATGAGCATTGTTCAAAAGATTCATTCCCATCTCCCTAGCATTATCAGTGATAGCCAAAATAGCAGGGTCAATGAGTTCTTCAAGCTGGGGCTATTCCTAATTATTCACCAGAATCTAAGGATTCATAGCTTCTCTAAAAATACCCATCATCATAGTCCTAACATTGAAATTCCTCCAAGATTTTCTCCTATTTTTGACAAGAACTTCCCCCTCTTTACCACCAGTATCAGCCTTTTCCTTCTCCTCGGGATGGGTTTGAGAATGAACAGGGAAGAGAGGGAGAATCATAACATCTAGCCCCTAATTCAAAACCCTCTCATCATCCACATCATCCCTCTTCTATTTCTTCCCTGGATGAATTTATTTGTTAAGTCTAACCAACTTAAGAGTTTAATATTGAATATTTGTAAGTGTATTCAAGCTAACTTGACAATGAAAATATATAAGTATAAAGTCAAGTTGTGGTATTGAATGATGAGAAGCATTAGATTGAAAAGATAAACCAAGGAAGCAAATTGGAAGGATAGAAAAGTATCTTAAGTTGACTGAGTTGCAAAGTTTTATCTAATCAAGGAGGGTCAAGTATTCAAGCCAAAACAAGGATCTGAAATCAAGAATACATTTGCATCAACAATTAGGTCATATCATTATTACTCTCTAATAATTATAACAATGTATCAAATCTTTTAACAGAGTTAACAACTATTTTCCAAATCATTTAACAAGGTGGCATTTCTAGATTGAAATGTCTAAAAATCTCTAAGAAGGCCACTCTTAATAGGGTGAATAAATCCTTTAATAGGGTCACACCTAATAGTGTTTTTTGTATCCTTTAATAGGGTTGGCTCCTTGTTAGAAATAGATAATACTGAGAAAGGGGGGGGGGGGGGGAGGGGGGGGTGAATTATTATTTTTAATCCTTTTATCCACAACCGAATATTATTAATTACTTTAATATGTGCATAAGAAAATAAACCAATAATGTTGAGCAATGTAAAAAACCGTACAAAAAGAGAGATCATAACACCATATTTTGTTAGCTAGGGAAACCCTGGCCAAGGGAAAATCCCAGTGGAGATGGAACCCACTAGATGATTCACTATATAAAGAATCCAGTTAAGGATATTGACCCTATTAGGAGTCTATAAAACATGTATAGTGTCTTGAGTCCTTGTTAGGAGACTAGGCCTTGTTAGAAGGCTCAACCTTGTTAGGAGGTTCTTCAACCCTATTAGGAGTTGGTGAACCATATACAAATGTGTGTAAGAAGAGCCCACTACCCTAACATGAAACTTTACAATAAGTTCTTCAAGAAATAAATATACATACAATACTTACTTGTTTGTTGTACTTCACAAATCTTCTAATTGATGATTCTTCACATAAGAGTGACTGTGCACATATCAAACTGCATCATATCTTCACATAACAATGCTTTGCATCATATATCACAATGTTGCATTCACTTGTTACTCTCATTTCACAAGATCATATCAACTTTGCAATCACTGATTACTCATCATTATCATCATATTCCATATCCACTTAACTTCACAAATGAAGTTCTTACTTATACAAAAAAATTTAGTAAATTCTTCCTTAGTGAGCTCATATAACATTATTAGAGTCATCTCAACAAGAAATTATAACTCAAAAAAATAAATCAAATTGTTAAACACATTCTGCTGATATGCTATGTTCTACGTTGTGTCATTACTGTATTACTAATTCCTTCATAACTCAAACTTGGTTAATTGTACGAACATGCGCACTTGTATACATCATCATCATGACATCATGCATCTCTGGTCAACTATGCGAGAGAATATTCTAAGGGAATATTTTTTTATCATCAAAATTGTCGTGATGTTATAATGTTAATTGGTACTTAGGTAATTTTCTTCTACAACTAAATGAGGCTAATCTACAAAACAAATATGTTTCCATAAATGACAACCATAACTTACCCTATCTGATTGATTGGACATATTTCTAATACTCCTAACATGGCTCACTTTAGAAGAGTGAAAATAGTAACTAATTGTAATTGGTGGTTTTTCCCAAATTGGGTTTCCATGTTAAATCCTCATGTCACTTGTGTTCATGCTATTTATTTTAGGTGTATGTAACTAAGTTAATTAAGGTTAATAACACTTAATATCTTAAGATCTTCATGTTCATTATTTAACAAGTTACAATTAATATTTCAGTACTTACTGAGTGATAGTAAGTTGTTAGTGTTAACTAAGTGCCTCTGTGTTAATTGAGTTTTAGCAGAAGTTAGAGTTTGATTTGTATTGACATCTGAGGAATCTAGGATTTAATTTTGTGGTAACTAATTCATCCCTCCCCTCTTAGTTGATCCTCTTATATTTCCAACAATTGGTATAAGATATTTTGGTGCTTGTAGAGAATGTTTCAATGACCTAAAATAAAGATCAGGATGTCTTACAAAAGGGAGATCCCTAAGCTAAATAGAGACAACTTCAAGGCATGGAAGGAACTCATGAGATTGAATTTGGAAACTATTGGAGACTTAGGCCTAAAGTACCTAGATGCTAAGTATGTGGCACCTACTAGAACTTTGATTGTTGAAAAAATCATAGTAAAGAAGAATCATAACATTGTGATGATCAATATTGTTTCAACTCTCAGCTATGCTAAATTTGATGAAGTCAAAGACTATCATACTACTCATGATATGTGGATCAAACTAAAGGACATCTATGGAGGAGATGATAATGTAAGAAGAGAAAAGGAAAAAAGTCTCAAAGGATAATTTGATCTAATAAGGATGAGAGAAGATGAGAATATTGCAAAATACAGTGACAGAATAAAAATCAGTGTGTGTGTGTGTGCAATAAAAGCCTTAGGAGGAAAGATTGAAGATGAGACAATGGTAAGCAACTTTCTCAAAAAACTTCTTCCTATATGTGCAATTAGAGTGACATCAATCAAGAGATGAGATGCAATCCCAAGAATGATATAACATTGGATGTAGTAGTGAGAAGATCAACAACATTTGACCTAGATAATTAAGATAATTATGTTCCTAACACGAGCA
Organism: Cupressus sempervirens; assembly: GCA_028749045.1. Lineage (NCBI taxonomy): Eukaryota > Viridiplantae > Streptophyta > Pinopsida > Cupressales > Cupressaceae > Cupressus > Cupressus sempervirens. The sequence goes on from CM053792.1 coordinate 440,183,854, forward strand.
ACCTTGAGTCTACATTTCAAGCCAAGCTATCACTCAAGAAGAAAGCTGAAAAATCTAAAAGGTAATCTGATAGTGAGAATGAAGATGGTTCTGATGAAGAGCTTGAACTCATTGAAGCATTACTTGCAATAAGATTTCCCAAGGGCAAAGGGAAGTACATAGGAAAAATTCCTTTGATATGCTTTTCTTATGAAGAGGTTGGTCACATTGCTGCAAGGTGTCCAAATAGAGAAGAAAAAGACGAAAAGAAGAATGCAAAGTACAAGGGAAAGTAGGAAAAAGGTAAGAAATCTTGATACATTGCTAAAGATTCTGAAAGTAGTGAAGAAGAAGATGAAATGGCGTACATTTCTATTAAGGATGAATTAGATGATGAGAATGATAAGATGGAACTTATCTTACATATTAGTAAGAATGATACATGGACTATTGATAGTGGTTCTTCTCACCATATGACTGGTGAAAAATCTAAATTTGAGAACTTGGTACACTATGATGGTGGAAGTGTTAGATTTGGAAATGATGAACCATGTTATGTGAAAGGTAAAGGTTGTATTTCACTAACCAATGATCTTAGATGTGATAATGCTTATTGGGTTGAAGGACTGAAGCATAATCTATTTAATGTGGCTGAATTGTATAACATTGGATTTAGGGTAGAATTCATGAATGGAAAGGATAATTTGTTGGATGGAAAAGGTAATCTAGTTGGACTAGCAAGCAAACAAAAGGTAACCTATTCTACCTATATCTTAATGAAAGTTCATGTTTCATTGCTCAAGTAGAAGAAATTTGGTTATGGCATAAGAGGTTATGTCATGTGAATTTTGAAAACTTGATAAACATAAGCAAGAACAAAAGGGTTAGAGGCATTCCAAGCCTAAAGAAACCTGACATGGGCATGTGCAAGAATCTTCAAATTGGCAAGATGGGTAAGACAAGTTTTAAAAGAAAAAAACTATCATTTTGAAGAAGCATTGGAGCTACTCCCTACAAACCTTTGTGGACCTATTGGAATTAAAAGCTACACAAGAGATAAGTACTTTATTTTATTTGTTGATGATTATTCTAGAATGATGGTTGTTATGTATTTAAAGGACAAATCAAAAGCTTTTCAAAAGTTCAAATGGTATTTAGCAAGTGCAGAAAGAAACGGGAAAGAAGCTGAAATATTTGAGATCAGATAGAGGATGCAAATTCATTTCTAATGAATTCAATGAATTTTGTAATCAAAGAGGAATCAAAAAGAAAGTGTCTACACCTAGAACACCTTAGAAAAATGGCATTGTTGAAAGAAGGAATAGATCAATCATGGATTGTGCAAGGATCCTTATGATAGAAAATAATGTTGCTATCAAATATTGGAAGGAAGCAATCAGCACTGCAATTCATACCTTGAACTAAGTTTAGTCGATGAAGGATTCAAATCAAACACCTTTTGAGTTATGGTATGGCTATAAACCCAATGTATGTTACTTCAAAGTATTTGGCAGTAAATGTTGTATTCTAAAGGAGTTTAGAAAAGGGAGATTTGATGTCAAAAGTTATGAAGAAATATTTACGGGATATTCAAATAAGAGAAAAGCTTATAAATGTTTGAATCTATGTACTCATAAAGTTATAGAAAGTGCACATGTGAAGATTGAAAAATTTGTAGAAAAGAGTGAAGAATAAAGCAGTAAGGAACCTAGAGACTATCAAAACTTCATTTACTATTAGCTTAATACTATTCCCAATGTTTAATCAAATGGGAATCAGCAACCTTCACCACCCAAGTCTCCAAAATATCTAGTTCATCTTGAGTTGCAACAAGTGCAACCAGAGTCATCAAAAGGACCTAAGTTTCAATAAGTGGAAAATGAGTCACACTCTAATGGACTCAAGTCACTGATAGTGGGACCTAAGCATCAAATAGAAGATCATGGTGAACCTAGTGATTTTAGAAAGAAGGAACCTAGATCATTGGAGACTAGTCAGTTGGTACAATGACAAGGAACAAATGAAAAGGTACATGCATATTACTGAATTCAAACCTAGATCTATAAAATATGCAATAGAGAATGAAAGTTGGACTGAAGCTATGAATGATGAAATTGATTAGATTGAAAGGAATAAGATGTGGACTCTTGTTCCTAGACCCAAGCATAAGAATGTAATTGGCACAAAATGGATATTCAAAAATAAGTTGAATGAGAATGGAGAAGTTTCAAGAAACAAGGAAAGACTAGTTTGCAAGGGTTATGCTTAAGAGGAAGGTATTGACTATGGAGAAACCTTTTCTCTTGTTACTAGAATTGAAGGTGTTAGAATACTCCTTGCATATGCAGCACACAAAGGATTCAAAGTATATCAGATGGATCTAAAATTAGTAATACAATTTCATCAGCAATCAGATCATATCATTATTACTCTCTAATAATTGTAGCAATGTATCAAATCTCTTAACAAAGTTAGCTTAACATCTATTTTTCAAATCCTTTAACAAGGTGGCATTTCTAGATTGAAGTGTCTAAAGACTTCTAACAAGGCCACACCTAATAGAGTGATTAAATTCTATAATAGGGTCACACCTAATAGTGTGTTTTGTAACCTTTAATAGGGTTGGCTCCTAACATGGCTCAATAGAGTGAAAATACTAACTTGTTCTAATTGGTGGTTTTTCCCAAATTGGGTTTCCACGTTAAATCCTGGTTTCACTTGTGTTCATGCTATTTAATTTATGTGTATGTAACTAAGTTAATTAAGGTTAAAAACACTTAATATCTTAAGATTTGCATGTTCAATATTTGTTGGAAAAATAGATTTTTCTTCTCTTGTTTCTTGTGAAGATATTACTCTTAATGCCTGAATGATGAACAATATCTATGTACAACAGTTCAAAAGCCATTCTCTGATTATTGGCTTCTCTCTAAATTGGTAGGTATAGCTCCCTGTGTGAATGATGTTCAAGGAATTTTTTTTTATTCCTAAAACTAATGTGGGGTATGCTCTTAACTTGAGAGCAGAAGAGGAAAACCAAATTAAGCTAAACTAGAACTTAATTCAGGCAAGAAAGACTTCTAAATACTCAAAAAGATTCACGTATCTACACCTCTTATGAATCCATAAATCTATTCGCATAAGACTAGAATAAGTTGAAATTGAGATCTAAACTACAACTGATGAATCAGGAAAAACTAACAAAATCCTTTCGTCAAATGAATTATAACAATACTTATTACATTCATTTGTATTTTGGAAAACACGGGAAATGAAACTCTATTCTTCCTTAGTTCTCTGTAAAATAGAAAGGAAATACTAACTAATCACAATATGTACTGGAACGAAAAATGATTGAAATAAAATACCATTCAATTGTCTCTGCAAAAAATAGTACTTCACACCAAATTTTTTTTGACCTTTCATTAATCATTCAACTTCATACCTATAGAGTTGAGAGATGACCATTACAATAGGAATTTTAATCAGTTCATCTTCTGAGGATGACAAATGGTAAGATGCCAGTTTGTCGTATTACAAAATTTACATCAGAGAACGAAAAGGGAGTATCAAATGATTTACTTAGACTTCTTTCCCTTTTCAATTTTTTCCCTATATGTTTTGGCAGCCACTATAATTGGGATCATTTCTTCATGACTAGGCACATGTACATTAGTGAATCTTAAGAGCCACTTTGAATGCTCTCGAGCCAACTCCTTTACTGAATATAGTTGACTTGTCAATTCTCTAGCCACCACATGTACGTATCCACCAAGTGTCTGCAACTCTACCACTTTGTTTTGACCACTTGAAGTCATTCTAGATAGATTATTCAAGTATGTGGAGAAGTTATTTTTCATTACTTCTACCCCAATGAGAGCTTTTCCTTGCCCACTATTTTGTGGGTCATTGTGTAATCCTTGCATGAGTTCAAATGCTCTGTCTTGGATCTTCTTCACCTTTTCTTTTGTTTCTTTGAGTCCTTATTCAACCTCTTGAATCATCTCCTACTTGAATTGCATGTTTTGAAGCCATTCGAATAGAGGCTCAGTCCTCTTCTTCAAAATATTTGCTTCAGCTGCCTCTTTTTCCTTCATTTAGATGACCCTATTCAGGAGAGAAACACATTTTTCCCACCTTGCCTTTTCTGTGGCCAAATTTTTGTGATTAGAAGTGATATTATCCTTCTCAATTTCCAATCGAAGGATAAAATTTCCAATTTGATCAATTAGAATAGCTCCATCTGCATTGAGTTTCTCAATCCATTCTTTTTTTATCTGGCCAAAATGCCTATCCTTTTGAAGCTATGAGATCAAGGCTTGCACTTCTTTTGCAGTAGGGTTCTTAGTAGCAGGCACACCAGTAATAGTTGCCAATGGAACAACTAATTGCCTGATAAACTTTTTCAATTCTTCAATCTCGGCTTTCATTCTAATTTTTGACAATTTGAGGTTCTCCAATTGTTCTTATATCACCTCATTACTTGATCTCCATAGGCCCACCTTTGTATCATGCCTAGCCACTCTAAGATCAATCAAATGCAGAGTGAAATTTTTAGGTGTCATGTCCTCAATTCTACCTACTTTATTTGGCTTTGCTACCTGCATTGTTAAGTGCCCTATTTTTGGATCTTGCCCAAGTATTGATAGTCTTTTTCTTCTTAGCTTTTGCTACTGTAGATCCAAGGCAAATTGCTTGAGACACAATATCCTTTCCAAGGATACTCTCCTCTTTTCTTTTTCTCTTCCTTTCTAGAGTATCTTCTAGCTAGGATTCTGTGTTGATTACTTTAGAAGCAGCCCCAAGTGATTCTATATTGAAAATCTTCTTCCTCACCGGAGTCACTGGCACTAAAGTAGTAGAAAATGGATTCTTAGCATCTTGAAATAGAATCCTAGAAGAACTCGGGACTTTCTCTTGCTCTTGATTTTTCCTTGTGGCTTCATCAGATTTAGTGGATTCGCTGCTACTACTCTGTTCATCCCCAATCTCTACTATCTAAATGGGGGAACCAGTCAGCTTCAAAAGGGGAGCGCTTGCAGATGGAGCATGGCTATGATGAGGAGATGGAGTAGTAGCCACATGAGGAAGTGAAATTGGAGCAGCCACATGAGGAGGTGATATTAGAGTAGCTACATGAGGAGGTGATACTGGAACAATAACACCATCTTTCAGCTCTTCAGTCCTCTTTTCTTTGGTGCTAGCTTTGGTTCCAATAACTGGCAAAGGACAACCTTGGCAAGTTGGAGCTATTGAAATTTTCTTTTCCGAGGGTTGGTCACCTCCTCCTGCAGATTGAGCAGGTCTTGGAGCAGCTAAAGTTGTAGCACTAGGTGTGGCATTTTGAGAAGAAGTGGGAGTAGCAACAACTAGTGAAGCTTGAGTAGTCTTGCTCCTACTCTGACCCTTTTTTGCTGTCCACTCGACCCATTTCCCAGTTCTTTTGATAATTTGAGCCATCATAGCATCAAGGTCTTCCTCCACATCGACATATGGCTCAGAACTGATTGAAGTATTTCTCAATTTGGTCAAATATGTATTACTATACATATTTTTCCCATTATCCTCTAGCCCTTCCACCTCTAGGTTAATGCCATGTGTCTTTATTTGTTCAATTGTGAGTCTAGCAAAGGCATGATCTTGGCTCTCTAGTTCATCTTTGCAATTAGCCTAGTAATCTTCTATAGTAGTTACATGTTTGATGACACTTTTGATTTAAAGCACATCTCTAGCATACCCATTTGGATCAAACATGGGTCTTATCACTTCATACTCCTCCAGTCTATATTTGTTCTCAAATGCTTTGAGTATGTGCTTCACATCTGATCAAGACTCACAACTGTATGCTCCAACTTTTATGGGAAATTCATATAACTTTTTCTTCAAACTGGTGCTAAGAACATTTACTTGAATTGCTTGCCTGATAACCTCGATGAGCATGATCATATCATCTGGATATCTAGGTAGCTTTAGGGGAAATCCATCAAACACTACAAGATGCAAATAAGAAAAAGATGAGAATTGAATAAAATAATAGCCAAACTAGTTGATGACTGCCATCACTTCTGGGCTGAACCTCCACTCTGGACACCCTTGAAGTTCCCTATAGATTCTCATAGTGAATGCATCATTAATTTGGATATACTTTGCATAGCTATTTTGTAACTACAAGCATGGATAAAACTCATAACTTTTTATGTTTACAGGAAAGTTCTCTATTCTAGGGAGTCTCGGTCACAGTTGTAGGGAAGCCAACATATATATCAAGAAAGATGACATATAAAATGAATTGTATAACTTAGCTACACTGAGAGCCCTAGAAAGATGTTCACTAACTTCATATGCCCAATCAACATACTGTGTGTCTGAGAAAATAATTTGCACCATAAAGAAATATTACTCTACAAAATTGAATGCTTCTACCTCACGTTTTATTCAATGCAAGAGGACCAAAATATCCAAAATTTTGGGTTTAAGATCCATGCCAAATAGGGTTTTAGGGACCTTACTCTTTGCCCCTCTGGGCTTTTGAAACCAAGAATTCATGATCTCCTTCCGCCACACCATCTTCTTCAGGGAGAATTCGGACATGGCTCCTCCGGTTGTTAGCTCAGAGAACTCCTCTCATTTTGGAATCTGTAGACAATTCACCACCACTTGCCTATCAATTCAAATCAATACCTTTTGATCAGGCAATAGGATCTACTTGGTGTCTGGATTGTAATGATTGATACATTCCACAATTAGTTCTGGAGCTTGTACAGTGACAGCAAACCTGACTGCTTCCACCAATCCACTTCCTCAGAGCTTCTCCATTATAGGGTGAGTCGGCTCAATTCTCAGCCTTCTCTAAAAATCTTGCATATCAAAGAAACGTAGTGAAGTATCAAAGATACTCTGCCATGTTGACTTGATTCCACCCAGCCCATCAAAATCGGAGAATCTTGATGCCATCTTTCTTGATATAGAATGATAGAAATTCAACAATTGTGATAATATAAGAAAATAAACCCTAAAATTTGAAGTTTATTGGAAGCACTATTCAATATAATAGTATAACAGTAAAGCGATGATTTGAAATTCTGTTATGTTCTTCTTTATATGAAAACCCTTGATCTACCTGTTAAATTTCATAATTTGCGCCACACGAGTGACTTTAAGGATAAATCTATTGGGTTAGTAAATGTAAGGGTTCTAACATATTTCTCATTGTTATTTCAATGTTTCCATTGGCCCAAAGGTAACTCTTCTTTATTACTAACTTACCTTTCTATTTTCACCCAATTTTGAAAAATCAAGAATGGAGTACCGCTTGAAGAAAAATCTGCTTTGCTAGATTCTACTCAAAATATCCTTAAAAATTTCACTAATTTGCTTCCATTTTTTTCTCAAACACATCTTGTGATCTATTCAAACATTTACCATGCTTTTAGTAGTGATTTTTCATTAGATGTAGAATATTGGTTTCGAGGGTAGAAAACTGGCAATGGAGAAGGCAATTTCCATTTTTTTGCTTAAGCTTTCGCTTTACCTTTTCTACCTTAAGCACTTTACTCTAAGCCTTCAAAAAACATAAAGAAGGCTTCGCCAGTGAAAAATGGGGCCCACTAATAACTTTACCCTTCTATTTAGGCCTTTTCAAAAAACTTACTTCTTGGTTCGAAACCTACCAAAGGAGAAGCTATTTCTGAGTTTTTCGCCGATGCTTATCTTGATCATCTTGATGAGTTCTGAGTGATTCCCACTATGAAAAAATGATAATATTTGAATGATTCATCCATAATATGGCTTACCTTTCCTTATTTCAGCCTTCCAATAGCATTTATGGATCCCTGGGGAGTTTCACCTTTGGGGTGCGAAAACCTGCTAAGGAGAAGAAGAAACTCAATTTTTTGCCAATGCCCATTGTTTTACTTTCTCTTCCCTAATCACTTTACTTTAAGCCTTCAAAAAATATAAAATTGACTTCGCAAGTGAAAGGTGGGACCCACTAGCTCACTTTATTCCTTTCCAAACACCTTTTTAGAAAATTGACTTCTTGGTTCGAAACCCGCGGAGGAGAAGCCATTTCTGAGTTTTCTGCCATTACCCTTTTTAATCATCTTAGTGAGTTTTGAAAGATTACCATAATACATGGAAAAAATTGAACGATCTATCCATAACATAATTTTCTTCTCTTCATTTAAGCTCAAGAATCGTATTTAGAAATCTTGACGGAGTTTCACCTTTGGGGTGCGAAAATTGCCAAGGAGAAGATGAAACTGGATTTTCCTCCAGTCCAACTTTCTATAAGTTCGAAACAAAATAACTTGCAAGTATATTCATTTGATGTAGAATTATTCAAGAATCTCCATCGAGTAAGGATCTAGACTACCCGTATGACTCAAGACAATAAGGAATACCCACTCGGCTATAGAATGTAGGAATAGACAAAAGATGGAAACCTGATGGAGAAACTTAACACTTTGAGGAAGGAAGAAACAATTGACTGGACCAATCTATACACAATACGAGTTAAATCCTCCACTTTGCAAAATTGGACTATGAAGATTTGAAAATTTATAAAAAGTGGGGCAACAATATTTACCAAGTTATAGTTGATATTTCAGTACTTGTCATGTAATAGTAAATTTTTAGTGTTAAATGAATGCCTCTATGTTAACCGAGTTTTAGCAAAAGTTATAGTTTGATAACTAGGAGATAGTTTCCACAGCAAGTCAAATTATGATATTGATATCAGGATTTAACTATGTGATTTTGAGTCAAACTCATTGACCCATGTTTCATGAGTAGTAATTCAACATGAATCCATCTCTCATGAGAATAAATGGAACACTTAGCACTCATTGGATCTAGGTGATGCTCATAGGGGTGAAGCACCAAGACTTCCCAGGAGGTCACCCATCCCAGTACTACTCCAGCCTAAGTGTGCTTAACTATGCAGTTTCCTCCATGGTTAAACCCAAAGCTTGTAACCTCATTTGTAAAACCTTCACCAAGTTTTGTGCCTTATGAACCATTCATTAGAAATCCCCTTAAGCTCATCAATTGATAAGTAGGAGATAATTTCCACAACAAGTCAAATTGTGATATTGCTACCAAGATTTAACTATGTGATTTTGAGTCAAACTCATTGACCCATGTTTCATGAGTAGTGATTCAACATGAATCCATCTCTCATGAGAATAAATGGAACACTTAGAACTCATTAGATCTAGGTGATGCACATAGGGGCGAAGCATCGAGACTTCCCGTGAGGTCACCCATCCTAGTACTACTCCAGTCTAAGCACGCTTAACTACAAAGTTTCCTCCATGGTTAAACCCAAAGCTTGTAACCCCATTTCCAAAACCTTCACCAAGCATTGTGCCTTACGAACCATTCATTAGAAATCCCCTTAAGCTTATCAATTGATAAGTAGTAGATAATTTCCACAACAAGTCAAATTGTGATATTGCTATCAATATTTAACTGTGTGATTTTGAGTCAAACTCATTGACCCATGTTTCATGAGTAGTGATTCAATGTGAATCCATATCTCATGAGAATAAATGGAACACTTAACACTTAGAATAAATGGAGTAGTACTGGAATGGGTGACTTTCTGGGAAGTCTCGGTGCTTCACCCCTATGAGCATCACCTAGATCCAATGAGTGCTAAGTGTTCCATTTATTCTCATGAGAGATGAATTCATGTTGAATCACTATTCATGAAACATGGGTCAATGAGTTTGACTCAAAATCACACAGTTAAATCTTGATAGCAATATAATAGTTAGAGTTTGATTTTTTTTGACATCTAAGGGACATGGGGTTTATTTATGTGGTAATTGATTCACTCCTCCCCTCTCAGTTACTCCTCTTATATTTCCAACAACTAAGAGGGGGGTGGGGAGGGGGTTGAATCAAGATCTTTAATTATTTTCACTACTTGAACAAAATAATACATTAACTATATTTACTCTTAATCCATCTAATTTCTTAGATCTCATACCATATGATCATAAAATGTAAAACTAAAACGTAATCTATCTAAGCATAACATCCATCAACATGAAAAATGTAAACTCATAACCCAAAAAAATTGGTAATCTAGAAACACTCCAAGGTGAAGGTAAAATTGAGGTGGGGATGATACTAATAAATCTTTATTGCAACAACAAAAAAGTTTTCCTGTTAGAGATATAATTTGATCACTTCTAATGATCTATCATGTAAGGGGTCTGCTTGGTTAAAATCACTACAAAACTATTAAGTCTACCTTGATTAAAGGATTTAAAATTACAATGAAGTAAGCACTTTTTTAGGAGATTTGAACAAGGTTTGTTAAAACCACTATGTTAAGAGATTTACCCTTATTCACTAGTTAGAATGTCTCTCTTCAATATCTAAATATGAACTCCTTATCTTATTTTCTATGTTTTGTCCTTGAATGATAGGTTTCTCTTGTTGGAACAATTAATTAATTATGTATTGTCTTTGATGTTACAAGAAATGTCATGCCATATTAGTCAATGCAAGTCGAGCTCACTTAGGCATTGAAGATAGTTTTCTATGGCTACCGAGCATTCCAAAGTATGTTTAGTTCAAAAGGAAATGTCTACCAAGTTCACTTGGGTGTCAAAGAAAAGATTGTAGAAGTTGAGTGTTAACTAAGCTCACTCGATTAATGAAGGAAATGTTGGATGGAACTAGTGCTAACTGAGATCACTTAGTTACCAAAGGATCTATGCAAGTATATAGTGTTAACTAAGTTCACTTGGTTAGCATAGGAAAATTGTTTCAAGTTAGTGTCTACCAAGCAGGGCTGGCTAATGAAGGATTTTCTTATTTTTCCATATTGAGTTTAATTAATTTATCTATTGGTTCTAGTTGACTAAGAAGAGAATATTCATTATTCTAAGTTGTATTTAAGATGACTTGAAAAAATGAAAGATATAAATAAAAGGTAAAGTTAAGGGTTAAAACGTGTGAAGTATGTGTGAATGCATGGAATATTTTTGAAGATATAATGATATTGAGAGAAAGTGAATAAGAAGGATAAGAAGAATATCCTTGAGAAGCTGAAAAGATATATTTGATTAGGAAGGATCAAGTATATAAGCCATAATTGAGATCTATAATTAAAAATTTAGTTGCATCCAAAATCAAGTCATGTCATTGTTACTCTCTAACCATTGTAGAAGCAATCTAAATCTCTTAAAGGAGTTGGCTTAACAACTATTTGTAAATCCTCTAACAAGGTGGCAATTCTATTGAATTGTCTAAAGACCTCTAAAAAGGCCACTCCTAATGGAGTGATTAAATATTCTAATAGGGTCACACCTAATAGTGTGTTTTCTAACCTTTAACAGGGTTGGCTCCTAACAGGGCTCACTTCAGAAGAGTGAAAAATAGTAACTAGTTGCAATTGGTGGTTTTTACCAAATTGGGTTTCCACATTAAATCTTTGTGCCAAATGTGTTCATGCTATTTCTTTTATCTGTTTGCAACTAAGTTAAAGTAATAAGTAATCATTGATAAAATCTTAAGACTTTCGTGATAAGTGTTTACCAAGCATATTTTGTATTTATCAAATTACAATATTTCTTTGTTTGTCGAGCATCAGTCGAATTCAGTTTTGACAGAATTATTTTGTATTGACATCTAAGGGATTTGGGATTTATTTTTGTAGTAACTAATTTACCCCTCACCTCTTAGTTACTCCTCTTATATTTCCAACAATTGATATTAGAGATTTTGGTGCTTGTAGAGAAAGTTTTAGGGACCTAAGCGAAAGATCTTGATGTCTTATAGAAGAGAGATTCCCAAGTTGAATAGAGAAAATTTTGCAGCATGGAAAGGACTTATGAGATTAAATTTGGTGACTATCAATGATTTAGGTTGTAAATATCTTGATGCTAAATTCAAGACTCCTACTAGAACATTATCAATTGAAGACATTACTAAAAAGAACAATCATAACATCATGATGACTGATACTGCATCTACTCTTAGTTTTGTTGAATTCAATGAAGTGAAAGACTGCAAAATAGCTCATGCAATGTGGACCAAACTAAAAGACATTTATGGAGGAGATGGCAATGTAAGAAGATCCAAAGAAAAAAGCAGTAGAGGTCAACTTGATCAAATAAAAATGAGAGAAAATGAAAATACTGCAAAATATGTGGAAAGAATCAAAGCAAGTGTGAGCGCAATCAAAGCATTTGGAGGAGACATTGATGATAAAATAGTTGTAAGCAAGGTACTCAAAAAACTTCTTCCTATTTATGTACTTAGACTATCTACTATTCAAGAAATGAGACATGATCCAAATAGCAATATAACTTTGGATGCTCTAGTTGAAAGATTGATAGCTTTTGAGTTGGATAACTATGATAACCATGTTCCTAGTTCCAAAGGTATTGAGTCTACATTTGAAACCAAACTGTCACTCAAGAAAAAGAGTAAGAAATCAAAAGCCAATCAATTAGGAAGTGAAGAAGAATCAAAAGAAAGTTTTGACAGTGATCTTGAAGTTGTTGAAGCCCTAGTTGCAAAGAAATATTCCAAAGGCGAAGGAAAGTACAAAGGCAAGATTCCTCTAGGGTAAAAGTACAAAGATGTGTCACCTTTCATGCTAACTTATTAGAATGATTGAATTTGAGTATTTCTAACTAAAACTCAATTTTATTCAAACACATGATCTAGATAAATTCATTATAGATAAGTTATATATGGTATTACACTTTTCCAATTGGAAATGTCTATTAAATGCATTTTTTACACTATTTTGTATCCAATTACTAAAGAAATAAAATTATTTTAGAAATTTGACATTTCAATAACTCTTACTATTTTTTATGATTTTTTTTAGTAAAATATAAACTCCATTTTATCGATATCAAAGTCAAGAATGTTGTCATATAGAGTTTCTAGTGTTTTAATTAGATATAGTATATTGTAATTAACAATTCTACAAGCACGTATTTTAACACTCGAAAGGATGTCAATTTTGAGAAAGAAAAAAAAATTAAATCATATAAAAAAAATCAAAAATTATATGATGTTCTATAGGAGTGAGTTCTCTTCTAGAATGTATAATTTTTCTTCTAGTTAAAATAATTTTTTTTAAAAATGTGGCGGGAGACAAAAACTATTGGTTTCAGTTGAGTTGAAATTTGAATCATTATAAAAGAAAAAATATTGGTCTAAAGCCAATTTTTGTTTATTATTGTTCTAAATATATATGTTATCTATAACAAAGTCTGATTTCAAAGGGAAATATGTTTATTTCCATATAGTTTTGTTGTGGGAACTAAACCCCTAATTTTCAACATTTTTCAACACCTAAAAAATTCTCTATAAAAATTGGGAAAATATATCAAATTCTTATTCAAAATAATTATTAAAAATTATAACCCTAAACTTCATCTATTTCTACACATTTCATTAGTTTACTTTATTTTCAAATTCTAAATAATAATACTAGTTTTATGTCATTGAAGGTGAACACTTATACTTTTGTTAGCTTTTTCCTTTACAAAAGGGTGACATAGGTTTATTCTTTTACCCTCTAATATGATTTTCTTGTGAAGAAATTGGTCACATTGATGCTAGGTGTCCAAATAGAGAAAACAAGGATGAAAAGAAAAACAATAAGTACATAGGCAAGAAGGAATTCAAGAACTACAAGGACAAAGGTAAGAAATCTTGTTTTATGGCTAAAGATTCTAATAATAGTGAAGATGAAATGGTATATATTGTTGTAAAAGATGAATCTAATGATGAAGGAGATAAGATTGCACTTATCTATCATGTTAGAAAAAATGATACTTGGATTATTGACAGTGGTTGCTTACATCATATGACTGGAGACACAAAAAAAATTGAACACATGGAATATTATGGTGGTGGTAGTGTGAGATTTGGAAATAAAGAACCTTGTAACATAAAAGGAAGAGGATGGATCTCTTTGACTAATAAACTTGTATCTGATGATGATTATTGGATTGAAGGACTAAAACATAATCTACTAAGTGTGGCATAGTCGAATAAAATTGGATTCAAGGTAGAATTCATGGATGGAAAGACCAAACTCTTCGATGGAAAAGGAAGTCTAGTTGGATCTGACAAGCAAACAAAAGGTAATCTATTTTATCTTGATCTCAGTGAAAGTTCATGTTTTATTGCTCAAATAGAAGAAAGCTAGTTGTGACACAAAAGACTATCATGTAAACTTTGACAATTTGGTTAAGATAATAAAACACAAAAGAGTAAGAGGTATTCCTAGTTTAAAGAAACTTGATATGGCTTTATGCAAAAATTGCCAAATTGGTAAGATGGGAAAGACTAATTTCAAAAGAAACAACTGTCATTCTAAAGAAGTATTAGAGCTTGTGCATATAGACTTATGTGGACCTATTGGAATAAAGAGTTACAATGAAGAAATTTTTTCATTCTTTATGTTGGTGACTATTCTCGAATGATGACTGTAATATATCTAAAAGAAAAATTTGAAGCTTTTCAAAAATCTAAGTGGTACTTGGCAAGAGTAGAAAAAGAAACTAGAAAGAGATTAAAATGTTTGAGATCAGATAGTGGTGGTGAATCCATCTCCAATGAATTCAATAAATTTTGCATTGAAAAAGGAATTAAAAGACAAGTATCAGCCCCTGGTACACCTTAGCAAAATGGTACAGTTGGAAGAAGGAATAGATCCATTATGGATTGTGAAATAACATTGATGATAGAGAAGAATGTTGCAATCAAATACTAGAAAGAAGCTATCAACATTGTAGTTCATACCTTGAATAGTGTACAACTCAAGAAAGACTCAAATCAAACTCCTTATAAGTTATGGTATGGTTACAAACCTAATGTAAGTTACTTGAAAGTATTTGGTAGCAAATGTCATATCTTGAAAGAATCTAGAAAAGGGAAGTTTGATGTCAAAGATGATGAAGGCATATTTCTAGGATACTCTTGCAAAAGTAAAGCATACAAATATTTGAATTTCTCTACTCATAAAATCATAGAAAGTGCACATGTGAGAATTGATGAGTTTATAGAAAAGAGTGAAGAAGAAAGCAAAAAAGAGCTAGAGTATTACAAAAGATTTGTTTATTATGAATCTGATACCCTACCAAATCTATCTAAGAGAAACGAGGCTTCACCTCCTAAGTCCCCAAAATCTCCAATATCTACTAAGTTACATACAATGTAACCCGAGTCACAATCTAAAGGACCCGAGTTAGAGGCTACCAAGCTAGAGAAAACTGAGTCTAATGGACTTGAGTCATAGACAATGGGACCCGAGCCTAATAGTCAAATTCATGATGAAATTAGTGAAACTTGTTCCAAATCTAAAGAACCTATGTTAGCAAGATATGTTAGAAGGCACCATGCACTTGATCAGATTGTTGGAGACAAATTAGATGGAATAATGACAAGAAGCAAATTGAAAGGTACATGTTTACTTGTTGAAATTGAACCCAAAAATGTTAAATGTGCTCTAGAAAATGAAAGTTGGATTGAAGCAATGAATGAAGAAATAGAACAGATAGAGAATAACAATACTTGGACTCTTGTTCCTAGACCCAAGGATAAAAATGTAACTGGCACAAAGTGGGTGTTCAGAGATAAGCTGAATGAAGATGGAAAAGTTTCTAGAAACAAAGCAAGGTTGGTATGTAAAGGCTATTCTCAAGAAGAAGGTATTGATTATGAGGAAACTTTTTCTCCTATTGCAGATTAGAAGGTTTTAGAACTTTACTAGCATATGTAGCTTGTAGAGGATTTAAAGTTTATCAAATGAATGTAAAATCTATATTCTTGAATAGAATTCTTGATGAGGAAGTCTACATTGAGCAAGGTAAAGGTTTTGTAGATCCTAGCAAAAAGGACATGGTCTGAAAATCACACAAGGCATTATATGGTCTTAAGCAAGCTCTCAGAGCTTGGTATGAAAGACTTCATAACTGGTATAGATTGGTTTTCAAAGAACAAATGATAAGTAGTTTGTACATCAAACAAGGACCAATTAAGAAGATTGTGTTGACAGAAATATTTGTTGATGATACTTCTTTCTTCACAGGAAATGATGACTTGTGCAATGCATTTTCAGAAAAATAAGTAAAGAATTTAAAATGTCTATGTTTTGTGAGATAAAATTCTTTGTTGGCTTGTAGATTTAGTAGAAGAAAGATGGTATCTACATTACTCCATCTAAATATATCAAGGAAATTCTAAAGAAATTTGGAATGGAGGATTCAAGACCAGTTGGAACCCTTCCAAAGAGGTAGATTATACCATTTATAGATCAATGATTGGAAAATTGCAGTATGTAGTACACACAAGGCCTGATATTGCATTAGCAGTTGGTATGTTGGCAAGATTCTCAACAAATCTCAAAGAAAATCACATGATGATAGTAAAAAGAATCACGAGATACCTGAAAGGTACTAAAGAATATGGTTTATGGTACAAAATAGGAAGTAATTAGGACTTAAAAGTATTTATGGATGCTGATTAGGCAGAAAGTATTCATGGTAGAAAGAGCACTAGTGGCAGAGCATTCCTTCTTGGTAAAACATTAGTGTCTTGGACAAGCAAGAAACAAAATGTATGTCTCAATCCATAGAAGAGGCAAAATATGTGGTACGTAGTAGTTAATTGTTCTAACATTATAAAAAATGAGTGAAGAATTTGAAATGTCTATGTTTTGTGAGATAAAATTCTTTGTTGGATTGTAGATTCAGCAGAAGAAAGATGGTATCTACATTACTCAATCTAAATATATCAAGAAAATTCTAAAGTAATTTGGAATGGAAGATTCAAGACTAATTGGAACCCCTATGTCTACTAGACATAAGCTTTCCAAAAATGATGATTCCAAAGAGGTAGATCAGACTACTTGCAGATCAATAATTGGAAAATTGCAGTATGTAGTACATACTAGGCCTAATATTGCATGAACAGTAGGTATGGTGGCAATTTTCTAAGCAAATCCCAAAGAAAATCACATGATGGTAGTCAAAAGAATCATGAGATACCTAAAAGGTACTGAAGAATATGGTTTATGGTACAAAATAGGAGGCAATTTGGAGTTAAAAGTATTTACAGATGTTGATTGAGTAGGAAATATTAATGACAGAAAGAGCACTAGTGGTGGAGCATTCTTTCTTGGTAAAAGATTAGTGTCTTGGACAAGCAAGAAACAAAAGTGTATCTCCAATTCCACAACAGTGACAGAATATGTGGCAGCAGCAATTAATTGTTCTAACATTATTTGGTTCAAACAACTAATAACAAGTATAAAGATAGAGATCAAGGATCCAGTAGTCATATACTATGATAACACCAATGCAATCAATATATCAAATAATCTAGTGATGCATACCAAAACAAAGCACATTTCTATAAAATATCACTTCTTAAGAGAGTTGGTGCAAGATAAAGAAGCTAGATTGGAATATGTAATACCAAAGAACAAATTGTAGACATATTCACCAAGCCATTACCTAAGGATGCATTTATGTATCTAAGAGGTAAGCTAGGGGTCATTCTACTATCTGAAGCTCACTAAATGAAGTTTAGTGATGCATCAACTAGAGAATTATTGAAGATCAATTAGTTGATGCAGAATTGGCAAGGGTATATTGCAAATGAATCAATACTTAAGGTACATTGACATTCATTGAGTATTATCTTAGGCATGAGATATCAAAGAGGAAGAAGTTTACTATCATATCTTATAGAAATTTTTATTGAAAAAAGGGAGAAATTTTCTATCGTAGAAAGGATTGTCAAAGAGGGAGAATGAACTTGGTAGAAGTTCTAGTAGACAGAAGCTTTTTGACAGACGCAGAAACTAGAGACAAAGTTCACACTAATAGAGAGAGTTCTCATGGATGAGAATTAGAATGAAACTAAGGATATGTTCCTTACTTTATTCTTGCTCCAAAATTTTATTGTGCTATGACATGTTTTGTCTCCATCAATGCCAAATAGGGAGATTGTTGGAACAATTCCTTAATTATGTGTTGTCTTTGATGTTACAAAAAATGTCATATCATATTAGCCAGTGCATGCCAAGCTCAATTGAGCATTGAAGATAGTTTTTTATGGCTATTGAGAAATCCAAATTTTGTTTAGTTTAGAAGGAAGTGTCTAGCAAGTTCACTTGGGCATTAAAGGAAAGATTGTAGAAGTTGAGTGTTAACTGAGCTCACTCAATTAATGAAGGAAATGTTGGATGGAACTAATGCTAACTAAGCTCACTTAGTTACCAAAGGATTTGTGCAAGTATGAAATGTTAATCAAGCTCACTTAGTTAACAAGAAAATAATTTATGAGTTAGTGTCTACCAATCAAGGTCAGCTAACGAAGGATTTTCTTATTTTGGCATATTGAGTTTAATTGATTTATATGTTGGTTTTAGCCAACTGAGAAGATGAATATTAGTTATTCTAAGTTGTATTTGAGCCAACTTGACAAAATGAAAGATATAAATAAAAATTCAAGTTGAGGGTTAGAATGTATGAAGTATGTGTGAATGCATGGAAGATTTTTGAAGATCTAATAATGCTAAGAGGAAGCAAATTAGAAGGATAAGAAAAATATCCTTAAGAAGCTAGAAAGATCTATTCGATTAGGAAGGATCAAGTATACAAGCTAGAATTGAGATCTATAATCAGCAATTTAGTTGCATCCAAAATTAATTCATGTCATTCTTACTCTTTAACCATTGTAGCAATAATCTAAATCTCTTAACAAAGTTGGCTTAATATCTATTTGTAAATCCTCTAACAAGGTGGTAGTTCTCTTGAATTGTCTAAATACCTCTAACAAGGTCACTCCAAATAGGGTGATTAAATCCTCTAATAGGGTCACACCTAACAGTGTGTTTTGTAACTTTTAACAGGGTTGGCTCCTAACAAGGCTCACTTCAGAAGAGTGAAAAAAAATAACTAGTTGCCATTGGTGGTTTTTCCCAAATTGGGTTTCCACATTAAATATTGGTATCAAATGTGTTCATGATATTTCTTTTATATGTTTGCAACTAAGTTTAAGTAATAAGTAATAACATATAACATCTTAAGATTTTCATGATAAGTGTTTACCAAGCCTATTCAATATTTACCAAGTTACAGTATTTCTTTGTTTGTTGAGCATCAATAGAATTAAGTTTTGATAGAATTATTTTATACTGACATCTAAGGGATCTAAGATTTATTTTTGTAGTAATTGATTCACCCCTCCCCTCTCAATTACTTTTCTTATATTTCCAACATCTCTATCTGATCTCCTTATCAAACCTAACCTTTCTTTCTCTATTCTTAGCTTGTTCTCTCCTTTAAACTTTCATCTCACTCCCATAATGAATTAAGGTTTGATCCTTTCTTAAATAGGTAATTGTAGGAGTTTCTAGATCATGATCAACTATTCATAATTCATCCTTTTGTCATTTTACCTTTCTAATATTTTGATTGGTTAATTTGTCTTTCTAAGGATTAATTCCTTCTTTAAAATGTGTGATTTTCTCCTTATCTATCTCTACAATCCTTCAATATCATATAGAAGTTGACCAAAATTATTTATGTAAGTGTTTATGTCATTACAAATACATATGCCAAAACTAGTTTAATCAACAATTAAATATTCTGACACTTGGTCATAACTAACATTCATGATGACTCTCATCTTCTATAGGCTTGACATATACTAACTCACTCAATATATATTAACTTTACATTGCTCAGCCTCCATTGTTTTACTTAGCGTGTATACTAGCTTGGTCTCTACTGGGGTGCTCAACAACCTTTGACTTGATCAACATGTAATAAAATATAAACAAGTCCATGTAGCCCGACCTTCTTAGGATGGCTTAGTTGTAATGATGACCAACCAACACTACCTAGAAAATGACTAAGTGTTGGACATTAATAGGAAAGAAGGCTTAGATATCAACACACACACCTAGCCAATCTCAACCACTTTTGTAACACTACATTGAACTCCACATATACTAGAACAATTCTCTTGGTAAACTATCTACAACATTAATTAAGTTAACATCAATGATAAAAAAAAATTGATAAATTAAACATCAAACCTAAACCACAACATTCCTTAATATAATTTTTACTAGTTATACCAAAAATCTCCCCATTTGGCATTGATGGAGACATGACAACATAAATGGTAATACTAATAAATATCTAATTACAAGTGTGATCCCCATCATCTTATACTTTATCAACATTTTAAACTTTTCAATCTTTTTCCTTTTTATTCTTAGTCTTTAGATATTCTCCCCCTATAAAAATAAATCCAAAGGTGCCACTCAACATGTGCCACCTTCTATTACAACAATCGTCTTCACCTCCAACTCCTTCCCCTAAGTAAATGTCCCCTTAACATCAATCTAGTGTGAAAAATATGTAATGAGTCCACTAGATTGATGTTGTAATAACATCTTTTCTCTATTTAAGTAGGGTATAATTCCTAACTTTTTTCTTAGATACTCAAAAGAATCCATAGGTAATGACTTAGTAGAGATATTTGTAACTTGTTCCTTGGTTGGTACATATTCCATATTCACTTCCTTTTCCTCCACCTTCTCTCCCCAAAAATGATACTTTATTGCAATATTCTTAGTCTTTGAGTGTTGTACTAAGTTATTTTCAATATTTATTACACTGGTGTTGTCACATAATACACTAATTGGTTTTGTTATCTTACCATTGATTCCCTCTAAAAAGTGCTTCATCCATATAGCATGTGAACAATTATTGGAAACTACCACATAATAAACCTCATTAGTATATTGGGAAATGTAATTCTTATTCTTTCTTATCCATGATATAAGTTTTGCACCAAGAAAGAATGCACCACCACTTGTTCTTTTCTTGTCATCAATGTTTCCTTCCCAATCTATATTAGTGAGTACACATAGAGGGAAATCACCTCAATATAAATACCACAGACTATATTGTATAGTTGATTTCAAGTACCTAAATATCCTTGTCGCTACAACCATGTGAGATTCCTATTCTTGACATACATACAAAAAACCATCACCAAATTTTCCTACATGATAAAAATCAAAGAGAAAGTTGAGTGAAATGAATTGATTTACCTTAGATCCTTCACAAGAAATCTTCATCATTTCTTTAGAAGATGATTTATCTTTTGGTTCAACCATAAAAATATCTCTCATATATCCTAACCTTACATTGTATTGTTGCATTGCAATTAGGTCTTCCTTGTAAGGGTCTCCAGTTGGATGAACAACAAACTAAATTATTCCAAGACCCATAGTTTTCTAAGTTCCCGAAGCTAAACATTCCTTGATAAAATTGGTATTTGAATTTTTGTATAGAACCCATTCTGCATTGTCCCTCCACCACACTCTTCTTTGTATAAAACCAACAACACATTGTCCCTCCAATCATTTATTTGATGAAATTAATCCATTTTTAGGTAGTTTCTTTATCAATTGGGCCTAATTATGCCTATTAGGCCTCTAAAAAATTGACTATACTTTTACATAAACATAACACAATTACATTATATCTACTAAATTCATACTAGGCATAACGTAATCATGTTATTTCTATTAGACATAACATGTTGTCTACTAGACATAACATGACTGCATTATGCTTGTTAGACATAACATGATTGTGTTATGTATAGTATGATACTTTAGTCATATGAAGAATAATGCAGTTGTGTTTTGTTAACAAAAAAGTGCGCTTGTATTTAGTATCGGTAATAGACCTCTTTAACTACCCAAAGGCTTGGGCTGATGTTTTACCTCTATTTTTTGTTGGTTTATACATTTTTTCAACTTCTAAGATATTATTATCTTTGACTTCATCAAGTTTTCAAATGGTGAAGTGGGTATCTTTATAATTACCACCATAATCTCTCACATTTTTAAACCTTTCTAACTATATGAATTTTTTAATTTTTTGACAAGATTAGCATTGTGAAGTTAATTTTTCTATATTAGTGTCTTAACAATCCTCTTAGACATATGTCTACTATTTTTTTAATAACTTTTGATCTACTTAACCAAATAGAAAAAAAAAAATCACATTACGATTTTACACTTGATTCTATACACTTTTTAAAAAGTGTTTATTTTAGCTTATTTTTATGCAAGTTATGCTCAATGCATAAATAGGTACTACAATTTCAGGATGCAGTTGATGGAAATAAAAGAGGAGTAACTGAGAGGGGAGAGGTGAATCAATTGCTCCAAAATAAATTCTAGATCTATTAGATGTCAATACAAATCAAATCCTAGTGAAAATAGAACTCTATTGTAACTTGGCAAATACACAAACACTCAATTTACATTAACAAATGTTGAAGCTTGACAAACACTAAAATAACTCAGCAAAAACTTATCATAAAAAACTTAAGATATTATCGGTGATTGATATTACTTTACCTTAGTTGCAAACATATAAAGGAAATAACTTGAACACAATTGACACCAATCTTTTAACATGGAAACCTAATTTAAGAAAAACCACCAATTGCAACTAGTTACTAATTTTCACTCTTTTGAAGTGAGCCCTGTTAGGAGCCAACCCTACTAAAGGTTACAAAAAACACTGTTAGATGTGACCCTATTAGAGGATTTAATCACCCTATTAGGAGTGGCCTTGTTAGAGGACTTTAGACAATTCAATAAAAATGCCACCTTCTTAGAGGATTTACAAATATCTATTAAGCCAACTCCTTTAACAGATTTAGATCATTGCTACAATGGTTAGAGAGTAACAATGATATGACCTAATTTATGATGCAATTAAATTGGTGATTAAAAATCTCAATTCTAGCTTGTATACTTCATCCTTCTTTATTGAATGTATCATTGCATATCAACAAGGATATTTTGCTTATCCTTCTAATTTGCTTCCTCTAAGCATCATCATATCTTTAATTCTCTTCTCTACACATTCAATCCTCAACTTGACCTTATATTTATATCTTACACATTGTCAAGTTGGCTTGAATACACCTTAGAATAATTAATATTCATCTTCTTAGTTGACTAGAACCAATAGACGATTCAATTGAACTCAATATGCCAAAACAAGAAAATCCTTTATTAGCTAATCCTGCTTGGTAGATAGTATCTCAAAGCAATTTTCCTATGTTAATCAAGTGAGCTTGGTTAACACTACATATTTACAAACTTCCTTTGCTAACTGAGTGAGCTCAGTTTAAATTGGTTCCATCAAAAATTTCCTTCATTAACTGAGTGAGCTTGGTTAAAACTCAACTTCTGTAAACTTTCCTTTGTTTCTTGAGTGAACTCGGTAGACACTATCTTTTGAACTAGGAAAACTTTAGAATGCTCGACAAACATAGGAAATTGTCTTCAATGCTTGAGTGAGCTCGGCATACACTGATTGGAAATGATATGACATTTTGTGTACATCAAAGACAATACATAGTTAATCAATTATTTCCAACAAGATTCACTTCATAAATCCATAGAAAAAAACTACTAATCAGATAATTATAAAATAATACACAAATTTTAGATCTCACTCTTACCTATCATACTATGAAAGTGTTTTTCAAAATACTAAATATAACTATATGTTTGTTGAGCACACAAACAACTATGTTATGTTTTTTAGGAAAAAACAACAATAGTATTTCATGTGCACAAACTTTGACCCTCTTAATCTTGGTCATTTTAAAAAAACCTTAGTAGTTTGGAAACTACATTCAGAGTACTACAATTTGTGTGTTTTACATATTTTTTAATTTTAAGTGCAAGACCCTCAAATGGATCTTCCAAGATAAGGCTTACATAATTTTAGAAAAAGGTGTCGACTTATACCCCCTATCTACACACCATCTTGGTGCACCCACCCATAACCTTGCATTTGAGGTTACACCTTTATCTTTCTGACATATGATGCAATGCTCCATATATCTCCTTAGATTAATTTGTATCTTAGGCCAATAATAGAATCTTTATAGTAGATCTAATGTCTTATTAAGACCAAAATGACCACTGAGAGTCCCAGTTGTTGATCTTTAAGCCTATTTTGTCAATTAGTGACCAAACAACTATTCATTTGCAAGTCATTTACTAGGAAGGATTACAAGGTCATCACTACAATTGAGTTATCTAGTAAAGGCCAATAAAGTAACACTTAGACTAGGCAGAACAATGATTGTCGAGCATTCAGTAGAGACTAGGAAGATATGCAAGCTGAGGAATATAGTATGAGATGATTAATATAATAATGACCAAGCATACTGAAAAGTTATCAAGTGTCGAGAAACAACATACATGACCGAATGTTAGAGTACTAAAGTGTCAAGCAATACAGTTTTGACATGTGAGTTTGTAAGAGCACAAAATCATATGTGAATCATTCTGGTCGATATTTATATAAAATTTAATATATGTAGAGCCATATTAGATTTTGATTATATGTCACTGGTAGAAGGAAATGATCCCTAGGAAAACAATTCAACCAATTAGAAATAGAGACATAAATAGTAAAGGATGATGAAGTTTAAACCATTGATCAAGACCTAGAAACTTCACATGAAGTCTATTTAAGGAGGATTCTAACACTAGAATCTTATATGTACTGAAAAAGAGTGAGAGACAAAAATAAAAGGATGAAATGAAGAAAAGATACATGCATGTGAAGGAGTTAAAGAAATAGATCCAATAAAGAGACTAATTAGAGTAGTAAAGGACTAAACAGATTTATTAGATTAGGAGATTCTAATCAGAGATAGAGGAAAGAGGAGACCCAAGATCAACTTGTAGATCATATCGAGGGTCAAGTACTAAATCAATTATTTTGTAATTGAGGTAGGGAAAATCTCTTAACAGAGTGGTCGTAAGAGGCCTATGTAAATATCCTAACAGAGTCCTTACTTTATTGTAAGTGTCAAGCCCTCTAACAAGGCAAGATCTAATAATATTTTAAGTCTTTAACAAGATGGGCCTTTCACCAGGTAGATCATACCTTATGGCCAAAATTGTAACCTTAATACATTAACTTTATTGTTGAAATGGTGAAGATTTGTGGGTTTCATCCCCACCCTAGTTTTACCTTCATCTTGAAATATTTCTAGGTAACCAAATTAGTGTGTTATGTATTGAACTATTATGGGTATAATGAACTTATTTTGTTTCAACATTATAGTTCTAGTGATGAATTATGTATGATTTAATGAGATTGATTTTGATGTCAAAAGTTTAAGATTCTAATTCACCCCCCCAGTCCACCAGTATCTTGTTTCCCATATATAAATTCCAACACCATTGTATTTCTCTTCTATAAGGTTTTCCCTCATTAAACCCATAGGTACACATAAATTTCCTCCTCTAAACTATAATCCATTTTGCAAAGTATAATCTACAAACTGGCTATGGAAGTGATTGTTGAACTCAATGCATACCTTAGAAGCCTTTGAGGAGTATTCATCTTCTTTGTAAAGGTCTTTGAAGCCTTCAATCCTAATACTCCATAACTCAACTTCTTGGACAATAAGTAACCTCTTGCCAATTACATATGCTACCTTGTTTCTCTATCCTTTCTTATGCCTAATAGTAAAGGTACAAGATTGAAAGAAATCCATCCATTTTATATGTCTATGACTCATCTTATCCTATGATTTGATGAAACTTAATGCTTGGTTATTAGTAAATACTAAAAATTCTTTTGGCAATAGGTAGTGTCTCCATTTCCTAAGAGCTTGAACTAAGGCATAAAGTTCTAGGTCAAAAGAAGAGTACATCTTCTTAGCTTCGTTTAAATTTTCACTGAGGAATGTCATAGGCCTTCCATCTTGGCTCAATATTTCCCATAATAGGCCTCCAAAAGGCCATCTTTCCAAGTTTGTTTTATCTTACTTTCAAACATTTATCTTGCAAAATAGTCATGACTTTATGGTTTCAAGCATATGAACTTATGGTTTTTATGTATATGTTATATATATGTGAAGCCATGAAGCAGAAATATGGATAATTTAAAGATGCTATATTTTCTTGAATTCATGGAAAAAATATATATAATGAAGTAGTTATACATACTAATAAATGTTTCCCCATCTATGCTATGTTTTGGGTAGTTTTCCTCCTATAGCCATAGGATTTACAAGAGTGATAATTAGAACTTTACACATTTTCTCTAATATTGATGATGATAATACATATGTATATGGAGGTTGTGTGCTCATTGATTATTTTTTAGGTGTTTGTCGTGGGTATTCAAGGATCAACATTTTAGTGCTGGAGTAGTCAAAGCCAATCATCAATTACTAGACCTTCATAAGTGGGGCAAATCATTTATTGCTTTCTATTGTTGTAGTGCACAAGTGTAGCTTCCACATCTTGCTATATTCTTAGAGGATTTATTCATGGTTAATGTTGTTTCTATTTTAAACTTTATGAGTCGGTAATTGATCCTCATTAATGGAGTGATCTTAGATTTAGGAAGTAGTTGCAGTTTCTTTTAAAATAATGACTATTTTAAATTTGAGGGTAGTGAGCGAGAATAGAATGAGTTAATTTTCATAGCAGCAAAGTGTGATACTATTTTTCAATCAAGTGTAATCTTTCACCATGAATGAATAGAATGCACAGTTCAAGTTTATATATCTTATCTTGATTATATTTTCTATTCACTCAACCAAGGGGGCCCACTTGGTGAGTGAATTATTTCGTTAGAATAGATTTCATTTCCTTTTTTAATTTTTAATGTAGAACTATGTTGCTCCTATAGCCACTGATAACAAAATCATTGAATTTTTCTTGCAGCATAGGTGGTCAGAGTAGCTTTTGTCCATGATTGTATACTTTGTTAGAGTAATTTCATTTACTAGCTCTACTTTAGTCTTCCTAAAGCTTAAGCATTTGAATTTCATAGGTAGTCTTAGATTGAGAAGGTTGAAAGCATATATTTTTCAAATTCCATTCCAAGTTTGGTGCCATTGCTAGCGATGGTGTTAATTTAAACTTACTTTATTAGCTACATTTCCAATTTTAATATTCTAGAGCTTAGTCTTAAAGCATTTTATGTGTAGAAGGAGAGGCCTCCTTGGGAGATTTCTCCCTCGTAATAATTAGGAAGATATTTTTAATCCTGAGCTTGAAGAACCTCACAATGAGGATGAAGAAGAAGAACCGTTTGAAAATCCATTTGTTGTTGCTCAAGAACAAATACCCTCATGCTTTGAAGAATCCTTGCATTTGAATGATCTTTTTGTTGAACTTGAATACCAAGACAATCCACTTGCCCTTGTTATTTATCAACCACCATCACCAGGTCCTCCTCCAAGAATGGCTTAGCCTCAGCCTACATTTCCTTTTCATATCCCTCCTTAGCAAGGTAATTGAATTTTGAAGAACATATCTTCTACTGCAGTTCCCAAGTACTATTGCCTAGTTATTGAAAACCCTGAAACCTTCCTCTTTGAGTTTGACATCCTTTGTAGAAATTATGACTATACAATTGATGCCCACAAGTTCAAGTTATTTCCATCCACCCTAAAGGAAGCCTCTCTGATATGGTTCATGGGATTGGGTGCCAATGATGTAGTAGATTGGCCTACAATGAGAAATTTGTTTCTTACAAAGTATAAAGAATACTATAGGGGTAGAGATTTGAAAGGGGATGACATTTTTAAAATGTCCCAAAGGGAAGATGAAACCTTGGAAGATTATGTCTCATTTCATGTTCAACCTGCAACATAACACACAACACCAACTGAATAAGGAATCAAAGAAACATCTTTTTCTGAGAGGTGTAAATGATGGAAGTATTGAGGCTCTAGATCTTATGGTGGGAGTAGATATCACTTAGAAGAACTGGATTAGTATATAAAGTATATGTTTGAATTATTCTAGGGCCACTATGAAGAAAGGTAGGGGACTTAGAGACCTACCACATAAGTCTAACAATGGTTCAAGAGTATCTAAGATGGAGTTGTCCAACTTGCTATAAGATTTTAAACAAGACATCATTAATGATTTTGCTATGTAGCTGGATACTATGCAGACAAGAAGGAAGAAGGATGAAGTCAATGCCATGTTAGCTAAATATTGTCCACATTATAGGAAGAAGAAAAGGAATTTTAGATGCAAGTCTTTTGCAAGCCTAGAGTCGTAACCAATTCCTATTGAGTTTAAAGCCATTAATAAAAATGGAGAAGTTCTCTACATTTCTCAATGAAGGAAATCGGCTCAAAGAAAAGGTATGCTACAAGATCCTCTCCAAAATTATAATAGTAACAATCAATGGAAAAATTCTCAGAATACTAGTTTTAGTGTGCATAATAATTGGCAACAACCTCAGCAAGGTTGGTAGTAACCTCAATAGGGTTGGAAACAACCCTAGCAAGGTTGGAAACAACCTCAATAGGGTTGGAAATGACCCCAGCAAGGTTGGCATCAACTTCAATAGGGTTAGTAGCAACCTTAGCAGGGTTGGTAACAACCTTAGTAGGGTTGGCAACAAACCCAATATTGGAATAACCAACCTAGTCAGCAAGGTTTAATACCACCACCTTAGGAGGAGGCTCTAAAGCCTCCTCCTACAACCACTAATACTCCTCCTAAGTAGACTCAACTACCAGTTCAACCTAATCCTAATCCCAACAATACCAAATAGCCAACACAACAGTAGAGTTATGCTATTTTCTTGAATGATATCCACTTAAGGTTAGGAACCACTCTTTGTTCACCACAAAAACCTATAATAACCAAAGTTGAATAATCCCTAGTTGAAAAAGTAGATGTGTCAGTTCAATAGACCTCTCCTATAGCCAAAGAGCCCTTGTTTCCTTGTAGGTTAATAGAACAAGGTCAACCTATAGAAAACCAAGCCATAATTGATTTGCTTAATTAGTTGAAGAAAATGATAATAAAAATACTATTACTTGATTCTATCAAGGAAGTTTCTGACTATACTAAATCCATCAAGGAAGCATTTACAAAACAACTATGAATAAAGAAGAAGGATCCAAAAACTATTCATGTCTTGGGACAATTGTTTGATTTGATGTTGGAGAAACTAATTGTACCCAAATATTCTGACCATAAGAGTCATGTGGTTACTATTACCATTCATGGGATGTAATTTCAAAATGCTTTAGTTGACCTAGGAGCATCCATAAATGTCATGAAAAGGAGGTATTCTCTCAACTTCATATCAATGGTCTCCAAGAAACACCAGCCATACTTTAGCTCACTAATATTTCTTCTATCAAGCTAGATGGGATGATAGATGTTATAGTCACCTTAAACCCTTAGGAGTATCCAGCATACTTTGTTTTCCTCTCTCCAAAGACTAACATGGGTGGATATCCTTAAATTCCAGGGTGCCCATGGTTAGCTACTATAGATGCCTATATAGCTTGCCAATCTAGGAAAATGACAATATCTAATGGTATCTATACTAAGAACCTGACTTTATACTCCCCTACTTACCCACTATTGCAAGATGACTAAATAATATGGCTAGACTTGGGTGATGATGATCTAGAGGTCAATTTCATCCATCAACTAATGACAATAGGTCAAGAGTCATTTGTAGCTTCTTGGGAAGAAGATGAGATAATCTCATCCATTATTATGAATGAGTATGAAGTAGAGTCTAAAGTGTGTCCTCAAGAAGAATGTATCCTAGAAACCATGTCACCACCTTGAATGCACCTCATCATTTAGAAGCCTCAAAATTCCTTCACACATTATTACCTCATGAGGTGGATTGTTCTCTAATTTCTTAGTTATTCATGACAGATAAGGTCATTAAGATGAGAGTTGGTCTAGGAAGAGAGTTGAATGTAAACATTATCTTATCACCTTCCCATCAGAAAGTAATGTGTCAATTACTGCAAGAGAATCAAAAATAATTTTCTTGGGACTACATGGACATTAAAGGATTATATCTTATGCTCTACACTCGCAAGATCTACATCAGTCCTAACTTCAAACCTGCCCGACAACCTCAAAGGAGACTCAACCCCATTTTGAGGGATATAGTTAAAAATGAGCTCCACAAGCTATTAAGTGTTGGTTTTATCTACCCCATCTCTAATAGAAAATGGGTCTTACCTATGGTTATAGTACCAAAGAAGGGAGGAAAATGGAGAGTTTGTGTTGATTATAGGGAGCTCAATTCCACCATTAAGAAAGACCACTTCCCCTTGCCATTTATAGATCAAGTTCTTGACAACCTAGTTGGCAAGAAATGTTTTTCTTTCCTATATGGTTTTAGTGGTTACAATCAGATACAAATAGCTCCAGAGGACCAAGAGAAAACAACCTTCACATGCCCATAGGAAATGTTTGCCTACTTAGTTTTACATTTTGTCTTATTCAATGCCCCAATAACATTTCAACGGGCTATCGTAAGTATCTTTTCTAATATATTTTTTGACTATATGGAGATCTACATGGATGATTTTACTATTTATGGGACTACTTTTGAGCAAGCAAAAACAAATTTAGAAAAGGTACTCAAGAGATGCCAAGACTATAACCTTTTCTTAAACAGTCAAAAACAATTTATGATAATGGAAGGAGTTTTACTATGTCATTACATTTCATCACAAGGCATCCTAGTAGTTCTTGAAAAGATTGAGGTTATTAGTATCTCTCCCATGCCAAATAAATAGAAGGGTGTGTGAAGTTTCCTTGCACATGTTGGGTATTATAGAAGATTCATCAATAATTTTAGTCAACTTGTAGCACCCCTTTATAACCTATTAAAAAAGGATTTTGAATTTTCCTAGGACTCTAAGTGTACTACATCTTTCCTACAGCTTAAATAAGTTCTCACCATAGCACCCATTTTGAGGGGGTCCAATTGGGGACTATCTTTCCACATTCATACAAATGGCCTAGACTATACTATAGGTGTCGTGCTAGGCTAGAAGGTTGACTTAGTTGAACACACTATTTATGTCATCAATAAAAATTTGCAAGGTGTAGAGTTCAAGTACATAGTCATTGAAAAGAAGCTACTTGTAGTTATTTATGCATCGAACAAATTTAAGCACTATATTACTAGATATGAATTTTTTGTCATATTGACCACTTTGCAATAAAGTATTTGATGAATACACCCGCAATAACAAGAAGATTGGCTCGACGGTGGCTACTTATGCAGGAATTTGATATCACAATAGTAGATAAGCTCAAAAAGGACAATGTGGTAGCTAACTTTATCTCTCAATTGCATGTCCCTAATGATCCTACAATTATTGATGAAATTTTTTTAGTCTAACCTCTTTTCCTATTGTCATCACACAATCCATGGTATGCAGATTTTGTGAATTTTCTAATCATACGAAAGACACATATTCACTTCTCTATTAAAGAAAGAAAGTTACTAGTTGAAAAGAGCTTTAACTATTTTTGGATTCCTGGATTTATGTTTTATACTAGTCATGATCAAGGAATGCATAGGTGTATAAGGGAAGATGAAATGTATGATAGCTTAAGGGAATGCCATGATGATCCTGCATACTATCTTTAAAATATTGACTACTGGGTACTATTGGCCAAGTTTACACAAGGTTGTAGCTAGATATACAAAGAAATGTGATAAGTGTCAATGCATGGGGAAACCCACTAAATTGGATGTTTTTCCCCTATAGACTTAGAAAGTTGTTACACCATCTGATAAATGGGGGATTGTCTTTGTAGGTCCTATTGAACCTTCTTCACAAGGCAAATCCTATATTTTAGTTTGAACTAATTATGTAACTAAATAGGAAGAGGCCAAACCCATGAAATATCCAAGGGATAAAAAATTTTCCAAGTTCTTGTATGAATCTATCTTTACATAGTTTGGTCTCCTTAGGGAGTTGACATCTTATGAGGGAGATAAGTTTACATCTAATCTTATAGCTTCTCTCATGGAGAAATATACCATTTGGCATGGTAAATCATCACCTTACCATCCATAAGCGAATGGCCAAGTAGAAGTTACCAACAGGGAGCTGGAAACCATCCTCACCAAAACCATAGCACTCCATAGGAAGGATTGGGCCACGTGCCCCCCTAAAGCTCTTTTGGTTTATAGAACCACCTGGAAATCTACAATGGATTTTGCTCCTTTTGATATCATTTATGGTAAGTCAGTTGTAATCCCTATGGAGTTTGAATATAAAACATTGAGGATTTCTTAGGAGCTTGGTATGGAACTTACCATTGCACAGCAAGACCAAATTCTAAGATTAAATGGCCTTGATGAAGAGTGCAAATCTACATTGAATAACACAAAACTCATCCAAAAATAATGAATGTAGTGGCATGATAACTTTATCAAGGATAAAATGTTTGTTGTGGGGGATTGGGGACTTCTTTATGGTTCTAGGTATCAACACAATCTAGGAAAGTTTCAAACTCATTGGTTAGGACCATCTAAAATTGTTGTTGTATTTCCAAATGGAGCAATCCAGTTGTCTACTATTGAACCTGTTTGATTCAAGTTACTTTTTAATGGGAATCAACTCAAACTCTACAAAAAACCAATCAATGGTGAGGACTTCCTACAAAAATTCTAGCACAAGGAAGACATATTCATTCCTATAGCTGAAGAGTCTCTGTCTTCTACCCTGACTTATACTAATTCTTGATTCAATTCAAGATTACTATAATAAATGCTTTCTTCTTGATAGTCATTTCTCTACCACACACTCCACCTCACCCTCTTTCTTCACCATCTCTCC
Source organism: Cupressus sempervirens (assembly GCA_028749045.1). Classification (NCBI taxonomy): domain Eukaryota; kingdom Viridiplantae; phylum Streptophyta; class Pinopsida; order Cupressales; family Cupressaceae; genus Cupressus; species Cupressus sempervirens. The sequence goes on from CM053792.1 coordinate 440,216,557, forward strand.
ATCTTATGTCATCGCTCCATCAATTCAGGTGATCTTTTTTCAAAACACTTTTCCTACAACCCTCACTAGGTGTGTGCCACATAACCTTGTACATATTTTATTTTATTCATTCTTTATTAGGAATTTATTTTGTTTAAATTTACTACTCTTTCATACCCAATCCTAGTGGGAGCTATGGCCTTACTTAGTTGGGGGGTGGGGGGGGGGGGGAATATTCATTTTTAAAATTTCAAATTGCATGTAAACTTTGAAGTTTTTGTTTTATGCGATGACTTTCATCACATATTTGATGACCTGTCTTTTCGTAATTGCATCATGAAGAAAATTAAGGACATTAAAAGTTGAAGTTTAAATTTTAATAATATATTAGCAATGTGTTTAGGTTGGCAAGCCTTGACACAAGCAAAAAATTATGAGACTTGATGCAAGAAAAGATATCATGAGATTTCGTTCATTAAAAATCTTTAATTCCAAGAAGCACATAGTAATTGTACACCATTTTTTCTATATGTTACATCTAGTGATGTAACACTTCGAATTTTGTTAATTAAATTAAATTCTAAGAACACTAAAATTGTGCTAAAATTTGTTGTTTATAACAATGGGATGAGGTCTTCAGAGATATGAGTTGGTGGATCATAGGGTTTATCTAGGTGACGTGACCAGTTGTGAGATGTTCAGGAGAAAAGGATGGTTAGACTACTATCTGAGTCTTAAAAATTTTGATGAAGAGGTTGCTCTTCAATTTATAAGCACCTTGAAGGATGACTTTACAATGGTTAAAGGATAAAAAATTGAATTTATAGAAGATGTCATGGCTGAAGTAACTAGGTTACCCCAGGAAGGAAAAAATTGAGTAAAGGATTTTGATTTATTTTTGGCTAGGGCACATTTTAGTTTGCACCCTAACCCTCTGCTAGACATAGATACAAAGCAAGGAACTTCCAAATTATCTTTTCCCTTGGATTTTATTCAGCCAGTGACATTCATTATCTAGTACTTCACTTGTGAAGGTCACTACAAATATTTGCATGCCCTACATTTCAAGATTTTAGCTCATCTTTGGCATGAAACTAGAACAGTAAATATTTCTAATTTCCTATGTAATATTGTGAAAAAAAAATCTTCTTTAGTACAATTAGGATAGGGTTAGCATGTCTCCCATCATTGTTTGATAAAATTAATTGTGGAAAGGGAACTAAGCAAATAATCAATTGTGACATGGGAAGAGTTTTTGCAATTGAATGAGGTAGGACCTAGATTGATCAGCCCTAGATGCCAGGGTGTTAAGTGAAGGGAAAGGACATCCACTAGTTTTTACAAAGTTATTACAAGAACATAAAATGTTCTTGAAGTCTCTCCCTCCAGTTCTAGACCATCTAAGAAAAGAATTTACAAAGTCGATGCCTCCATTTCTAGCAAGAAGAAAAGTAAAAATAAAGAAACTAGAGGTGCCCCCAAGACCCTATTGTCTATTAAGACCAGGTCCATCATTAGGGGAGTTAAGGGTAAAGCTGTGGAACTAGAAAAGGAAAACTTAGAACAACAACCTAATAGTGAAAATAATATCAATGAAACCTTACACTCGCAAGGAAAGGAAGCTTTAGAAAAACCTCCTAAAGCAACCATGGTAGAAATCACTACAAGTAGGAGGAAGTTAAAGAACTCTCCATGCTTGTCTACACCCCCTAAAAGAAGTAGTGGGAGGCTTTATGAAGGTAATAGGGTTCCTGAAGCTTCTATTCCAATAGTTAACCTAGAGTCCTCTGATTTTATGAAGGAGTCCTCCTTAGAGGAAAAATTTACACAAAATATAGCCAGTGACTCGAACAACCAAAGTCCACAACTAGAAGTTGACCATAGTGTTAACTATGTACTTGCTGATAGTGATAAGGATTCTGAAGAGTTTGAAGCATTTGAGGAGTTTGAATAAAATCTTGTTATGCAGGACACTTGTGAGAATTCAAAAAACCTTCCTTCTTAGGAGTACCCAAAATTCAAATAAGAAGTTGTTAAAGAAGTGAGAGAAAAGCTCAATCAAGATGGACTAAAGATGCTGGCTAAAGTAGCAGCTGAGTCTAGTAAGAAGGAGATTGTGGTGATAATAGTTTTTACATGGAAGGGAGAATGATCCATGCTACAAAGTGCCATAAAAGTTCCTTGCCTAGCACCTGACTGGGTAGATATTCTCAGGCAGGAACCATTGCCACCACTTGATTTATCTATACCCCTATCCATAGGGATCAACTTATATCAACAATTGCTGTGGGAAAGAGCACAATAGAAGTTAGAAAGAGAAGAATTGAAACATGTCATTGGTGAGAAAGGCCATCAATTAAAGAAAACCTAAGACCAAAATCAAATTTTGAAGAGGAGGATTGAAGAAATCATAGGGTTGATTCCTAAGCTCATGTCATGTAGATCACCATCTCTGGTGTATGCATTATTTCTCAAGGAAAAACTTGGTAATTTCAAATTGACAAGAATTATGGAAGGGCTTAATCCATCCATTTCAACTCCTCATGAATTTTATGATGCATTCTAGTCCATTCCAATGCCTTTTAAAGAATTTGTTGTGTGAATTATATCTACATAACTTGGTAGTGCCAAATGATACAGAGTGGAAATCACTCTATTATGTAGGAGATGTACAATTGAGGGAAGTTATGTCCTAGATGTAGAATGGGATAAGAAGGGAAACCAAGTTGCACCATATAGTGACAGTGAAATGACAACTCCTTTGCTCATGAGACCAAAAGTTCAAAATTCTTGATGGACATTTTTGGATTGGATTTCTATTCTAGATAACCCTAGTGGAGCTAATAAAGTATACCCAATAAGAGAGCAAGCCTTTGTAGATTGGGACAAGAATTCATCTCGTGATGTTGAAATAGTAATCGTTGCTTCAAGACAAAGGTGGACATGGATGCCACATGACCTAAAGATAAGGGAACCCCACTTCCCTCAAAATTTAACTCTTGGTAGTGTCAAAATTCTATGGTGTATCAATTTGGGAAGGAGTCTATGTCAATATTGGGTTCCATTAAGGTTTCAACCTCCCACTCTCCTACATCCATTACTAGCAATGAAAGAGAATGTAGAGAATCATTGTATATTCATAGAAGTTTGGTGATGGAGAAGGCTGAAGGAAAATTATGGATAATTTATTATGTTAAGAATGAGCCTAGTGAGAGGACAACTACTGATTGGAGAATTCGTGCAAGAATTAGGAATTTTATGGTTGCTATGGACTAGCAATAGTTTAGTTAAGGGGAATGATGAGCCTCCAAAAGGCCATCTTTCTAAGTTCTTTTTATCTTACTTTCAAAAAATTATCTTCCAAAATAGTCATGACTTTATGGTTTCAAGCATATGAGCTTATACATACATATACATATACATATAAATATACATATACATATACATATACATATACATATACATATACATATACATATACATATACATATACATATACATACATACATACATGCATACATACATACATACATACATACATACATACATACATACATATATATATATATATATCTGTGTCTGTGTGTGTGTGTGTGTGAAGACATGAAGTAGAAATATGGATAGTTTAAACATGTTATATTTGCTTGAATTCATGGATAGAAATGGTATAATGAAGTAGTCATAAAGGGTTCCCTATCTATGCTATGTTTTGGGTAATTTTCCTCCTATAGCCATAGGATTTGCAAGAGTGGTAATTAGAAATTTACACCTTTTCTCTAATATTGATGATGAAAATATATATATGTATACGGAGGTTGTGTGCACATTGATTATTATGCAGGCATTTGCTGCAGGTATTCAAGGATCAACATTTCAACACTAGAGTAGTCAAAGCCAATTGTGAATTGCTAAACCTTCACAAGTGGGGTAAATCATTTATTGCTTTATATTGTTGCAATGCATGAATGCCACTTCCACAACTTGCTATATTCCTGGAGGATTTATTCATGGTTAATTTTGTTTCTATTTTAAACTTTATGAGTCTGTAATTGATCCTCATTAATGGAATGATCTTGGATTTGGGAAGTAGTTTTACTTTCCTTTAAACTAACTATTGTAACTTTGAGGGCAGTCAGAGAGAATAGAATGAGTTGATTTTCATAGCAGTAAAGTGTGATACTATTTTGAATCAAGTATAATCTTTCACCATGAATGAATAGAAAGCACAATTCAAGTTTATCTCTTATCTTGATTGAATTTTCTATTCACTCATCCAAGGGGTCCCACTTGGTGGGTGAACTATTCTATTAGAATAGATTTCATTTCCATGTTTGTTTTTTAAGTAAGGTAGAACTCTATTGCTCCTGTAGCCATTGATAACAGAATCAGTGAATTTTTTATACACCATAGGTGATCAGAGTAGCTTATGTCCCTGATTGTATGCTTTTTTAGATTAATTTCATTTACTGGCTCTGGTTTAGTTTTCCTAAAGCTCAAGCATTTAAATTCCATAGGTTATTCTTAGATTGAGAAGGTTTAGAGCATATACTTTGCAAATGTCATTCCAAGTTTACATCCCTAGTTGATAATTAAATGAGACTGAATAATTCATTTAGAAACCAATTAGGGTGTCCAATCCTAAATAGGCAGTCCATTTTTGTAGGTTTTTGATACTATTATTTGGCCAACCAACCCCTACTACCAAATTTCTAGCATCACACTCTACAATAAATAATTTATCAAAACTTGGTAAAACTAGGATGGGTTGAGTGCCACCTTTTGTTTCAATAACTCAAAACCCTTGTCAGCATCCTTAGTCCATTTTTAAAAAAAAATCATTCCACATTTTATGGTTTCCAAAAAATGTGCACAAATTTCACTAAATCCTCTTATAAATTTTATATTAAATTAAGCTAATCCATGAAATATCATTATTTATGTCCCTATCTTTATAGTGGGCCAACTAAGAATTACCTCCACCTTGCTTGGATATATTTTTAGGTCACCTTGAGAAATCACAAATCCTAGGTATACAAGTTCTTGTTTCAAAACTTACTCTTTTCCAAGTTGATAGCTAACTTCTCTTGATTCAACCTTCTCAACACAATCTCTAAGTGTTTCATGTGCCCTTCTTTTGTTTTGTTAAAGATTAGGATGTCATCTAAGTAAACAACACAAAATATCCATATGTATTCCTTAAGCACATCATTCATCAACCTCATGAAAGTGATTGGGGAATTTTTCACCCCAAATGGCATTACCAACCACTCATATTCCATTCATGGCCCTCTTTTATCCTAATTTGGTGATACCCACTCTTGAGATCATTTTTTGATAAATACCTAGCACCTTTAAGATAATCCATTAAATATTCTATTCTATGAATAGGAAACCTATATATTATTGTATCCTATTAATTTCCCAAGAATCAATACATAACCTCCACTTACCTTTTTTCTTGGGTGCAAAGACCACTAGAACAACACAAGCTCTAATACTATTTCTTATCAATTCTTTATCTAGAAGCTCTTGAACTTGTCTTTCTATTTCCTAATTTTGATCAGGTGTCATCTTGTAGGCTTATTTATTAGGAAGGGATGCTCCTAATATAAACTCAATTTGGTAGCTAATTTCTCTCTCAGGTGGTAATGTTTTAGGTACTCCATCAGTAACTATATCATAAAATTGTTCCAATAATTTTTCAATTTTTGCATGAAAATGTACTTGTTTTGGCTTCTCTTCCTCCATGGGTTTGAGCACAATGGAAAATCCTACTCCTTTCTTGAGGTCATTAAGAATTATTTTCCACTCATTGATAGTATATTATAATCTATTTTATTTTCTTCACCCTTGTTCACAAGGGACTGATGTAGGTTACTCCATCCTTCTATAAGGTCTATACATTTTATCTTTTCCTAATGAATAGAACTTTAGTCATACTTCCATGGTCTTTCCAATAGTAGATTTGAAGAATCCATAGGTAGGAAATCACACAATACTTTTTCATGATACCCTCGTATGGTAAATTTAACACACACTTTGTCATTGACTAGAACATTTTGTCCTTTCTTTAACCAAGTAACTCTATAAGGATTTCTATGGGGATTTATTTAACTTTAGCTTTTGGATTGCCTCTATAGAAATAATGTTATCTTTAGACCCTAAATCTATTATCACCTTGCATACTTTACCAAGAATCTTGCATTTCACTCTAAATAATGACCTTCTCTATTTGGCTTCCTCCTTAAAAGGTTCCTTACTCAACACCCTCCTAAACATGATATTATCTCCACTTTGTGAATAAAGATTCACTTCTAGAGATTTGACCCTACCTGCCTCCTCTTGAACATAAGCCACTTTCTCCTTTGTTTGTGAATTTTATTCTTTTTTAGAAAACCTATAGGTAGGATGACTTAACTGACCACAATTGTAACATTTCATATTTTTTAAGTGTGACCCTCTACCTAAACCACTGAATCTCCCTCTACTACCACCAAATCCTCTTCCTCTACTTGAAGTCCCTCTTCTATGGGAGTCATTACTTTGTTCGATGAGCCTAGATGACTCACCTCAAGGTATGGATTCACTTTCTCTACCACCATAGCCTCCTCTATGGCTCATGGAATCTCTACCCCTTCCTCTTCATCTATTACTAGTATCTAGTTTCTTCTTTCACTTCTCCTCTACCTTAAGGGCTAATTAAAAATACTTATGAATAGTGGTAGGGTTGGGGAGATTTATTTCATCTTGTATATTCCATCTAATGCCACTTAGATATCTAGCTACCTTGATGCTTTCATCTTTCTTCTTTTTGGATCTTAAACATAGTTTATTGAATTCTTCTACATAGGCAATTACATCCTTCTCTCTCTACTTAAGGTTTTACCTCCTCTTGTGGAGTTATATCTCATAATCTTTAGGAATGTAATTTTCCTTACCTTTGCTTCCATTATTTTCCAAGTAGCTATAGGTTTCTTCCCTTCTCTCTCTATCTTAATTTATATAAACTTCCACCAAATTAGGGTTGGATGGGCTCATTCTTGACTTTTCTTCCTTCACCTTTTAGGCTTTAATGATACCTTCACACTCAAATTGGTTTTCCATCCCCTCTATCCATTATATAACTAATTCTAGCTCCATCTTTCCACTAAATAAGGGAACTCCCCCTAGAGCTTTCCTCATAGGGCCTTAATAGTTTTGAGGAATGGTTCCTCTTGCAATGGTGGGTTTGGTTCCATGACTTTATCCTCTATGTAGACCATTTCCTTACCCTTTTCTTCTTCATCTTTCATCTTTTCACTAACTTATTTTGTCTTTTCCATTTCTTCTATCTTGCTCTTTATGGCCTCTATTTTTTCCTTGAGGATTCTATTATCCTCCTTCTACTTTGTCATTTCTTTACCCAGATATGTATTCATCATTGTGGCTGATTCATCCACTAACTCTAACATATACTATGCCCTGGCCCAATTCCTGAAGGGGTTTGATACCATTTTTATACTGAGATTCCAAGACCTCCCTATCTCTTACTTCAACCAAGTTATACAAACTTACATGACAACTTTTTTTATGCCACAACCAACTATATTAGACTTTAGCAACCAAACAACTATTAACAAATTATTCAAATGAAATAATTTTCCTTTTTTCTATTTCTTAGTAGTAATTAAATCACCTGGGCTTCCAAGTATCCTACAGATACCTCTTTTGAACTATATATTATATCATTTATCATTTTATTGACCAACACTTAGCAAATTATATTACAAACCTTCTATGAGATAGACATCATAAAAATCACTCTTTCCATTTAAAGAAATAAATTATTTTCCTTTTACCAAACAAGGTGAATTGTTACAAAATTTTACCACATCGCCGTAAAATTCCCTCATCTTAAAGAATTTTCTTTTGTCGCAATCATGTTATATAAGAATTGACTATCAGTGATAGAATCACTACTATTTTTATGTGTGAAACTAATGGTTTATCACCTTTTGTGGTCTCTTCCTCAACAATAACAAACACCACCTCTTCTTCTTTACTATTCTATAATTCTTCATTTGTTACACCTTTATCTACTACAAAATATAATTGTTTCTATCATTTTCTTTTAGATCTTCTGATTTTATCTATTTGTTCACCATTAGGAAACCTATAAAAATATGCCTTATCTTATTTCATGAAAAATACTTTAGTGTTAATTTGTCTTTGTACTTATAGATGCCACTAGGAAATCTCTTTTCTAGAAGGGCTTCAAATTCATCTTGTTTTCTTTCTTCTTCAAGAATTATTTCAAGTTTTGGATAATGATTTACCTCTTTCCCTTTCTTCTTTAAATTCAAATATAAAGAGGCCTCAAGTTACTTCAACTTTAGGAATACTATCATTGTGATAAATAACTCAAAATCTGCAAGCTTTCTAAATAATCCATCAATGGAGACACTTTTAGTTATTCTCAATTCATGAATAGAAGAAACTATAATGGCATAAGAAGGTAACAAGGTTCTCAAAATCTTACTTATCCTTTCTTCTTCTTCAATATTTCCATCAACACTTCTAATAACACCAAAAAAATTAATCTTTTGATCATGCTAAGAAATATCATTTCCTTCTACCATCTTCATGTCATCACACCGTTAACTGGAAAATAAATTAATAGTTATTGATGATGATTTTGGTGATATGGTTTTCATTTTTGGTAAACCATTATAAAGATAGAGTCATTACTAAGGAGTTAGACGAACAAGTGAATAGGCCAAGGCAATAGGTAAGAATTTATACCTTATTGGAGAATGGAATTAAATAGGTAAACTATGTATTATTGATGGCAGGAGTCAAATAGGTAAACTACACTTTATTAGTAGAAAAGAAGTTGGTTTAGTATTGATAAAATATAGTAATTAGTAGATAGGATAAGCAATGAATAGGTGAACTAGTCGATCCATAAATAACAAAATACAAAATTTTTGAAAGAATGATCGAACTGATCATGATATTGGAAGGTTCATTGAATTTAGATAGAAAATGAAATGATCTGCATAGACAAACAAGCATGGTGAAAATTTTTATAAGGATTTGTGAAAATATTGGATTTATGATTTCAAGGAGAGTTCAATGAACAAGATAAAATAAATTTTCCACCTTGAGAATGATAGAAAGGTCAAGATGCAACTAGCATAATCAAGCTTATTATGGAAATGTTTGAGAACATGATAGATTCAAGAGGAAGCCAAGGAAACTAAGGGTTTAGGATTTGCAAGCTCTTTATGCAAAGGATTAAAAAGGAGATCAAGAAAAAAATCAAGTATATTGAAGGTTGATGAAATGATGTTGAATTGAAATGCAATTGAGAATCTGGTTACAAAGTGTAATGTCCCTTTCTTGGGACATTAGGAATTCTAAAGCCAAATTCATAAAATATTAATTTTTGGTTAACAGATATTAATTAAAATTTATAAAATGGGTCAAATTAATATTATAAAGTGGGTTAAAGGTGACAAGAAGGAAAAATACAAAAGTACAAGAGAAGGAAACTAAAGAGTCACCATTTTGAGCATAAAATAGGATGAGGAGCTCATTTTCAATGGGCTTGGATTATTTCTTTGTTTGGATAATTTGAGTTTCTTTCAAAGAAATATTGGGAGAGTTTACATATTCCATTAAAGACACGTGGCTATAAACCTTCAGGCTATCTCTAATGGATTAGACGTAGCCCCATTTCATTACTACAATGGATTCAAGATGGAGTTCATGCTAAGTTCACAAATTCTTTTATATGTTACCAATATACTTGTTATTGTTGTTTGTAACATTGGATTATATGCATGTTATTATATTTATGGTTTATAATACAATAGAAAATAGGAATTTTTAAACTAAGTATTTTATTAAGAATAATTTTTCATTAGTTGGTTTATGTTGTTGGGTTATATTGCATAATTTATCTGTTATATTCTAGAAACTATTTCTGATAAAATTTAGAGATAATATACAACTAGGAAGTTATATAGAGAGACCAAAGAAGGATTGAGGAAACATAGATAGAGCATAAGGGATCTAACTATCTTTAGGGAGAAAGTATTCATAGATCATTACTATCTTGTTAGAATAGAATACTTAACAGTTTCTACAAGTATTTGTAAAATCCCTTAACAAGGTAGTTCCTAATATGACTTAAAATTCTTGATTAACTATTTGTAAATCCTATAACAAGGTGAACATTATATAAGTGGGATAGAATATCTTAACATAGTATTCTTGACAAGACTATTAGCTACATCTAATAATGTATCAGTCACTTCTAACAGGGTGAGTCACTTAGAAGATAATATTTCTAGCTCTTAACCAAGAAAACCTTTCTAATGCAATGAAGAGTTGTCGATGTCATCCCCACCATATTTTTCCCCTCTAAACAAGGTTTTCTATGAGACAAAAAATCATGGATTTATGTGTGGATGCATGATTATGTTTTAGTTATGTGTCTACTATTTTTACATTCCATAAAATAGGTTAACATGTTTAAACTACTACAAATAAATGAATGCAAGTTGATGAGTGTATGTTATTGGTTAGAAGTTTATAGGTTTGAATAAAGGTAAAAGTTTGATTGGGTGAATTTTTAGTAAGTACTAATTCACATCTCCTCCCCCTCTCAATACTCACCTTACAAACAATTGGTATCAAATCTAGGATCTCTAGAGGCAAGATTTAAAATGTAAGAGTAGACCTGGGAAGATGGAGAGGTGTTCTTCACTCATTTAGCATAGGTTCATACTCATTTCCATATTTTCATCATATTGGAATTCAATAATTTTTCTTTAGGAGAGCACATCCACATCCCTCAATCTTGAACACACCAACAAGGTCTCATTTGGGTGTTGTTATTGAGCCGCTTTGAGGTTGCATGGGGATTTTTTCTTTTGGTTATATTAGTGTAGTAAAATCAAATGATAGTTAGCAATTCTTTGTTTGATTTAAATCTTAATATATACACATGCTACTAATATTTTCTTGTTTATGCGTGCTCTCGACAGATTAGGTTATCACATATATAGCTATGTCCACCAATATCAAGTCCAATATTCTTATTATCTAGTGATTACAACCTGATTATAATATGGAATATCTTACAACTCAATACCACTGCAAGAAGCTACAATCTCATCATACATTATGAATTCCCTGACCCTAAGCCATTTTTACACAAAAAATTTCCTACTTACAAAATTAGGGCTAGAATAAGTCATTCAATAGAATAAAATAGCAGTGGGCACCTTTTATAATAGTAAAGTTGGTTGAGATTTTTGGGGCACTACCCCCCAAAACCTCTACACATGGGACTCTACCCTAGCACCCTACAAAAGGCCCTACCCATTGACCCTATCGTGGGAGTGCTACCCCCAAACCCCCATAGTAATAATATGGGGAAAACTGCATTGAATAAAGTGGAGAAAAATTAAACTCTAAGACTGGTTAGGCTCTACATCACAATAATATCCCACTTGGAGACTAATCAAACTCCACAAAAATAACCTCCCACTTGAAGACTAGTCATAATATTTCTAAACCTCTAGCTACTAGTGGAATGTAAAACCACCCCAAACTCTGTTGTTCTAAATATTTTGTTTAATCTAGATGACCAACCAAAGTTGAAGAGGAGCTTAGCTTCTCCCTTGTCACTTCCTTTGTAAACTTTTATGCTAGATTATAATATGTATGTATTTTTTCCAATTCTAGTTTTCCATCATCAAAAACTAACTGAATGAAATGGTACGACAACTATAGTGCCTACCCCTAATTTAAGTTTCATATTTAATTTCTGAATTCTTTATGTCAATTTTTATGGTTATGTATTATAATTTAGTGGTATTGGGTTACCTAATTTGATTGATGTTGTTTCATACTTAGTTATTTATTTGATCAACTACTTGATACTCGATTATTTCTTGTGTTCATAGTTATTCTTTTGATGATGATGCTTTGTATGTTTCATATAGTGATTTAAGTTTCTTTCATAATTATAATTATATGAGTGATTTATATGTGGTTTCATAGTTACTTACCCCATACTTTCATGTGTATGTTGTACATGTATGTTTTACTTTGCGTTTGACATTTTTGATGTGGTTGAGGGAGGGAGTTGTAGTCACCTACTAATCAAGATCTACATGATGCACTACTCCCACCATTTCCTATTTAGTTTAGATTTAGATGTATACATACATGTTTGGGTTTTATGTAGATTGCAAGTATTGGGCATCGATTTCCCTAAATTGCCAGGATGAGCATAGCCTGTCATAGTTTCTCAATGGTAAAGAGGGGAGATAGTTCTTGAGTCCACATCCTAATCCTCAACCAATTGTCCTATAAAATAGGACAAGTATCTAAGCTACTTACCCTTCCAAATTTTTCAAGTGACGTGAATTCAAGATTTTCACCCTTGAGATTGCTTTAGTACCTTGACTTTAAAATGGGTTTTCTTATTTAGTTTTGTGGGTCTATTGTGAGTTTCAATTAGAATTAAATCAAATTAAGAGAATACTAAATGATTTAATTTAACAAAAAAATTATAAAGAGGAATCAATTTTTAATTATATTTAATTAATTGAGAAATTAATTAATTAAATTTAAAAGATTTAATTAAAGTTCCAAATTTGATGTAATTTTTAGTGCCTACCCCTAGTTCGCATTTTTGTTATCATTGTCGAACTCTTTTAGGGCTAGTTTTATGTCGATGGTTAGTAACATTGTTTGAGATATTGTGTTATGGATTCAGTTGATATGTGATAAGAACACTTAGACTTTACATTTCATATATATATTATGATTTCAAGTATTGATAATGATTGGTTAGATGGTTTATTATATGTGTTTTCTTATGGATACTTACCCCATACTTGCATGTGTATGGTGTGCGTGTTTGTTTTCTTTATGTATGGCGTGTCTGATGTGGTTAAGGAAGGGAGTCATAGTCACCTTCTAGTCGGGATCTACATGATGCACCACTTCCTGCCATTGCATGTTTAGCTTAGCATATATATATTGTATGTACATGCATGGGTTTTATGCAGGTTGCAGGTACCAGGTATCGACTTTCCTGAATTGCCAGGATGAGCATACCCTATCACATTATCTCAATGGTAAGAGAGGGGAGATAAATTCTCAAGTCCAAATCCCAACCCTTTAAGCCATTTATCTTAATGGAAATCAGGACAAGTATTTGAGTTGAGTACCCTCTGAATGTGTCAGATGACATAATTCATGATATTAACCCTTTTGGTTTGATTTTGTATGTGTTTTGCTATAGTGGGTTTTTCATATTTTATTTTATGAGTCTTTGGTGTATTTTCTATTAATTAAGCCTAATTAAAAGATTTAATTAATGGTTTAATTTAATGGAAAATTAATATGATATTTTAATATTTATTTTATTTAATTAATTGGGAAATTAATTAAATAAAATAATTAAATTTGGATATAAAAGTTATAATTTTTAAAGTTGGAATGTGATAATATTTATTCAAGTTAATAAATATTTTAGCAATTAAGTTTCAAAAAATGAATTGTAAAAGTGGAAAAGATATTAAAATTATTAGAAGATTCTAGATTGCATGATGTGTGCATGTGATTAAAATATAAATATATTAAGATAAAACAAGTGGAGTTATTAAAGTTAGTGCATGAGATTTAAAATTAATAAATTAAATTAGAAAGAGTAAAGTGAATATTAAATTAATTAATGTGCATTATTTTAACATTTAGGAGTTTGCGAATTCTCAGGATATGTCATGTAGACAACACAAGAGTTTGCACTCTAATTATGCACGTGTTGTCAACAATATAGGAGTTAGCGCACCAATTAAGTACATGGTGTCTACAACCTTATGACTCATCTAGAAGGTTGGAAAAGACTCATGCTTAGTTGTCACCACCTTTTGGTTGTTTCTAGAGACATTCTAGGTGCTTCTTGAGAGTTCTTTATAAGGAGGCACTCTTAGAAGCTTAGGGAGAGTGTTTGGAGCATGTTGGAGGATCGGGAATGTAGGAGAAGGAAGGAGCTTGCTCTGTAGATTCTAAGGAGAAGGGAATTAGCATCAGTATCCAGGTGCACTCGTGATTTTTGCATATTACCCTTTTGCACGCTTTCTCTTCCTGTCTTCGTCGTGTCTGCTAGATGACTACTTGGATAATTCTTGTGATGAATGTTTAATTCAGATTTGCATGCTGATTCTCTCCTTGTGTGAAGAAATCAATAGAGACCTCAATTAGAAAACCCTAGCTTCCATTCATGGAAAGAAATTAGATTTAAATCGGGTTTGGGTTCGAATTGTAATAGAATCAAGGATTTGACTAGACTTCCTGTCACAATGCAATTCTAGATTTATAATTCTGTATGCTACTTTCCTGTCGCCAATAAACTTCCTGTCACAATGCAATTATGGATTTATAGTTTTGTATGCAATCTTCCTATCGCGATACAATTCTAGATTTATAGTTCTATATGCTATCTTCTTGTCACGACTAGACTTCCTGTCGTAATGCAATTCTGATTTATAGTTTTGTATGCTATCTTCCTGTCGCCACTAGACTTCCTATCACGATGCGAATCTAGATTTATTTTTTTGTATGCTATCTTCTTGTCACCACTAGACTTCCTATCATGATGCAATTCTGGATTTATAGTTCTGTATGTTATCTTCCTGTCACCACTAGACTTCCTATCGCAATGCAATTCTAGATTTATAGTTTTGTATGTGATCTTCTTGTCGCATAAGCTTTCTGTTCTACCACTGCAGCAGGTTTGAATAGAATCTTATTACTATGCATTAGTTTTATATGATTTATTAACTAATCTAATTTAATTTAATTTAATTAGGATTAGTTAATAGTAGAAGAAGTGTAATTAATTATTAATTTAAGTAAATAGATTTTTTAAATGAGGTCAATTTTAAAAGAAATATTAATAAGTGTTTAGTGGAATTAAATAATTGAATTATTAATGAGATTGATTTTACTTAAAATCAATGAGGATTATTTTAAATAAATGATTGTCCTTGAAGTGTTTAAAGGAAATTGTAAACTAATTATTTGAAAAGTTGATTCTAATGTTTTGAATAGCGTGAGTGATTTTATCTAAAAGTCAATGGGTGCTAGTGCAATGTTTTATACAATTATAAAATTATCTTATGATTATTTTAGAAAATTGTTTTAAAATAATGAAACGATAATGCTATCAAGGGAACAAACGGGTTGACTTGTAGGTCAAATGATTAAACTTAGACACTTGAAGTATACATGTTAACGTAAAACTGATACCTCTACACTTAATTCAACTATGTGATTTTAGCAAAACCAAAACATGTGTTTGCATTGTGTATTCTATATGCTTCTTATTTTGGGTTTTTGGGTTGACTAGTGTTGACTAGTTATAGGACGTCTACCAGAGGCTTGGGAGTTATACGAATGTGTTGGCATGTTGATGTTATCTTGATCTTTCTAAACCCAACCATGGTTATGTGATGGTATGCTCTATGAAAGGTTTGTATTTACTGAATATTATTGCTCATTAGTCTTCATGTGTGAAGCTGAGATGTATGTGTATGAGACACTTGAACTAATCATTTTTAAGTCATTGATCAGTTATCCTTGGATTACTTTCCAGTCGCCATGATGGGACTAAAATGTTGATTTATTTCTTGATGATGTCATGTTGTGACATGTTTTGATTCGATCATTTTGGAGTCTTCGATCAGTATGATTTTGAGATATATTTTGGTTATTGAGAACCAATGGATACTTTTGATTATCGGTGATGCCTTCAGTTGCCAATAGAGAATTATTGTGGTCATGATTTTCTATGGATGTTTTTCAGTTGCTCATGGAGATTTGATGCTTTTATTATGGATATTTGATGTTCTCTTGTGGATTATCTTTTGGTATTACTTTCCAATTGCTTGTATAGGATTGCGGTGATTTATGATTCCATGAGCTTAGGGTAGGTTATCTACTTGTAGTGTTGGGAAGTGGCTTGCAATGGGGGCTGGGGCCCTAAGTGGCTGCTAGGGTAACTCATTCTAAGTTTTTTTAATAAGTGAAAACATTTACACTAAATGGGGATTAAATGAACCTAAAAAGATAATTTTTTTTTTCTCAGCCATGCCTCAAGTGCTAGTATAGACTAGGATGGGAGTAGAGAGAATGCTTGGTTGTGATCTTGCATTCCATAGTATGCCTTGTCATTATGAGAGGATACTAGTGGCCGCATAAGGATCAGTAGCAACCCGTGGAGTTGTAAGCTAACTGCCAGGGTAACTTCTACATGATATATGTGATGACACTTTCTCACTTGCATAGTAGGTTTCGTACATGTCATTGTGTGCCTTTGGGAAGTAGATGTTGGTTTTGTGATTGGAACCTTTGAGTTAGTATATTTTTAGGATTCCTCGACTTAGAGAGTATTTATGCTATGTGGTTTTGATAACCTGTTTGGGATTTGAGATTATCTCCTCAGCACGGTGGGAGTGGACCACTTAGGTTCCACGTGGTCGCATGGTAGTATTTTTCCACTCTTATCATTTGATATCTGTCCGTAGACACCGTGGTTGGAGCATTCTTGGTTGGTATTTATCTTCATTCTGTTCTTGGAGCATTATGATAGATGATATACCCTATGATGGATGTATTTACTGGTATGTTTCTTACATTGATGATTAGCATAGGTTAGATGATGTTATCTTATGCTTTTATTTGCATGTTAGATTACTTTATGCATATGATATCGTATTACTTAGGTGTGACATTCCTACTATGTTAATACTGATGATCTCTTCAGTGATTTGGAATGTTACACACGGAGGGATAGCTAGGATCCATGATGGTCTAATGATGCTATTTATGGTTGGGAGGAACTATGCACTTAGTTATTCATGTTTGTGATTTATGGTTATCTTTTATGATGGATGTTTATATCTTTTATGATGATGTATCATGATGCATCATGTATGACATGTGGTTTCATTTACTACATCATGGATTAGTATTGGATGATGATGTTCTTTATTTACACAAATGTATGTTCTTTTAAGCTTTTCATACCCTGTGGCATGTGCAGTGGATGATTGAGCAGTCAGAAATGTCGTTTAAGAACATTGGACTTTTCATTATGTGGATGTAGTATTAGATGGAACATAATTAGTTATGTTAGATGTGATTCAATGTTAAGGGATCTTTAAACAATGTAACATGTTATGTATGTCATGTTTACTTTCATTTGAATTGTTGCTATTGCTTCCACTATCATGTGAATGGTTTATCTTTCATGGTTTTAAAAAAAAAATGTTGGAAAAACTCAGTGAAATTTTAGATTAATTCTTTGGATTCCTTGGCGGGGCATTACATTATTATGTTTACTTAATTTTAAAATAACTTATTTAGGAGTTGCATTTTAGTAATAAACTCTAAATATTATTATTAGTTAAATTAGTAAATATATTATTAGAGATGTCTTGAGATTTAATAAAAAGAGAGAAATAATAAATTTAATAAAGTTTATTTTAATTAAAATGCAAAAAGTTTGCTCATGAAATTAAAATAAAACATAATAATAAAGAAAAGGGTTTGCATGATTGTAAAACTGAAAGCCTAAAGGGAGAAATCTCTTTATTAAGAAATTAGAGCTCATTTCTCCACACAGGGGTTTGGAGGAGCAAATTTTGAGAAAGAGGTTTTCAAGAAGACATGAATTCTTGCAAACTCTGAGCATTCGTCTAGTTAGCATCAGATTGAGGTAGGAACTCATTGAGATTTTCATAGTAGCTTCCCTTTGAAACTCCTCTATCTTCTCTATGTTTTTTATGGATCTATTTCAAAATTAATTCGGGTTGAAACCCTTGCTGTTCAATTTAATGTTCTATGTTTACGAATGGAATCATATTGGAAATCCTTGATTGAGAGACCTTGTTATTTAAAATTGGATTTTTAGAAAACAAAGGATCTAGGGTTTGGAAACGAATATGAAAATTTATTTGGATGAAATTGACTATTTATAATTAATTTTCCTATTAGATCTATATTAGAATTTTATAATATATAATTACCATAATAAATAAATCAATATGATAGTTTTATATTGAAATGGCAATTTTATTTTTACCCAAAAAAATTGGGTTTCGTGTATACTATGATGAGGGGAATGATTTTGGTTTGTTATTAAAAATAATAATAATAATAATATTTGGGAGGCAGGCCACCACCTTCAACCTTCACCTCCTTCGATCGATGACCTTTGCAACTTCACACGTGGCTGACCTACTACCATAGTAGTAGGTACTATTGTCACAATACCCTACTGTTGCAACAACAGGGCTATTGTGGCAACCTCTACATGTAACACCCCATTAGGGAACCCAAAAGGAATTAACCTAAAGTTTCACTATGATTGTCAAACTTTTTTTTTTCAAAGATAATACCTTAACAACAACAGATATAATATACCAAAAGCAAAAACATACACATAAACACATACCATAAAATAGATTACATTTCTTAAGGGTCACATGACATTCAATCACATTTAAGTTTAATTAATACTAAAAGCAATATATAACACATCCACATTAAAGAATAACTACAAGTACAAATCCATTTAAATAATATATAATTATCTTGAATGCCACTTGGCAATAATCAGAATGCACAATCATCCACTATATAGGTCACATGGTATGAAAGGCTAAAAGAATATACATCATAAAATAGATTACATCATCTCTTAAGATCCATGAAATAAAATATAATATAATAGGTATGACCATCCATCATAGTATACAAGAACTGAACGAAAGAAAATACAGAACAAGGAACTCCAACCACGGCATCAAACTATCATATCTCAATACCAATAAATTTAAAAAGCACTACCACCCAACCTCGTGGAACCTAAATGGTCCACTCCCCACTATGCTAAGGAGATAGTCTCAAGTCCCAGATAGGATAACAATCCCAAAAGTCAAAATCAAAATCTAGGTCAAGGAAAACCTAAAAGAAATCTAACTCAAGGTACCACTAGCATACCTAAAAATAGAAGTAATTTTTTTGTAAATTAAGCTGAGAGATATCTAATTCTAAGATATCTTAAATTCACAAATATTAAAAATCTATTTACAAAATATTCGATTTTGTTACTAAAAAATACATTTCCAATATTTCTAATCATAAACATTTTAAAAAATTATTATATTACTTTAAAAATATCTATAATCATAATTTAAAAACTTGTAATTACTTTTTCACTTACTCTTAGTAAATTTAATTTCTTTTTAAATTAAGAATTCTTCATAGAGCTTCAAAAACTCATTTGATTACTTGTTGTTTAGAAAAATCAAAAAATATTAAATTAGTCACATCATCACATCTTTTATTCATTAAACCATCTTTGTGAGTGATAGGCTGATCCAGTCTCAAAATGGGAACTTGTCAAAAACCATTGGTTTTCATGCAGATGAATATTTGCATATCATAAGTAGGCCTTTCAATTCTTTCTAACCGAACATTTCTTTATAGAAAATAAGGAATACAAAATAGTGGCATTTGGATTGGATTGAAAAAGAGAAGTTGTCTATATGAATGTGTCAATGAAGGAAAGTGTACAACAAAAAGAATCTAATAATTTCCCTGCAATAGGGAACTAGACTATAAAATCAGAGGCAGAGAAGATAATAATTCATTCTAATATTTGACCACTTTACATTATGCAAGGAAAGGTCTGTGAATTTCTTCTATTGTCGGTGACATTTTAGGTAACTCATATGTTTTCTTTTCTCCTCATCTCAGTATGTTTGACATGCAATGATTCAAATCCAATCGACATCATGATTTTATCAATGAAAACTTTGAAATGACCATCAATTTTTTTTTAAATGCTAAATGTTTACATTGATTAATGCTTTGACTGTAGAAAGCCTCTTAGCTTAAAGACACAAATGGCATCTAAATCCAAAGTCAAATCTACTATGTAACTGGGCAAGTGTCATCGCATGAGCCAACTCTAAGCTTACCCTAGCAGCCTCACTAGACTTCGACCCCCTAGTGACTCTATGTTTCACTAGTATCCTTTCGTACTAACAAGGCATACTAATGAAGCAAGGTCACAACCAAGCATCCTCTCTACTCCCATCCTAGCCTGTACTAGCACTTGAGGCATGGGCGAGGAAAAATAATGACTCTTATTAGTTCATTTTACTCTTATTTAATAAAATTTATCACTTATTAATATAACTTACAAGGGGCTACCTAGGCAACCTCTTTAGGGCTCCGACCTCCATTGCAAGCTACTTCCCAACATAACATACAAATAACCTACCCTAAGCTTAGTAAAAGCTGAAGATCTCATATGACCATAAACCATACATTAGTTATTAAACAAGCAACTCGAAGGTATTGAAATATCACTAATCAAAATCACAAATTTTACCAATATAATCATCCTAACAAGACTGGTCCAAAATAAAGTAAACATATACAAAATCATGACATCACATGACATCACCAAAAAAAAACAATAACTCTCGACCTCTGGTAGACATCCCAAAATTGGTCAACACTCTAAGTCAAGCACAAACCTAACACACAAGAAAGCATACAATTGACAGTGTAGTTTCATAGTTTTGTTTGGTTTTAAAAACACACAATTGATTTAATAGTAGAGTTCAACTTTACGTTTCTATTATAAGTTTTTGGTTTGATAAAGTTTACAATTTTCTCAAATGAATGAACTTTTTTTCCTTTTAAATCCAATCACACAACTTTACCACTATACAACTAATGCCGACATAAAATATTATAGAATAATTGAAATAATAATTATTAAACTATTAAATAATTATTATCAATTTATTAATGAAATAATACAATTATCAATAAGCATAATCATTATATAATAATATAATAAAAAATTATTTAATTTTATTAAATAACATTCAAAATTAATTTAACAATTAACAATGATTAAACAAAAACAATATTAATTAAATTAATTAACACTAATCTAAAACTAAGTTTTAAAATATTTATTAAAACAAAAATTAATTGAATTTTAAATATTTATTAAAAACATAAATTAATTAAATTTAATACATTTAAAAATTTTATATACTAAAAAAACTTAAAAGAAATTTTATTTACAATTTTAAAGGCCCATCAGCCTGCACAACATTGTTGTAGTAGTTTGCTACGGTCGTAGTAGGGTATTGTTGCGTTAGTAGCCATAACTATTGCTATCACAATAGGTCTGCTATGTGTACAATAGCAACCACCGCAGGAAAGGGAGAAAGGAGATGAGGGGAGGTGGGGTGTGGTGGCCTACTTCCCACTCACGTTTATATATCAGACATGGAGAAGACAGGAATTTGAAGAATGAAAAACTACTGTAGAAATAACTAACGAGATTCTACCTGAATCTAATGCCAATACGACAATGCATAGAGCATGCAAGTATTCCCCTTTCTTTTGAAACCCTTCACGAAAAATTGCTCCTCCAAAACCCAGTTATCAAGAAATGAACTGTAAATCCCTAATAAAGATTGTTTCCCTAATTTACGGCTTTGAATGTGCAATCACACGAAAAGCCCTTTATCTTTTATTATTTTATTATATTTTAATTTTTATGTGCAATAATTTTTGCAATTTATTTAAAATATCTTTATTAAGTTAATTTCTTTCTTCTCTTTAATTAACTCTTGAGACATTTTAATAAAATATTTATTAATTTAACTAATAATAATATTTAGAGTTTATTTTAAAAAATGGAACTCCCAAATATGTTATTATTAAATTAAATAAATATGATTACACCAAAATTAGAACTTTAAATTTAATTCTTTTATTTAATTAATTTCTCAATTTATTAAATATAATTAATATTGAATTTTCCTAATAAAATTTTCATTAAATGAAATCATTAAATATTCTTTTAATTTGATTTAATTATAACATAAAATAATCACATATCCACAAGACTGAATATGAAAACCCATAATAAAGTAGAGAAAACTAAATCAAACTCAAGGGTTATAATCACAAATTTACATTACTTGATGAATTGAGAAGGTACACAACTCAGATACTTGCCCTACTTTTTAGGACAAATGGTTTAAGGTTAGGATTTGGACTCAAGAATTTATCTCCCTTCTTTTATCATTGAGATACTACGATAGGGTATGCTCATCCTGGCAATTTAGGGAAGTCGATACCCAGTACTTGCAATCTGCATAAAGTCCACGCATGCATATAATCTAAACTAAATAGGCAATGGTGGGAAGTGGTACATCGTGTAGATCCCAACTACCAAGTGACTACGACTCCCTCCCTCAACCATATCAAAAACATCATACATAAAGTAAAACATATAAGTACACCATACACATGCAAGGATAGCGTAAGTATCCATAAAAACATATATAAATAATCCATCTAATTATCATCATGAAATAACTAGAAACATTGTAAACTGGCATCATCATCGAAAGTATAATCATGCATACATGAAATAACTAGTATCAAGCTAACTCATTATATAATCAATTGAGTATGAAATAATATCTAACAATCTGAAAGTCAAATACCATTGATCATCAAATATAATCATAAAGATGGCCTAAAAGAATTTGGCAATAATAACTGAAAAGTAAACTAGGGATAAGCACTACACTACAGCCTACGAGCTTTAAAATAGAAGGGTGAGGTTAGTTGGTTTTTTTTTTAATTTGGTTTTTTAATATATTTTAAATTATTAAATAATGGTTTTTGTTAAATTGAAATTATTAAAATTATTATTTTATTATTATCAATTTGTAATTGTTATGAGTAATAATTAATAAATATTAGTTACTAATAATTTAATAATTACTATTATTAATAATTTAATAGTTTTTATTAGAATTAAATAATTATTTTTATTACAAATTTTTTTTTGTGTAAATTAAGATATATTTAGGTATATTTGGAAATTGTAATTAAATTATTATTTTTAAATGGGGGAATTGCCTAGTCTTTTTATATGACTTGAATTTTTGGGTTTAAATGGTACATTTATATGAGACAACTTTTTATTACTAAGAGAATTTTATTACTTTTGGGAACTCAAAAAATTTGTCAGATATGACACTATAAAAATGAAAACTTGAACCCTATTTGTAAGTTAGACATGTATGTTTTTGAACCAAATACTTTATGAAACTATTTTTATGTGATGTATGTTTTACTTTGTGTTGGGTTTGGGTTTGACTTAGTACATTGACCACCCAGGATGTTTACCAGAGGCTTGGGGGATTTTTTTCTATGATGATGTTATGTATATTTTGGTCACGATCTTTTATACCTGACCATTGTGATGTATTCATGTATTTCTATGATGATTTTTGATCAGTTGCTTGTTAGTACTTTATAGTTGCTTCTATAGGATTGAGGTGAATGGTGTGAGTTTCATGGTGTAACCTTTGAGTTTCGATCATTTATCTTTTGGTGCTTTCCTATTTCTTGTATAGGACCGAGGTCAATATTGTGATTTTTTGTTGTAACCTTTGAGTGTCCGATCATATATCTTTCGATACTTTCTAGTTGCTTGTATAGGACTAAGGTGAGTCTCATGATTTCTTGTTCTAACCTTTGAATTTTTGATCAATTATCTTTTGGTGCTTTCTAGTTGCTTGTAAGGGATTGAGGTGAATATTTTGATTTTATGAGTTGTACTTTTCATGAGCTTAGGGTAGGTTATCTATATGTATGTTGGGAAGTGGCTTGAAATGGAGGCCAGAGCCCTAAAGAGAATGCATGGGTAACCCATTGTAAGTTGTTTTAATAAGTAATAAAATTTTATTAAATGAGTTTAAAATAAATTAATAAGAGTATTTTTTTCCCTTACATATGCCTTAAGTGCTAGTACAAGCTAGGATGGGAGTAGAGATGATGCTTGGTTGTGACCTTGCCTCATAGGTATACCTTGCCTCATAGGTATGCCTTGTCTATACAAAAAGATATTGATGTCTGTTGGAAAATCTTTTAGAATAACTGAGAGATGGTGGTGAATTAGTTATTCAAGGTCTAGATGTACAAATAAAACTTTTCACAATTTAGTGAACCCATAAGACATTCTTAAACATGCATGCATTCATTGTCTATTAACCAAAACTAATATGTTACTATAAAATCAACATGCAAAAATGTAAAACATTAAACACAACACATCCATCCACACACTTGACACAATGATTTAACATGGAAACCCAATTTGTGAAAAACCACCAGTAACATGCTACTCTTTTTTCACTCTTCTGAAGTGATGCTCGGTTAAAGGCCAACCCTGTTAAAGGTTACAACACACACTATTAAATGTGACCTAGTTAAGGGATTTCAATCACCCTATTAAAAGTGAGCCTTGTTAGAGGACTTTAAGTCATTCACTTGGAATGCCACCCTATTAAAGGATTTTTCAATGACTATTAAGTCAACCTTTCTCCAAAGGATTTACCCTATGTTGATACAATTATTAGAAAGTAATAATAGAGCTTTGATCTGATACAACTTACAACCTTACTTGCAAATTATAGATCACTATGCATTCCTCAACTCTGCTTGGCTTCCAATCTTTGCAATTCTAACAGCTTGTTCACCCTTCAAGTATTCATCCTTATTAAGCCTTCTTACTTAGTTTTTCATTGCAAACTTCTTCTCTTGGGTCACTAAATGAAGCAAACCCTCTTCTTTCTCCTTGTCATATTTTCGCATCCAAAACTCTCTAACATATTTTCTTTATGACTAGATTTCCCTCCATATAGGAAATTAGAACTCTTTTCCTACTCATTATCCATCACCAAAATTTGGGTTTTCAATGGATTAGGTAGGATATAATGTATCTACCCCATATCTTGTCTTTTCTAGAAACTTCTCCTAGAATCCATTTGAATTCACCTCCAAGAAAAAAAACTTGTCGGCTTTTAATTGGCAAATCTTTGATCTTTTTCATAATGCAGCAGCTTAGCATTATCAATCTATTGATTCTCGGCACATACTGTGTTAGTTGGCATCTACTATAAAATCACTTGGCATCAACTGGATTGTACTGGTGCTTGGCATCAACTTAAAATCACTCAGCATCTACTACCTTGCTCGACATCCACTAGAAATTGCTTTCACTCGGCTCCAATTGACTTTTTTCTCAGCTTGCACTAACTTTGCTCAACACCTTCTATCAACTTGGTCAAGCTTAGCAAATAAACTTTTTTCAACCTTATTCTTCTAAACTTTCTAAGTGTAGCCAATCATTTTGTAACCTCAAGTAGATCATCAATACATTATGTTATCATTGTCTTAACTGATTCTTGCACTTCAATACATAATCATAACTCAACCTTTCCCCTAGGTACTTTTGTTACATCTTTTTGATCAAATCCTCCTTATCAATCAACTAAGTGATAGTGCTTGAAACATATACAAAATTGTCTTACCAGCATGAAGTAGGTTTGACATCAATGACAAAACAATGATTGAAACACTTCTTCAACAATTTTTCTACTCAAATAATCTTTTCAATCATATATTAACAATCTCCCTCTTTGGCATTGATGGCAAACCAAACTGATAACTAGTCAAACAAATGATAAACTAGCTAGGTTAAAACAGTAAGGCAATACCAAAAAGAAAGTTTGTGAATAAAACTTCTCCCTCTATCTACAACTCCCCCTTCTGATTAAGTTACAAAATAAAACTCCCTCTTTTGTTCCGATCCTTCATCTGAGTGATTTCTACTTTCTCCCTCTTTCTTTCTTACCAAACAAAACTTCTAATGTACTTTTTCCTTTGATCATCTCCCTTGATCAGTATGCACTTGATCAGTTTATTGTACTTTCTCCCTCTTTGATAACAATGCAAAAGACATATACTCAACACTTGGCATCTTGATATATGAAAATATAAGCTTTTGTAGGCTCTTCAATTTTCTCTCTCTATCACCTTGCTTGTGACTAATCTGAAATTACAACTCTATGATTACTTTAAGCAGTTCCTAAAGTAAGCTCCACTGCATGAATTTGTATGAAATGAATGTTAGCTTGTTTGATGCAAGGTACTCCCTCTATCTTTTACATAGCCTTTAATAGGGGTATCACCCCTAGTTTACCTCTCACATATGCATAAGCATCCTTAGGTAATTCTTTGGTGAAGATATCAACAATGTTCTCCTTTGTGTTGATATATTCCATCTTCACCTCTTTGTCTTGAACCAACTCCCTTACATACTAATACTTTATTGCAATGTGCTTTGTCTTTATATGCATTATAGGATTCTTTGATATATTTATAGCACCTGTATTATCACAATAAAGTTTCACTGGTTCTATGATTTCTTCCTTCATTCCCTTAAGTAACAATTTGATCCATACAATGTTTGTGCAATTAATAGTAGCATCAACATACTCTACTTCAGCAATAGATTGGAAAGTATAGCTCTACTTCTTGCTTATCCATGTAACAAGTCTTCTGCCTAAGAAGAATGCTCCTCCACTGGTGCTCTTTCTTTCATCAATATTTGCAACCCAATTAGCATCAGTGTAGGCTTTCAATTCAAACTTTTCATTCTTCTTATAGTATAAACCATACTCTTTTGTTCAATTCAAGTATCTCATTATTTTTTTCACAGCCATCAGGTGATTCTCTCTAGGGTTAGCTGATAATCTAGAATCTATCCCCATAGTTAATGCAATATTAGGTCTATTGTGTACTACATATTGCAATTTGCCAATCATGGATCTATATAATGTTTGATTGACCTCAGCTGAATCATCATTCTTTGATAGCTTGATTGTTGTTATCATAGGTGTACTTATTGGTTTTGAATCCTCAAGTCCAAATGTCTTCAATATCTCCCTGACATATTTTGACTGAGTGATATATATACCATATTTCATTTGATAGACTTGTAATCCCACAAAGAATTTGATCTCACCAAACATTGACATTTCAAACCCTTGCTTCATCTGATTTGCAAAATCTTTACACAAAGCATCTTGTCCTCCAAATATTATGTCATCAAAAAATATTTCAGATAATAGTATACATTTTTCTTTATCTATTTTCATGTACAAATTGATGTTATCATCTATCCTTTCAAATCCAATCTTAACAAGATAAGTATGAAGTCTCTCATACCATGCTCTTGGTGCTTGTTTCAATCCATATAGGGCTTTGTGTAGTCTACATACCATGTTCTTGTTATTCTTATCAACAAAACCTTCTGGCTATTCTATGTAGACTTCTTTGAATATGCCATTCAAAAATGCAGACTTAACATCCATCTGATAAACTTTGAAAGATTTACATGCAGCATAAGCAAGTGGAATTTTTACTCCTTCCATTCTTGCAACAAGGGAAAATGTTTCACCATAGTCAATTTCTTCTTCTTGTGTATACCCTTTTCAAACTAGTCCTTCTTTGTTTCTTTTCACTTCACCATTCTCATCTAGCTTGTTTCTAAATACCCATTTTGTGCCAATCACATTCTTGTCTTCTGGTCTAGGAACTAGATTCCAAGTCTTGTTCTTTTCTATCTGTTGAATTTCTTCTTCCATGGCCTTGTACCAGTCATCATCTTCCAATGAAACTCTCACTATCTTAGGTTCCTTCATGCTTAACAAACATGATTCACTTCTCAACCTATTTCTTGTCATTGGCCTTGCATCTTTGTCTCCAATGATTTGATCTACATGATGGTGTCTTTTGACATAGTTGGCTAGTCTAGGCTTAGTTCTTATGATTGCATTTTGTCTCTTAGATTCAGTATCACTATGTTCATCTCTATCCGGTGTTTCAACATCTCTTTCATGTGTACTAATCTCAGAGTCAAATTGTGCATTCTCCTCATTCTACCACTCCGCATCTAAATGCAACTCGACAATTGTTGAGACTTTTTGTTGATTTGCTACATGATTTATAACATCTTCTTCAGTAGGCATTCGTTCATAGTAGTATACAAATGACTTGTAATCTTCTAGTTCTTTTGTAGGTTCAGCTTCATGTTCTTTTGTAAGCTCATCAAAATTCACATTTGTACTTTCCACAATTTTGTTAGTGTTAATATTTAAACACATGTAAGCTTTACTTCTTGTGAAATAACCAAGAAATATACCTTCTTTACTCTTTGAATCAAACTTTCCATTCCTAACATCTTTAAGAATATAGCATTTGCTTCCAAATACCTTAAAATATTTCACATTAGTTGGATGACCATACCATAGTTCAAAAGGTGTTGAGTGAGTACCTTTCTTTACTTGCACATGGTTCAAGGTGTATAGAGAAATACTTAGAGCTTCGCTCCAATATTTTAGAGCAACATTTTTCTCCATCATGAGTGTTCTAGCATAGTCCATTATAGATCCATTTCTTCTTTCAGCAATTCCATTTTGTGGAGGGGTCCTACATGCAGATATATGTCTCTTGATTCATCTGTCATTGTAGAACATCTCAAACTCATGTGAAGTGAATTCACCTCCTCTATTTGATCTCAAGCATTTCAAACTCTTGTTTCTTTTTCCACTCTTGCCAAGTACCATTTAAACATTTGAAAAGCATCTAATTTTTGTTTTAGAAACATGATTGGCATCTTTCTAGAGAAATAATCAACAAACAACATTATATACCTATCTCCTTTGTAGCTTTGGACTTCAATAGGTCCACACAAGTTAGTATGAACAATTTCAATTATTTCCTTAGAGGTATAAGCTTTACTTTTGAAGCTTGACTTTGCCATCTTACCTAGTTGACATTGTTTGCACATTATATTTTCTAGTTTTTTCAACTTAGGCAAACCTCTAACTCTTTTCATGTTGCTGATACTAATCATATTATCAAAGTTAACATGACATAATCTTTTGTGCCAAAGCCATACATCATCAAATTTTGCAATAAGACAAGTAGCATCTTCTATATCCAAATAGAACAGATTACTCCTAGTTTGATCACCATTTCCAATCAAGTTTCCATTTATATCATATATCTTGGCTGATTTTTTTTCAACCTCAACTTTGCACCCCAAATTATTCAATTGTGACACACTTAACAAGTTATAATTCAATCCTTAAACATAATCAGCATTGTCACATGAAATCTTGTCTGTGAGCTTGACAGACCCTTTTCCTTTTATCAAACATGGTGCATCATTACCAAATCTTACACTATTTTCATCATAACAAGTTAAGGTAATGAACTTACTTTTGTCTCCAATCATGTGATGTGAGCATCCACTATCAATGATCCATTTGTCATTCTTGTTCACACAAGTCATAAGTGTAGTTGCCTCATCCTCATCTGATTTATCCTTCATAGTAACATATAGCACTTCATCATCATTTTCATTAGAGTCATGTTCATCAGCAATGTAGCATGACTTCTTGCCTTTATCTCTATAGTCTATTCCATCGTCTTCTCTTCAGTTTTTGTTCTTGTTCCCTTCTATGAAGTTCTTCTTCTATGTACATCTTGCAACAATATCGCCAACTTCATTGCAATTAAAAAAAATGATAGGTAGCTTACCTTTGAATTTACCTTTTCCTCTATGAAATCTTCTTTCCAAAAATGCTTCTAATTATTCAATGTCTTCCTCATCTGTACTACTGTCGCTTGATGTGTATTCTATCTTTCATTTCTTCTTCTTTGTCTTTACCTCCTACGAATCCTTCAGTAACAATTTTGCTTTGAAAGCTGATTCAATACTCTCTGGTATGTAGTTGCCAAAATTAGATAACTCAAAAGCAGTGAGTCTACCCACCAGACCTTCAAGGGTTAGATCATTTCGTAGTATACATCTTAACTCTTGGATTGCAGACACTCTAATGGCATACACAAGCAACAATCTTCTCAAGGCTCTATTTAGCACAGTATCATCATCTATTTTACTTGTAGCACCTTTTATTGCACTAACAACTTCCTTTATTCTAGAAACATATTGAGAAATATTTTCACCTTTTTCCATTCTCATGTCATCAAATTTACCTCTGAGGCTCTTTGACTTGGCTCTTTGAACATTTTTGTCTCCTCCATAGCTTGTGTCTAGGTCATCCCACATCTTCTTTGCATTCTTAAGGCCTTTAATATCATCAAATTTAGCATAGCTGAGGGTAGAGGAAATCTCCAACATCACATGATTGTGTTCTTTCTTTTTCTTCAAATCTTCAATAGTTAGGGCTCCTACTGGATACACACGTTCTATTGAAATACAAGATTGTGCATAGTCTCCAAGTTTTCCAAGGTGTAGCTTCATCAAACTTTTCCATACAGGAAAATTATCTCTATTGAGCTTGGGTACCTCTCTTTTTGACATCTTGATCTTTATGCTTTTAGTACCTTAAAACTAATCCTCTAAAGAAATTGCTCTCTAATACCAATTGTTGGAAAATCTTTTAGAATAACTGAGAAGGGGGGTGAATTAGTTATTTAAGGTCCAAATGTACAAATAAAACTTTTCACAGTTCAGTGAACCCATTAGACATTCTTAACCATGCATGCATTCATTGTCTATTAACCAAAACTGATGTGTTACTGTAAAATCAACATGCAGAAATATAAAACATTAAACACAACATATCCATCAGCACACTTGACACAATGATTTAATGTGGAAACCCAATTTGGGAAAAACCACTAGTAACATGCTACTCATTTTTCACTCTTCTAAAGTGATGCCCTATTAAAGGTTACAACACACACTATTAAATGTGACCCGATTAAGGGATTTCAATCACCATGTTAAAAGTGAGCCTTGTTAGAGGACTTTAGGCCATTCACTTGGAATGCTACCCTGCTAAAATATTTTCCAATGACTGTTAAGTCAACCTTTCTCCAAAGGATTTACCCTATGCTAATACAATTGTTAGAAAGTAATAGTAGAGCTTTGATCTGATACAATTTAAAATGTTACTTGCAAATTACAGATCACTATTCAATCCTCAACTTTTCTTGGCTTCCAATATTTGTAGTTCTGATAGCTTGTTCACCCTTCAAGTATTCATCCTCATTAAGCCTTCTTGCTTAGTTCATCATTGCAAACTTCTTATCTTGGGTCACTAGATGAAGCGAACCCTCTTCTTTCTCCTTGTTAGATTTTTGCATCAAAAAATCTGTAACCTCTTTGTTTCATGACCAAACATCCCTGCATATAGGAAATTAGAACTCTTTTCCTACTCATTATCCATCACCAAAATTAAGGTTTTCAATGGATTAGGTAGGATACAATGTATCTATGCCATATCTTGTCTTTTCTAGAAAATTCTCCTAGAATCCATTTGAATTCACCTCCAAAATGGTTTACATAAGATTTTGTCCCTCCAACTCATCAATCTTATCTTCCTCTTGATTCGCAAGTTCCAAGAAAACAAACTTGTTGGCTTTTAATTGGTGAATCTTTGATCTTTTTTATAATGCAGCAGCTCGGCATTATCACTTTATTGATGCTTAGTGCATATTGTGTTACTTGACATCTACTATAAAATCACTTGGCATCAATTGGATTTTACTGGTGCTCAAAATCAACTAAAAATTACTTGACATCTACTAACTTTCTTGGCATCCTCTAGAAATTGCTTTCACTCGGCTCCAACTGACTTTTTTCTTAGCTTGCACTAACTTTATTTAGCACCTTCTATCAACTTGGTCAAGCTTAGCAAATGAAATTTTTTCAACCTTATTCTTTTGACCTTTCTAAGTGTAGCCAATCATTTTGTAACCTCAAGTAGATCATCAATATATTATGTTATCACTATCTTAACTGATTCTTGCACTTCAATACATAATCATAACTCAACCTTTCCTCTAGGTACTTTTGTTACATCTTGTTGATCAAATCCTCCTCATCAATCAACTAAGTGATAGTGCTTCAAACATATAAGAAATTTTCTTAGCAACATATAGCAAGTTTGACATTAGTGACAAAACAATGATTGAAACACTTCTTCAACAATTTTTCTACTCAAATGATTTTTTCAATCATATATCAACAATATCGTGTAGAGACACTAGCGGACCGAAGTCTAGAAAGGTTGTCAGAGTAACCATAGAGTTCGTTCATGCAATGACACTTACCCACTTAGATAGTAGATTTCCTTCATGTATTTTTTGCCTATGGGTTTAGATGTTATTTGTGTCTTGGTGCCCTTTGAGATAGATTTCTATTAGGTTTTCCTTGACCTAGATATTGGTTATGACTTGTGGATTGATATCTATATAGGATTTGAGATTATCTCCTTAGCATGGTGGGAGTCTATTATTTAGGTTCCACGAGGTCGAGCAGTAGCGTTTCTTATACCATTGAGATCTGATAGTTGGATGTCATTCTTGGATGTACATGTGTAGTTGTTCCTTTTTATTCTCATCTTTTGTTTCTATTGGATGGTTAAATTCTATTGTATTGTACTTGATTTATTAGAGATCTTTTGAGATGATGTATTTATTCATGATGTATATTCTTTGAGATTTCCATATCATGTGACTTGTACAATAGATGATTTTGCATTCTGGTTATGTCAAGTGGCATCTTATGTAATTATATATTATTTAATTGGATCTATACTTGTGATTATTCTATAATGTAGATTTTAAATGTATCAAATTTAGTGTTAATAAAAATTTATATGTGATTCAACATCTTGGGACCCTTAAGATATGTAATCTATTTATGGATTATTTGTAGGTATGTGAGTTATTGCTTCCACTATATTATCTTTTTTTAGAATCTTTAAAAAAAATTGTGTTTGGCAAACTTAGTAAAACTTTAGGTTTTTTTATTGGTTCCCTAGTGAGTGTTACATCTAGTATCAAAGCTGAAGTTTCAACATTGTGAACTTTGGGCATATTGCACATCGTCAGTTAACAAATAGTTAAACTTGCAACGAGATTAAACAAGACAAGTTTATCAACTGAAAATATAAACAAAAAAATTGGAAACAAAAGAACTATGAAAATAAAAGTTAGATTCATAGCACTTGGTGTTTCAAACATTATTTTGTGACTATATATTTCATTTTCAATATCTTGGTAGCAATAGTCAGCTTCCAAGAGTAAGCCTAAGGGGAGGGGGGGAATGTAGTGCCTACCCCTACCTACCCTTAGTTTACCTTTCATGTTTTATTATTGAATTCTTTTAGGCCAACTTTTATGGTTATGTGTTATGATTTAGTTGTACTGGTTTACCTAGTTGATTGATGTTATTTCATACTTATTTATTTCATGAGCTACTTGATACTTGATTATTTTGTGTGTTCATGGTTAGTCTTTCAAAGATAATGCTTTGTTTGTTTCATATAGTGATTTGAGTTGCTTTCATAACAATAGTTATATGAGTGACTTATATGTGGTTTCATGGTTACTTACCCCATACTTGCATGTGTATGGTGTACATGTATGCTTTACTTTGTGTTTGATGTTTCTAATGTGCTTGAGGGAAGCAGTCATAGTCACCTTCTAGTCAAGATTTACATGATGTACCACTCCCCATCATTGTCTGTTTAGTTTAGATTTATATGTATATGTACATGTTTGAGTTTTATGTAGATTCTAGGTACTAGGCATCGACTTCCCTGAATTGCCAAGATGAGCATGCCCTATTGCAGTATCTCAATGATAAAGAAGGGGAGATAGTTCTAGAGTCCAAATCCTAACCCTAAGCCAATTATCCTAGAAAATAGGACAAGTATCTTAGCTATTTACCCTTCTGAATTTATCAAGTGGTGCGCATTCGAGATTTTGACCCTTGAATTTGATTTAGTACCTTGACTTTAAAATGAGTTTTTTAATTTAGTTTTGTGGGTCTGTTGTGATTTCAGTTAAAATTAAATCAAATTAAGAGACTCTTAAATGATTTGAATTAACAAAAAAATTATAAAGAAGAATCAATTTTTAATTATATTTAATTAATTGAGAAATTAATTAAATAGAAGAATTAAATTTAAAAGATTTAATTAAAGTTCCAAATTTGACATAATTATATTTACTTAATTTAATAATAATTTATTTAGGATTTTCATTTTAATAATAAGCTCTAAATATTATTATTAGTTAAACTAATAAATATATTATTAAAGACAGATTGTAATTTAGTAAAAGAGAGAAAGAATAAATTTAATAAAGTTTATTTAATTAAAATACCCAACGTTTGCATATGAAATAAAATAAAATAAAATAATAAAGAAAAGGGTTTGTGTGATTGCAAAATCAAAACCCTAAAGGGAGAAAGCTCTTTATTAAAAAATTAGAGCTCATTTCTCCACACACAAGTTTGGAGGAGCAAATTTTGAAAAAGAGAGTTTTCGAGAAGATATGAATTCTTGTAAGCTTTGAGCATTCGTCTGGTTAGAATCATATCGAGGTACCATCTTGTTGAGATTTGTACATCAGTTTCCCTTTGAGATTCCTTTGTCTTCTCTGTGTTTGTTATGGATTTGTTTCACAATTAATTTGGGTTGAAACCCTTGCTATTAGATTTAATGTTTATCCATGTGAATGAAATCATATTAGAAATCCTTGATTAAAAGATCTTGCTATTTGATATTGGATTTTTAGAAAGCAAAGGATCGAGATAGGGTTTGGAAATGAATTCCAGAATTTATTTGGATGAAATTGACAGTTTATAATTACTTTTCCTATCAAATCTATATTGGAATTTTATTATATATATATATATATATATATATATATATATATATATATATATATATATATATATATATATATATATATAATAACCCAATAAATAAATTACTATCATAATTTTATATTGAAATAGAAATTTTATTTCTACCCAAAAATATTAGGTTTCGTATGCAATGAGGGGGGGATTGATTTTGGTTTATTATTTTTATTTTTAAAAATACAAAAAATGGGAGGCAGGCCACCATCCCCACCTCCACCTCCTTCATTTTCTTTGACTGATAGCCTTTGCAAGTCTGCACATGGATGACCTGTTGCCATAGCAGTAGGTACTATTGTTGCAGTACCCTGCTACTACGATAATAGGGCTATCATGGCAACCTCTGTAGCCTACAAGCTTTAAAATAGAAAGGTAAGGTTAGTTTATTTTATTTTATTTTTTATATATTTTTTTAATTATTAAATTAAAATTATTAATAATTTAATAATTATTATTTTCTAATTTTTATTAATAACAATAAATAAATATAAGTTATTAATAATTTAATAATTACTATAATTAATAATTTATATTTTTTTATTAGAATTTAATAATTATTTTTATTATAAATTTTGTTTTGTGTAAATTAAGATATATTTAGGTATATTTGGAAATTGTAATTAAATTATTATTTTTAAATGGGGGAATTGCCTGGTCTTTTTATATGACTTAAATTTTTGGGTTTAAATGGTACATTTATATAAGACAATTTTTATTACTAAGGAAACTTTATTACTTTTGTGAAATTGAATACTTTGTCAAATATGACACTATAAAAATGAAAACTTGAACCCTATTTGTAAACTAGACGTGTATGTTTTCGAACTAAATGATTTATGAAACTACTTTAAGTGTAATGTATGTTTTACTTTGTGTTGGGTTCAGGTTTGACTTAGTATGTTGATCACCCAGGATTTTTACCAAAGGCTTGTGGGATTTTGTTCTATGATGATGTTATGTATATTTTGGTCATGATCTTTTATACCCAACCATTGTCATGTATTCACGTATTTCTATGATGAGTTTTGATCAGTTGCTTGTTAGTGTTTTCCAGTTGCTTGTATAGGACTGAGGTAAATGGTGTGAGTTTCCTAGTGTAACCTTTGAGTTTCAATCAGTTATCTTTTGGTGCTTTCCAGTTGCTTGTATAGGACTGAGGTGAATATTGTGATTTCTTGTTGTAACCTTAGAGTTTTCGATCAGTTATCTTTTGGTGCTTTCCAGTTGCTTGTATAGTGATGAGGTGAATATCGTGATTTCTTGTTGTAACCTTTGAGTTTTTGATCGGTTATCTTTTGATGCTCTCTAATTGCTTGTAAGGGACTAAGGTGAATATTTTAATTTTATGGGTTGTACTTTTCACGAGCTTAGGGTAGGCTATCTATGTGTATTTTAGGAAGTGGCTTTCAATGAAGGTCAAAGCCCTAAAGAGGTTGCCCGAGTAACCCATTGTAAGTTATTTTAATAATTGAAAACATTTCATTAAATGGGTTTAAAATGAATTAATAAGAATCATTATTTTCCTTTCTCATGTTTTGAGTGCTAGTACAAGCTAGGATGGGAGTAGAGGGAATGCTTGGTTGTGACCTTGCCTCATTGGTACACCTTGCCTGTAGGAAAGGATACTGATGCCACATCGAGACACTAGGGGGCTGAAGTCTAGAGAAGCTACCAAGGTAACCTTAAAGTTGGCTCATGTGATGACACTTGCCCACGTGCATAGTAGATTTCATGTGTGTCTTTGTTGCCTCTAGGTTTAGATGTTATTTGTGTCATGGTACCCTATGAGATAGATTTCTATCTGATTTTCCTTGACCTAGATGTTGGTTATGACTTGTGGATTTATATCTATATGGAACTTGAGATTATCTCCTTAACATGTTGGGAGTGAGCCATTTAATTTCCACGAGGTTGGGTGGTAATGTTTCTTATACCATTGAGATCTAACAACTAGATGTCATTGTTGGATGTACGTGTGTAGTTGATCCTTTTATTCTCATCTTGTGTTTCTATTGGAAGGTTATATTATGTTGTATTGTACTTGATTTATCAAAGATCTTTTGAGATCATGTATTTATTCATGATTTATAGTCTTTCAGCTTTTCATACCCTGTGACTTGTATAGTGGATGATTATGCATTCTGGTTATCCAAGTGACATCTTATATAATTGTATATTATTTAATTAGAATCATACTTGTGATTATTCTATGATGTGGATTTGTTATGTATCAAATTTAGTGTTAATAAAACTTTATTTGTGATTCAACGTCATGAGACCCTTAAGAGATGTAATATGTTTATGGATTGTTTATAGGTATGTGAGTTATTACTTTCTCTATATTATCTCTTGTTGCTACAATCTTTAAAAAAAATGTGTTTGGCAACTAAGTGAAACTTTAGGTTAATTTCTTTTGGGTTCCCTGGCAAGGTGTTATAGCAATTGTATGTATTTTGTCTTTCAAAATAGAGTAGAATTATTTCCAAGATGAATGATACTCTGGTTATTTGTAAATAAGTAATTGTCTATTCGAGGATGCCCCAACTCTTCCATGAAGAACTGAAGCTATATCATCTCCTTGGTTGCCTCTGTACCAATAATATAGTCTACCTCTATAGTGGATACTGCATTTACCTCTACAACTAAGAAATCCAACTCACCATTTTCCTACCAATAGCAAAAAGATATCATGTAATACTTTGTCTAGTATTGAAATTGCCTTCCAAATCTGATTCAATATAGCCTTATATATTAGTAATAGAGCCCCCAAAATGTAAACATTTACTAGATGTTCCTCTCAAATACCTAAGAATCCACTTGATTGCATTCCAATGCTCAATCCTAGAATGACTCATATATTGTCTAACAACTCCCACTACATGTGCAATATCTAGCCTAATGCATACCATAGCATACATTAAAATTCTAACATTTGAAGCATAAGCTAACTTAGACATTTTAGCCTCTCCTTGTGTGTTTAGACACATCTCCTTAGTCAATTTCAAATGACTAGGAAAATGTGTGATGATAGCTTTGCCATTTTGCATAGAGAAACATTGCAACACCTTCTTAATATAATTAGCCAAAAATAATTTCAATTTTTTATTCTTAATATCTCTACAAATTTTCATACGAGGGGTTTTTTTTACTACCCCCAAATCCTTCATAGAAAATTAATACGTTAAATTTTATTTTAACCACTTAATGTGATTCATATTAGACCCAAATACAAGCATATCATCAAGATAAATAATGTAGTTGTTATCATACAACCTCTTAAAATAAATAAAATGATATGAATGTCACCTAGTGTATCCAGGCTCATGCATAAAACTATCAAATTTAAGATACCTTTGCCAAGGTGTTTGCTTCAACCCATATATATTTTTCTTCAATTTGCACATTCTGCTTATCTTTGATGTTAAATCTATGTGGTTGTGCCATACATATTTCTTCATCCAATCACTATGAAGAAAAATTGTTTTAATATCAAGCTGCTCCAAATACAAAGCTTTAGTAGCCACAATACTTGAAACTGTGCAAATAGAAGTCATTTTAACAAAAGGAGAAAATATATCATCAAAATCAATGCCCTTTTGTGTGCAAATCCTTTTCAATTAACCTCTCTTTAAATCTTTTCTTACCTCCATCCTCTTAATCCAATCTGTAAACCCATTTATTTAGTAAAACCCTTTTACCTACAAGCAAATTATATAAATCCCAAGTCTAATTTTGCATCAAGGAATTCATTTCTTCTATCATTGTAGACTCTCATTGGATCTTTGTATCTGCCTAAATAGGTCCATCATAACATTCAAGTTCACCAACATCTATTAATAAAACCAAATCCAAAGAGGGAGAAAATCTTTCTGGAGGTCTACTTAGCTAGGCTTGTTGACTTTCTAACATTCACTAGGGTGTGTGGTATTTTTTATTGTGGTTGGTGTGTAGCATGAAGGACTACTAGAACATCATCTTTTTGAGTATTATCCAGCACTACATAATCATTTTCTTTCTTCTCATGTTGTTGCAACATATCTTTGTACAACACTTTCTCATTGAATATGACATCCCCGCTTCTTACAATTTTATGATTTTCAAAATTTGAAAGCCTATAACAAAATTCATCATTTTCATATCCAAAAAATACACATTTCTTTGGTTTAGCTTCCAACTTGGTTCTAGTTTTAAAATATATATATGCAAGTTCTTCATAATAGAAAGTTCTGAGATAGGAATAACTCACCTTCTTACTAGTCCATGCTTCCTCTAGAATACCACAACCTAAAGGAGTAGAGAGACCTCTATTGATCAACTATAGAACAATATTGACAACTGTTGCCAAATATTTAAGGGCAACCTGACATGAAACCTCATGCTTCTTGCACATTCCATTATTATCTTGTTCATGTGTTTAGCCACTCCATTTTATTGTGGAGTCCTTGGAATAGTCTTGTGCCTATGAATATTATTAGTGGAACAATCATCTTCAAATTCATTTTCGTAATACTCACCACCATTATCAGATCTAATGAGACATTTTAGCCTTTTATCACTCTTATTTTCAACAAAGCTTTTCCATTTCTTAAAAGTTACAAATACATCAGATTTCTATATAAGAAAATAAACCCCTACCTTTCTAGTTGCATCATCAATACATGCAAATTAATAATGAGAGCCGCCAAGGGAAGATACTTGAGCTAGTCCCCATACATCTGTATGCACAAGATCAAATTTCTTATTTTTCTTATCCTTTCCACTCTTCAAAAAACTCACTCTCTTTTGTTTTTCATACACAAAACTTTTATAGAAATTCATATGAATGCACATTTCATACCTGGTAAAACTTTCTTTGAATAAATTAATTTCATACCTTTCTAACTCATGTGCCCAAGTATCTTGGGCCATAGTGCTATTTCAAAATCTACAACACTTGTTTGTTCTCCCTAGTCAATTATAACAACTTCTCCTGAACATTCATTTTTATCTTAAACAATTAAAGTAGAAGGAACAATATGACATGTAGAAAAATATAAGGTGCTACTTTCACACCTTTTTCTACTACAAGGGAATCTTTTGAAACCTTCCAATTTTGATCATTTAAAGTAACTATACAACCCTCATCACCTAGTTTCCCTACTGAAATTAAATTCTTACTCATCCTCAGAACATGTCTTGCCTCTTATAATAGCCAATTATTCCCATTCTATAACTTAATCTTAATTTTTTCCTTTCCAACAATCTAACAAGGTTCGTTATCCCACAAATAAACAAGCCCAAAATCCCTTTGGCAATAATCAAGACAATAACCTCTATAGGAAGTAACATGAAATTAAGCCCTTGAATCTGAAACCCATAAAAAACCAACACTTTCTAAAGAAAAAAAAATCATCATCTTAAGATTTATTACTTACCAAATTTTCCTCCTTGTTCCCTTATTATGTTTCTCATTTTTATTTTTTCGAGTCCAACAATATTTCTTCTTATGCCTTGATTTCCCATAGTACCAATAATCTCTTGGTCCTCTTGATTGAGACCTCTTTCTCTTTTATTTTCCTCTTGATTTCTCATGATTTCCAAAATTGTTTCCTCTCTCATTCATTTTGCCTTTTCTTTGTGCATTCAAAACGCTTCCTAATATAGATCCACAGAATCATTTCCTATGAGTTTCCTCACTCGGAACAATACCCATCGCATCATCAAATTTTAGGGTATTAGATCTAGAAATAGAATTACTCATAACCATTACTAAAATATTCCAAATTTTAGGAAAAGAACACAAAATCAAGATAACCTTAATTTCTTCATCAAAATTAAAATTTACATAAGATAATTGACTAGTCATCATATTAAAAAAAAGTTAAATGATATACAACTAATTCACCTTCTATCATCTCCATATTGAATAAATGATTCATGAGAAATACCTTGTTTGAAGTGGGTGGCTTTTCATACAGCTTCTCTAGGGTTTGCATCAACTCTCCTATCATATTGACTTTTGTAATATTTAGTGCCACAATTGTGCTAG
Source organism: Cupressus sempervirens (assembly GCA_028749045.1). NCBI lineage: Eukaryota > Viridiplantae > Streptophyta > Pinopsida > Cupressales > Cupressaceae > Cupressus > Cupressus sempervirens. Next base: position 440,257,287 of record CM053792.1, read on the forward strand.
GCATAAATAAATACTACCAAGCTCCTTTTGATCCAAAATATCCTAGTCCTCATCTATCATCATAGCTAGTTTCTTAGATTTTCCTTGCAATTGCCACCATAAATCCTTTTGCTAAAGATAGTCTACCATTTACATTTTCCATAACTAAAATTTCTACCCATTAAACTTCTCAACCTTTAGCTTACCCTCATCATCTATTGTTCTCATTCAAACATGAGATCTTCCTACATAGGATAACTAAAAAGAACATTTCTCTAATATCACTTGGTAGGATTAACAAATAACAATTACATGAAAATATAACTAATATCATAAAATAATAAATTACACAGAAAAGAACACAAGACACAAAGATTTAATGTGGTTCACCCAATCCTTGTGCTACATCCACCAATAACAAGTCCAATATTCTTATTATCTAGTGATTACAACTTGATCATAATTGGCATCCCTTATATCTCAATATCGTAGTAAGAAGCTAGAATCTCATCATACATTATGAAATCCCTAACCCTAAGCTATTTTTATACAAGTCTTTTGCCGCTTACAAAATTAGGTCTAGAATAAGTCATCCAATAGAAAAATAAATATTAGTTAATGTCTTTTACAATAATAAAATTAGTTAAAATTTCTTTTGGGGGGCCTGACCCCTAAAAATTCCATACTTGGGGCATTGCTCCTAGACCTTGGAAGGGACCTTACCCCTTGGCCCTATCTTGGGGATGCTACCCCCAAATCCCCATAGTAATAATTTAGGGGAAACTACGCTAAATAAAGTGGGGAAAATTTTACCTTCAAGTTTGATTAGGCTCCACATCACAAAAAATACTTGAAATGGAGAAGAGGAAAATTGCAAAAACTATCAAAGACAAGGATGAAATCATTCAAAGACTACAATAGAAGAATAACACACTGAATGAACACTTGGAATAAAAAGGTGATGAGAATATGTAGATTATTATGGAGAATAGAAGTTTGAGACAAGAAGTTGAGAAATTAAGGAACAATCTAAAACTTGAAAGAGAAGCCAATAAGGAGCTCACAAGGTTTGAATTGAGAATGAAAAAATTTGATGAGCAACTAAAGAATTAGAGAAGAGCAAGAGACACAATTGGCCCTGGATATACCAATGAAACCAAATTTGAAGTTGGGTAATCAACCAAATATGAAGTTAAGAACCTATGAAAAAATCCTAAGGAACATGTCTACACATTGGGTAAGAAACCTACTAAGCCTACTTGTTAAAACTGTGGAAATCCTATTCATTCATAAAATATTTGTATAAGTATATTGGTTAATGTTCCAAGAGGTAGCCTATTCAACAAATATTTCTGTAAGTGTAACAAGTTTAGACATCAAGCCTATGAATGCAAATCAAGATCAAGTATCAGATCAACTAAAGAAAGTGTTGTAGGTTACTACTATAAATACAATCATTATGGACATAAAGTTGGACATTATATATCAAGCATTTCACCAACAAGAATTCCAAACAAACCTGAAAGTATACTAAGAAGAGAAGGAAACATTACTTCTATGTGTAATTCTTGTGGAAATTTAAGACATGATAAATAATTTTAGATTAAGAAATCCAATATGAAATTCTTGACCCTAGAGAGAAACATGCATGGTATGTTACATCTATCATAATTTTGAGCATCTTGCACAATATTTTAGATATTAATATCCCATTGATCAAGATAAGAAAGGAAAAATAGTGGTAAATAATGAACAAGTAAAGAATGATATGAAGAAATTTTTAGTTAAGAAGGAGGAAATAAACACACAAATAGGTAACCCTCCATCTGTTGGAATATTCAAATGTGAAGAATGCTTCTGAGAGGGGAGGTGAATCTGAAGTATTACACTTTAACCATTAAAACTTTTAACTAAAAGTAAATTGCATGCATGTGAACATATCAAACAAACATGAAGTAAACACATGTGTCAAAACACATAACACTAGAACTTGATAACCCCAGAAACCCTCCAGGAATAAGAAGGTAAAACTAGGGTGGGGATGATACCCACAAAATTACTACAGCAATTGATTTCAACCACTTCTAATGGTTTGGCCTATTAAAGGCTTTACACTATGTCAATAGTGACCTGGTTAAAGGATTTACAAACACTTTACACGAAGTGTTACCCTGTTAAAGGATTTAATCACCTTTTTAAAGGATCTACAAAATAGTTGTTAAGCTAACCTATCAACATAAGGTTTCCTTTCTAATACAATGGCTAGAGAGTATTAGGTATAATAAACTTGATAGCTTACAATCCTTGATTGCTGAATATAGGCACTTGATCTACTTTCTCTGATCTTGATCCTCTAAGATCTGATATTTGTTCGTATCCCTTTCTTTGTTCTAATCAATTGAACGTCTAACTACTGTTGTCTTCCTCTAAGTCTTTTTACTCTGAACTCTGAACTCCATTATATTTTCCCACACACTCCATCCATTTTTTAATACAATGAGATTTTGTCTTCCTTATAAAGACATTCAAAGACTTAGGGTTAGGTGTGGATCTATGATCCATATTGAATCTCTATTTCTCGCTCATTCCTTGCACTTTTGTTATTGGTTGCATGCCTTCTTTATTTTTTTAATTGGTTGCATGTAGTTTGCATAGGAAAAATAAAAGATTTGATCTTATCTATTTGATCCTTTTAGATCCTTCAATGTCGGCCATAAAAATGGTTTACAACTGAATCGGTGATGTTACAAACTCATATGTACATGCTATGTTACTCAAAACTTACTAATTTATGATGCTCAGCACATGTAACAAAACTATCTCACTCATCTCCTGTTGCATTTTTGTTTTGCTCGGCATTGTCTATGACTCGGCACTTAAATATCACTCGGGTCCAATATCATGCTCAAAACTTGAAGTCACTTGGCACTTGATCTTCACTCAACACCTGAAGATCAATCGGCACTTGTTGGATTTTCTGATTCGACACATGTTGTGGCTCGGCATGCATAGTGTGCTCGGCTTCAATGTAGAAAGTGGTTAAGTGTGTTGGCACTCAAATGCCAAAACCATTCTGAGACTAACAATCTCCCCCTTTGACATGAGTGTTAAAAACACTTAACTGAGCATTATTTATCTAATCTTATGAGTATATTCACCAATATGCTCGATATATATATAGAGGTTGAAAAAACTTGATCAAAATTTTGTAAGAAACAATATATACCACAAAATTATTGTAATTCCCCCTGAGTTGATTGTGCGATTATTTGTTATGTCTTGGTGCTGAATATGTCTCATGTGAATGCTGATATAACATTATATCTCCCCCTTTTATCTCATCTCCCCCATTCTCTTTATCTCCCCCTTTTTTGACACTTATGTCAAAGGGTTATAAGGGTTAACACCATATTTTGCCAAAAATGTACTACTTACCTCCATAATCATCCTGAGAGAAGCATCCCAATTACTCAAAGCAATTTCAAGAGATTTGTATTGGATGGCAGTCTTTGCAGCAAGATGAACAAGACCATCTAAAGTAGACAAATTAGGGTCTTTCTTTAGAACATTTTCTGCATAGGCTTGTTCCTTATGGAGGATTTCCAAGTGTGGGGTGATGGAGGATTGAAGTTGAATCAATTTTGCTTTGATGGTGCTCTCTTCTATTGTCAATTCAGCCAATTCCTTCTGAGTACAAAGAATTTGAGAAAAATGCTTCTCACTTTGAGCTGGATCCTTAGGTAGCTGCATGCTTGAAATATTTAAATTCCTCTCCAAGCTCATTATCCTCTGGCTGGTCTCTTGTGTGAAATATGAGAAGTCACACAACTTTTTGTACAATGAGAATATATTCTCAAGTACCTATTTGACCTTTTCAATTTTCTTGGCTAGTTCAACTGTGATAGTGCTATTTCATTTGCAATTTTCTTGTTTACTTTTCCTTGAAATTTATTTTCAGACCATTCCATAAGTTTTACATTGGTCTCTTGGTCTTCACTTTGTACCTAGTCCACTATATTGGGTAGTTGCTCCATTATGGGCCTTGTTTCATTAGGTACCTGTAAATTGAAAGCATCTAGAAATATATCCTTAATATCTACTTATGCTTGCCTCTATTTGTACTCATTCCTAAGTACCTCTTGCTTCTTCTTCCTTTCAAGTGCCTCTTGCACTTCAGTCATTTGGGCAATGGTCATAGTGTCAAAGTCATACCTAGGAATGACTATCTCTTCATCAAGAGTAGGGTCTCCATAGTGAAGTACCCTTGCAACCTTGGTAGAACTCGAGCTTGGTACAGATATCTGCAATGGTACTGTAGAGCTTAGCTGCTGTGAAGTTTTAGGAGGACTCCCTATTCTAGGCAAGTTGGCCAATGTTTGAATTGCATGTGGCTCCTTCTCCTTAGGGCTCTCCCCTTCTGTGTCCTATTCTTTTCTACCTTGATCAATGACAGTTATCTTAGGCAATGCACCTTGTGTTAGTGATGTAGATATAGAGGTACCTTTTTGTCTAGTTTTCTCTTTTGTTGTCTCCCTTGCAGGTGTACTTAGTGAATTGTCAACCTTAGTAGTTGTATCTTTGACTTCTTTCTCTTTAGGTTGAGTACTAGTAGCCATAGGAAGTTGTGAAGGTGGTTCTTGTGGATTCACCTTTTCCTTGGTAATTTCAGCTATTGCCTTTTGCAATTCATCTACACTCACCAAAACAGGGCTAGTGCACAACTATGATTGCAATGTTGTTTGGTGAAGAATTTTCTTGAGATCCTCTATAGTGAGTGGATTGATGTTCTGACAAGAGGTTTCAGGAACATCCTTTATTTTTTAAGATTCTGCAGGTGTAGTTACAATATGTGGAGGACTAGGTGGTGGCAATTGGGTATCTTGGACATTCTGTTCTTGTTGCTGCTCCTCAGCTATTGCCTGTTCACCTTCTTGGGTATCTTTCTCCACATCTTCCTCTTTTTCACTTTCATCATTATCTTCTTCTTCATTTCTCCCTTCAAAAGGGTCCTCTTCTCCCTCCTTTCTTATAGTCAATCCATAGATTACCTTCCATATTTGTGTTGACTTTTTAACATCTTCAATTTAATTCTACAGGATACTAAAGGCTTGATATTTAGGAACAAATTTGCTTGCATATTTTTTGCGTGCCTTACTGATTTGACCTTTTGTAAGGTCTAGCATTACACAAGCCAAAGTTGACTCTCTTATTTCCTTTTCCATTTTGAGGTAGTAATGCCACTTATTCTCAATTAATGTGCTTAGCTCCTTGGGTATTGAGTCATCAAGTTCAAGTGGAGTAGTCTTGAACTTTGCCATCATAGTGTAGATGGACTCCTCAACTGTGTTTTGTTGTTCTATAGACAACTTATTGAACTCTATCATCCTAAGACTAGACAAATCTGCATTATCTCTAATATCATTACAAATGCTTTCTAATCTGGATGAAGTGGAGCATCTTACCATTCTAAATTGTTCTTTATCAGATTTTGTTTCTTCTTCGTCTGACTTCTGTGGTGCAATAAACTTTCTTTTCCTCTACTTTTTAGGCCCACCTTGCTCTATTGCCTTCTTCTTTTCTTGTTCCTTTTCTACTTTGGCTATTCCCTTTGTATCTGCCCTTGTAGTTGGCTTTGCTGGGCTAGGTTTTGTCACAATTTTTTGTGCCTTAGGTTGTGCAACTGAATACTTCTTTGCTTTCCTTTTCTTGGGCTTAGCCTTGGGTGCATCCTTCTCTACACTTTCCTCTTCTTCAAGATCTTCACCCATACCTTGGGTTAATGCAGGTGGTCCTTGCTCTTGCTCTTCTTCATCTCCTTCTGCTTCTTCATCTTCTCCATCCCCTTCTGTTGTGCCTTCACCAATTTTTTCCTTTATCTTTTTAACCAATTTATCCTTTTTCTTGAGTGTGGAGGTAGTCTTTAACTCCATATCCACCTTTAACCATACCACATCATAAGTGCCAAAGTGTGGGGCACTCTTGTCTATCTCTTCTATCAATAACGCAGTTATTGCTGCAGATGCTTCATCTATGTTGATCTCATAACCAAGAGGCCTTAACCATCTCACTCTCGGTATGATGGCTTGTACATAGGTATAGTCAATATCTACAAGAAAACAAACATCATTTACATGTTTCTCCACTAAAGAAACTAGAATCCTGAGTGTTTACTTCATTAATTTCTTAAAATCTTCAAAATAACTTGTCATCAATGTGTCAAAATTGTCTCCCATTTGTTCTATATATTCATTAATTTGAGCTATGATAGTTCTATCATTTCTCCATGCAACTTTTCCAAAAGAAGGAAATTCATTCTGAACATAGAAGAATAAACAAACTAAATTTGCACCAAATTTGCATTGGGCACCCTTTGTCCTTCTTATAGCTACCAAGTTTTCATTAATATGTTGTAGTTACAGCTCTGCAAGATCATAAGTATGATCCTTTTTTACAAGGCACACTGGTGGGTCTACTGGATTGATAGAATTTATGGGCAATAACTCTAACAAAAAGTTCAATGAGAGGATCTTGAATGGTGTCAATTATCATTCCTCTTTTATTCCACTTGGCACATGTTTTTTTCTCAATAACCTCCTTGGACTCACTTCTCAAGGTCTTGTACCGATCTAGGGTAGGATATCCAGTTACCCTATGAATGATTTTTTTCATGATCTTTATGGGAACATCTTCTAACCATAGACTACCATCATGAATTTTGCTTAACACAAGTCTAATCCATTATGTCTTAAATACGGTGGGAAAACCCAAAGCTCATGTTAAACCCTTCCTCTCAGCAATTTTATATTCATCCTTCAAAACTCCATTGACACACAACTTCTCATAGGCTTCCCTTATTTCCATATCTCCTATGGCTCCTATCTTACAGTTATAGCATCTCCTTACATCCTGAACCATCACAACTTTTGGGGGTATGTAGAAAAGGGCTCCGACGGGATCGTTCTTATATGCAACTTCAAGGATGGGATGGAAATTAGGCTGCTTAACCTCATTAGATACTAGGTGGACCTCAAACAACTCTTTGTCATGGGTTTTCTAGAACTCGAAGCCATTTGTGCAAATTAGGGTTTCCTTTACAAAGAAATATGAAACTGCGTAGCTCGGCACAAACAAAAAAACCTCAAGATCGATGAAAAAGTGTTGTAAGAGGTTGGAATCTTCTTGGAACACTGGATTCTCTACTATGAAGTCACTCCGCTCTCTTTCTCTTCTTTGCTTCTTGTTCACGATTAAGAAAAAATGATTAAAATCGCAATAATATACCCTATTTCCATCGCATTAAATGCTCAACTTCCCACTCGACTTCTGAAGGATTTTTAACATTACTTGGCTTGCACTACATTTCCACTTCACTCAGCTTCCATTGGAGTTACTTAACTCAGCATCAGTCATCAACTCAGTCGTTGTTAGGAACTTGGCACCCACTAGTGTTTTACTTGGCCTCTTTGGACAACTCGGCAGTTTTGTAAGAATCTTCATATTATGACTTGGCATCTTTGCTTATGTTGATTTCCTCTTTTCAGTTCTTCTTTGTTATGGGACTGGTGTATGATATAACTTTTTATATCAGTCCCATGCACCTATTCATGTTTAGTTTGATGAAGTGTGATCACTTGACCCATTGGGTGAAGCGATCCCTTCACTTGATGTGTTGCACTCATAGTTCTTCTTCCAAGTCTTATTCATTTGCCCTCTTATTTTTTTGACATCAATCTTTTCTTTTCCTTTGTTGGCTTCAGTTTTTGGTGCTTGTGACCTTGTAGAATAGTTTTTGCTGATATGACCAGTTTTCAAGTAGCTGAAACAAATGGTTTGACTTAGCCACTTGCTATAATTCCCTCTGAAGTGTGTCCTTATACAATTTTCAGAGATATGTCTAATTCTTGACAATAATGATAGCTATACCTAGTGTTGTAATCCCAATAGTGGTGATTTTCATTTCTTTTTATTTTTGTTGGTTGATTTGATGTCCACATAGGCTTTGATCTACATTCAAAGGCTTTGTGTCCATACTTTAGCAATGTCCATCAAATCTTTGTGTTCTTGAGATATTAGACCTACAGTCTTGTGTCATGTGACCTTGCATGTTGCACTTGTGATAGTAACCCTTGTTTTTGGGTATTTTTGGCTGATTGATCCTTCTACTCCTGCAAACATTAGCAGTATGCCCCTTTTTATTATAGTAATGACAAGTGGGTTTTGAATCCTTACATTTGTCACTTCTTTGCTTAGTATTCTTTGATGATTCCCCAACTTCAGTGCTGGAGTATCCAAGTCTTGATGTATCATGGGTTGACCTTGGGGATTTCAACAACTATTCAAAGTACTTGATAGCTTAAATTGACTTGTTGAGATTCTGTACTGTTTCTTTTTCTCTATTCAATTCATTCGATAGTTGTTCATTCCGCATCTTTAAAGTAGAGATCTCAATATCTTTCATATTGAGTTCATGATGAAGGTTCATCATTTGGGCAAGTGTATCCATCTGCATGTTTGAGATCCTTGTTAATTCAGTACATTTTTCTTCAAGTGTATTTGCAAGATTCCTTTTGTCATCTTCCATCATGACTCTATCCTCAACCGCTCTTTTCTTTTGTACTCTGATTTCACATAACATTATGGCCTATGATTCATATTCCATCTTGAGAGATCTTATCTCTTCTACTTGAACTCTATTTTTCTCCATCAATTCTACTATTGTTGCATCAAACTCTTTAGTGTCTCCATTGGAAAACACTTGTGTGGTATCAATCTCTCTGTAGTTTATATCATTTTCAGCTATGGCTATCTCCTTTCTTCTTTTCAAGGATTTTCTTAGTTCCTCTCTAGCTTCCTCTACCTTGTATAGAGCGAGATGCACATCTATCACCTAGTTCTCAATGATCTTTCCAAGTTTGAAAACTTCCATCTTCAGATCTTTTCCTCCAAGTTGTTAGGCTTCTTCTTGAGAGAACTTAGCTCTAATACCAATTGTTGGAATATTCAAATCGGAAGAATGCTTCTGAGGGGGGGGGTGGGGGGTGGGTGGGTGGGTGTGTGAATTAGAAGTATTACACTTTAACCATTAAAACTTTTAACTAAAAGTAAATTGCATGCATGTGAACATATCAAACAAACATGAAGTAAACACATGTGTAAAAACACATAACACTAGAACTTGATAACCCAAAAACCCTCCAAGAATAAGAAGGTAAAATTGGGGTGGGGATAATACTCACAAAATTACTGCAGCAATTGATTTCAACCACTTCTGATGGTTTGCCCTGTTAAAGGCTTTACACTGTGTCAATAGTGACCTAGTTAAAGGATTTACAAACACTTTACATGAAGTGCCCTGTTAAAGGATTTAATCACCTTTTTAAAGGATCTACAAAATAGCTATTAAGCTAACCTATCAACATAGGGTTTTCTTTCTAATACAATGGCTAGAAAGTATTAGGTATAATAAACTTGATAGCTTACAATCCTTGATTGTTGAATACATGCACTTGATCTACTTTCTTTGATCTTGATCCTCTAAGATCTGATATTTGTTCGTATCCCTTGCTTTGTTCTGATCAACTAAATGTCTAACTGCTGCTCTCTTCCTCTAAGTCTTTTTACTCTTCACTCTAAACTCCACTATATTTTCCCATACACTCCATCCATTTTTTAATACAATGAGATTTCATCTTCCTTATAAAGACATCCAAAGACTTAGGGTTAGGTGTGGATCTACAATCCATATTGAATCTCTGTTTCCTGCTCATTCCTTGCACGTTTGTTATTGGTTGCATGCCTTCTTCATTTTTTTAATTGGCTGCATGTAGTTTGCATAGGAAAAATAAAAGATTCAATCTTATTTGTTTGATCCTTCTAGATCCTTCAATGTTGGCCATAAAAATGGTTTACATCTAAATCAATGACGTTAAAAACTCATATGTGCATTCTATGTTACTTGACACTTACTAATTTCTGATGCTCGGCACATGTAACAAAACTATCTCACTTGGCTCCTGTTGCATTTATGTTTTGCTCGGCATCATCTGTGACTCGGCACTTAAATATCACTCAGCTCCTGTATCATGCTTGGCACTTGAAGTCACTCAACACTTGATCTTCACTTGGCACTTGAAGGCTGCTTGGCACCTGAAGATCACTTGACACCTGTTGGATTTTCTTACTCGACACATGTTGTGGCTCAGCATGCATAGTGTGCTCAGCTTCAATGTAGAAAGTGGTTAAGTGTGTTGGCACTCAAATGTCAAAACCATTCTGACACTAACACCATCTTCAGTTCAAAATATTCACCATCTAAGTAAGCAAGTAAGTTTTTCTTAAGGGCCTAAAAGTTAAATTGTTATATCCACTTGTCCCTTGTATGGATGAGCTAGAGTATCTATTTACATGATTAGATGCATTAATGATAATATTGATATGATTCACTATGTTGATTTAATTTAGTTTTAATTACTTTATCATTTTGAGGTTTTGCACCTATTAGTATAAAAGAAAAAAAAATTGCAAAGAGTTTTGTTAATGGAATGAAGAAAGTTATTAGTAAAAGAGGAATTTAATATTTTGTTCAAACTAGCCATTGGAACACTTCTCAAAAAACAAATATATGACAAACATATTCATGGTTACCTTACACTTTCTGAGAGTGGTTGTTTGAGCATAATCTAAGAACACTTTGCTAACTATAATGTGAATTCCTAGTTGAGATATGATTGGAAAGATATAATTCAATGTATTGGAAACCCTAATAGAGTGGTGTGAATGGAATATTGAAAATTAAAGAAGAACATTTGAATTCAGAGTGAAGAAGAGATTCAGGAACATAATGGAAGAAAATATCAACACCCCTCTTCTAATTAATATCAAAGATGAGCCTAAACTAGAATATAAGCTATATCCATTGAAGGAAAAAAAATTGATAAAGTTGGAGACATATCATCAATTCCTCCTTGGGTAATGTTAACTGAAGACATTAGAATGTTTATTCACTGCAAATTGACCAAATTAGGAGAGGATGACATCAAAGAACTACATGGAAAGCTATGTATTAATGATATAAAAAATACCAATATAACAAGGAGTATAAAAATATAGACCTAAATGAAACAAGATAAAAAAAACCTAACTCCAAAATAAAAGAAGGAACTGTCATGCATTGGGTTCACCAACATATTTAGGTGAAAAATGGAAGCGCTCCATAAGATTTATATCAAATAAAATTTCCAATTTTCAAAACATTAAAATACAAGAGAAAGAGGGGCTTCCAAATATAAGTATAAAAATAACTAAGTTAGATTAGATTACCTGAATAGGATGAAGGGTTACCAATAATAAACCCAAATTATATTAAGAAATTATCAAAGCAAGTCCTCTTTCATGCAATATTAATCAACTTTAAATATGCAATATGGATGTGAATTGAACTGATTGATTAGATGATAAGAGTAAGATAGATCTAAGTGTTATATGTATGCAATCATCCCAATTAAAATATGGAAATAGGTCTATGCTAAGAGATAAAAAGAAGGGTGGAAAATGAACCTTGAAATATGCAACAAAAAATTTGTGTTTTTCTCCAAAAATAATGGATCTAAAAATGTGGCTAAGAATCTAATTATGGATCTATCATAAGAATGGAAAACCCTAAAATCCTAAAAATATCAAACCTCCAAGAGTAGGTTGATTTGCATGACATTTACTAGTAGGTTTATAGGATGATAAACATGTTATTAGGGCATTGTAACAAATTTAACCTAGATTTTTCCAAAAGCTATGACTAATAATTTCTAGATTTGAAATTACAATTTTGATACCCTATTCATGCACACAAGAAATTGTGATTTTTGTTGCAAGGAAGGGACTTACCTTGGTCAATCCCCCATTTAGGAATTAATCTTTAAGGAAAATAAAATATAAAGTGTGCAAGAAATAAATATATATGTAAGTATTATTGGTCCCAAATGATGCTAAGAAGGGGGTGTGCATCAGTACAAGCAATCAAAATGTTTTTCTCCTTTATGGTTCTAACCAAGTTGAATAACAACCACTTAATCACCAGAGATATTATAAATGTAGTAAGATAAAAGCATGTAAAAAATAGAAAAGCATTCCTCAAGTGACATAAGGATTAATATGTGGAAACCCTCGATGAGAGGATGAAAACTATGGTGGAGATAATATACCCACTCTCCCTTATAATACATGTAAAGGTTTGCTAGGTTAATAGCTACAATACTTTCTTCTAGAAACACATCATATTAGGAGTGTATATAACCTGGGAGGGTTACAAAAGCCTTTAGAAGCTACTTGGTTAGAGGATTTACAAATCTCCTTCTAAGAGATACCTTGTTAGAGGATTTACAAATTATTACTAATGAAGCTTTCCCTATCAAGGGCTATAGATAGACGCAATACATAAAAATAAATCTGTGTGTGATCTAAAAATAGCACTATCTTGCTTTATAGATCTTCGATGAATATCCTTGAGGATGCTTTTGATCTTCTTCTATCGTGTATCTTACTCTGTGAGTATGTCTATCTCACTTCCTACCTTCGTTGTTTGAATCAATCTATCTACTAAGTTACTACCTTATGTAACTACTTCTCCATGATATTGCACTTTGAATAATAAAAACTTCACTCTAGTTTTTTGATTAAATCCTATCTTTTTACTTCACACTAGCTAGCCTGGTTATTAATGAATTCTAAGTGTCTTATGCACTCTACAATGTTAGGACACAATTACCCATGAGAAGTATCCCACTCAATTTCAAATTCAGATTTTGAGTTCCATGTTCACCCCATTCTTAGAAAACTCATGACCCCTACTCTTAAAGTTTAGACTTGTAGCCTTGTCATTCCTCGTATGTGTAGCCTTCTATTTTCTTGTTGTGCCATTTTGTTCTTTTCTCATGTCACATCAATTATAATTTTCTCATGTCATGTCATATCCATGGTGACTCGCTTTAGAGATGATAATTTAGAGTGATGTAGAATAACTAAGAAGGGAGTGAATTAGTTATCCTTTGGTCCTGATGTACTAAATGAACTTTTAAACACTTCAAATACTTTGGGTCTAAACATTCAATAGCTTGGTCTCTATAGTAGATAATCAATAACATAAACTTGCAATCCATAATCTTAATAGTAAAAAACTTGCAAAATGTAAAACATCAATAATAAAACATCTCAAACGACATCAACACAAGTATGACAGTAGGATTTAATGTAGAACCCAATTTGGGAAAAACCACTAGTAACATGTCACCAAATTTTCACTCTTCTAAAGTGAGCTATGTTTGGAGCCAACCTTGTTAAAGGTTACAAAACAAATTGTTAAATGTGAACTTGTTGAAGGATTTAATCACCCTGTTAAGAGTGGACTTGTTAGAGGAATTAAGAACATTCCATTAGAATGCCACCTTGATTAAAGGATTTACATTAGTGTATTTTCCAATGGCGAATATTCATAATTTTGTGAATTTTAGAAATTTTTTGATAGTAATTTGCCTAATAATTTAAGATTTCATGCAACCCAAATCGTCGCACTTTTATTAAATTTATTTCTAAAATATTTAAAATCGCTCAATAATTTATTTTATTAAAAAATTTAAACTCAAATTTTTGCCACAATATTCAATACATGATTAGATTTGATTCACCTAAATATTATATATTATAGAAGAAATTAAAATTAGTTCACCAATAATTATCATAATTATTAGATACTTTAGGGATATATTACCAATATTTAATTTTTATTATTGATTTAAAATATAATGTAATTATCCTCATAAATTCCATGAGATAAAACATGTTCAATTTTGATTTGTAATATTCCATGATGATTAGTGGCTTCCTGTTGAGATTTGCCAATATTTTCTACTCAAAAATTATGATTCCAAAATAATCACCAATGTAAATAATATTTAAAATTAAAAAAATTAAGAGATTCGCTGATAAAAATAATTTGGTTTTTCAAAATAATGAAAGATTTGCCAATAATTTATATCTTTTTCTAGAGGGGGTTTCTTAAATTTTACCTTGATTTACATATGAGTATTAGGTCAACCTTGATTAAAGGATTTTAATACTAAAAAAATGGTTAGAAAGTAAGAGTAGATTGATCTAACAAATACAACTCACTTTATAAATATAGATCACAATTTGGTTCATATGTTGATCCACTAACTGGCCTCCATTTTTATCTATGTCTCTAATATTCTTGGCAATCCTTCAAGCAATCACACTTCAACTCTTCACAACTTTTCTTAGCCTTTTGCTCAATTTTACCAATCAATAGCATCAAAACTGACTCCAACCTTGTTAGGTTAGCCCTTACACCTCCTTAAATAGGTGATTCTAATCTTTTTCCACTTAAACATCATAGTAGATCTTAGCGTTTGGTCAGATTCATCAAATCCTTCCATCATTTTGTCTTCTTTGTTTTCTTATAGAGAGTTCTCCAAACTTCTCCTTGAATTCTTTCATAGAAATTCTCAAACATAGTTTCCCTTGAATTAAATGCCCTGAGTCATCCATCCTTATCTTTAACACATTTTCCATATTCCAAGAAATCAACAATGACAGTTGGAGAACACAATTTCCTCATAATTTGTCAAATGTTGTCCCTTGAGAAACACTCTATTCTGACACTCGATCATTGTTGGATTACTTATTCGCTACTAAATTTTCCATTTGACACATATACTGACACTCATTCAATACTAATGCTCAGTCAACACTAGCATCACACAGCGTAAACTTCAAGTTCCTTAATCTTCTTCCCTTTTTCTCAATCATGCCTATGCATTTGGTCATTCTTTGATCACTTCTTCTAGGCTTCATTATAACTATCTTCTTCAGTTAGGTTATGATTAAACAATCATATTATCTTGTCCAAGTCTAACTAATCAAGTGCCCATTATAGTTTCTTATAACTCAATCTTTCCTTTAGGTCCTTTTATTATGTCTTTCTTCTCAAATCCTTTTCATCAATCATCTTGATATGGCACTCTACTCAGATAGAAAACTATCTTACCAATAAGGTTTGACATCAATGACAACATAAAAATTGTCTCAATTGTTATTTCTAACAATCTCCCTCTTTGGCATTTATGACAACACCTCTAGTTACCATGCAATCCAAAACATGTAATACTTCGAGCATCTCCCTATGTGTTCAATGTATGATATTCATTAATATCCTTAGTTTCATTCTAATTCTGATATTTGTGTCCAACAATCTCTCTTTTTTAATTCCATTTTGATTCTCATCCATGCAGCTCTGATATGCAACATAAACTCTCTTTGTCATAACTGATCATGAGATCAATCAACTTCCTCTAGTATTGCTGGAATTTTCATATTCTTTATTTTTTTTTTAACATCTCTTGTAAGTCCATCTTCATATGGTAACTATAAATCATCTCTCCCTCAATCATGTATGTCTTCTCTTTGTCTTTCATGGAAAATGCTTCATAATCTCTCTCACTTAAGAATTCTCTCCCTTTTCAATGGTAACTGGCATACTCTTCCTCTTTAAAAATAGTTCCAAAGACACTTCATCTTTCACATATATCTTTTCCATGTAGATAGATTCTTGTTAGTACATCTAAATCTTATTAAACATCTATCATCTAATCTTATGACTAATACAACATTATGTTCTTCTTACTTCACTACTTTAGGTAGCTCCTAAAGTATGACATTCTACATCAACTTGTAAGATATTTTGATTGACTCATTTGATGCAGAGATTCATCTCAATTTAAGTAGCCTTAGCTATGGGAATCACCCCTAATTTATCTCTTAGATACTCATGTGCATCCTTAGATAAAGCCCTAGTAAAAATATCAACTAGTTGCTCCTTAGTGTTCACATACTCTAATCTCACTTCTTTATCTTGAACCAACCCTCTCACATAATGATACTTGATAGCAATATGCTTGTTCTTTGTGTGCATTATAGGGTTCTTTTCTATATTTATAGCACTTGTATTTTCACAATAGATAACAACAAGATTAGAGATCTCTTCTTTCATACTATTTAAAAATTGCTTGATCCACATAATGTTAAAAAAATTTACTTTTGTTGCGACATATTTAGCTTCAACTATTGATTGTGAAATGCAATTATGTTTCTTGGTTTTCCATGAGACTAGTCTCTTTCCTAGAAAGAATTCTCCACCACTTGTACTCTTTCTATCATCAACATTATCTTCCCAATCTGTATCAATGTACACTTTTAGTTCAAACTTGTTGTTCTTCTTGCAATATAAGCCATAGCCTTCTATTCCTTTCAAATATTTCAGTATCCTTTTCCTTCTCATGAAGTGATTCTCCTTAGAGTTTGTAAAAAATCTTGCAACAATCCCAACTGCTAGGGAAATATCAGGTCTAGTGTGAATAACACTCTATAGTTTCCCAATCATTGATCTATATAATGTCTAGTTCACATTAGCTGAATCATCATTCTTAGATAGCTTATGCCCTGTAGCCATAGGTGTGTTGACTGGTCTTGAATCTTCAATCCTCAAAAAAAATCTAGATCTCCTTGATGTATTTTAATTGAGTAATGTAGATACCTTGCTTTATCTATTATACTTGTAATCCAACAAAGGATTTGGTCTCACTAAACATAGACATTTCAATTCCTTCTTCATCTCTTCTACAAATGATTTGCATAATTCATCTTGTCCTCCAAATATTTCAGCTAATAGTATCCCTTTATCACCATCAGTATTCAAGTATAGATTGTTTTTATCATTAGTTCTAACAAATCCAATATTTATCAGGTAATTATGCATCCTTTCATACCATGCTCTAGGGGCTTGTTTCAATCCATATAGAGAGTTTTGTGCAATTTACATACCATGTTCTTCTTCCTAGGATCCACAAATCCTTCTAGTTGTTCAAAGTTAACCTCTTCTTCAAGTATTCCAATCAAAAATACAGATTTGACATCCATTTGGTACATTTCAAATCCTTTATAAGAAGAATTTGCAAGTACTTTTATAAGTCCTTCCAATCTTGCAACTAGGGAAAATATTTCCCCGTAGTCAATAACATCTTCTTGTGCATATCCTTTGCATACCAATCTATCTTTGTTCCTTATGAATTCTCCTTTTTCATTTAACTTGTTCCTGAATGCCCACTTGGTTCCAATAACATTCTTGTCCTTTGGTCTAGGTACTAGTATACAGTTTTATTCTTCTCTATCTATTCAATTTCTTCATTCATTACTTGAATCCAATCTTAACTCTCCAAAGAATATTTTATAGATTTGGGCTCAATCCTAGAAAGTAAACATGTATTAATTCTAAGTATTTTCCTTGTCATAACTCTAGAGTCTTTGTTTCTCATGATTTGTTCAGGTGCATGGTGTCTTCTCATATATTTTTCTAGTGTAGATTCTTTTCTTCTTTATTCTTGTATAGGTTCATCTTAAAATATTATTTCAAGCTCATTTTGTATCTCTAGTTCTAGTTCTAGTTATGGTTATGGTTCTGGTTCCATTGGCTCGACATTGTCTTCCTAATATTTGACATCTTCTTCATGTGTCTAGGTATCATTTTGTTGATGCTTAGTACCTACAATCTCTTGCTCAAAAGCCTGTTGGTGCAACTTGGCATTCACTATTCATTATTTCTTGGTATCTTTATTCTCTTTCTTAGGTAAGGTGCAGGGAACACCTTTATTGACATAATTGAATGTGTTGTAATCTTTAGGTTTTGTCTTGCATTCAACTTCATTCTTTTGTACATATTCATCAACTTTCACATTTTCACTTTTCAAAACTTTTTTAGTGTTAGAGTTCAAACACTTATAAGCTTTTATCTTAGTAGAATATGCCTTCATCATGTTTAGCATCAAGTTTCCCATTTCTATTATCTTTGAGTATATAATATTTTATTCCAAAGACTTTAAGATACTTCACACTAGGTGTGTACCCATACCACAATTCAAAGGGTGTAATAGTTGTACCTTTCTTGACTTACACTCAGTTCAAAGTATAAACTATTGTACTTAAAGCTTCTGTCCAATATTTATGTGACACATTCTTCTCCATCATCATTCTTCTAGCACAATCCATGATTGATCTTTTTCTCCTTTCAACTATTCCATTTTGGGGAGGGGTCCTTGGTGTTGACATCTGCCTTTTGATTCCTCTATCATTGTAGAATATGTTGAATTTATTAGAGATTGAATCTCCCCCTCTATCAAATCTCAAGAACTTCGAAATCTTACCTGTTTCCTTTTCAACTCTAGCCAAATACCACTTAAATAACTAAAAAGCATCAATTTTTTCTTTAAGAGATATTATAGTCATCATTCTAGAATAGTCATCAAAAAATAAAATGAAATATGGGTCTCCATTGTAGCTTTGCACTCCCATAGGTCCACAAAGGTTAGTATGAACCAATTCCAAAATATCATTAGATGAGTATGTCTTTCTCTTGAAACTAGACTTTGTCATTTTTCTCAATTAACATTGTTTACACATAGCATTATTAGGTTTCTTCAATCTTGGAAATCCTCTTAGCCTTTTCATTTTACTAATGCTTACCAAATTATCAAAATTTACATGACATAACTTCTTATGCCATAACCATATATCTTTATTTTGTACAAACAAACATGTTTCATCAAATAAATCTAGATAGACAAAGTTATCTCTTTTTTGTTCTCCACTTCCAATCAATTTACCAATAGCATCAAATATTTTTACTTTCCTATGATGGAATTTAACTTAGTATCCTAATCTGTTCAACTATGAGATACTCAACAATTTATAATTAAGTCCTTCAACCTAATAAACATTGTCACACTTGATCTTATTAGTCAATTATTTTGAGCTTTTACCTTTAACAAGACATAATGCATCATTACCAAACTTAACACAACTACCTTTGTATGGTTCCATGGTTTCAAACTTACTTCTATCACTAGTTATGGATGTGATCAACCACTATCAATTATCCATCTATCACCTTTACTCACATATGAAATTAATGCATTTTTCTCATCTTTGTCATAATCTTCTTTCATAGCAACATAGACAACTTCTTCATCATTACTATTAGACTTATTATCAGTTTCTTCTTTAGAAATGTAACAAGAATTCTTATCTTTTTCTTTGTAGTCCTTGTTTCTCTTGTTATCTCAGTGATCTCTTCTACTTTTGTATTTGTTTTCCCTTTTCTCATGATTGTCTTCTTTGCTAGGACATCTTATAGCAATATGCCCAAATTTGTTACATGACAAACAAATTATAGGAAGTTTACCTTTTTAATTTTCCTCTACCTCTTGGAAATCTTATTGCCATCAATTCTTTAATCTCATCAATTTCATCATCACAAGCATCATTGTCACTATTCACACACTTTCCTTTTCCTTTCTTACTAATAACCAATTAAGATTTGAAAGAAAATTCAATAGAAGTAGGAGTGAAAGTATCAAAATTTGTCAATTCAAAAGTAGTAAGCACCCTACCAACTACACTTTCCAAAGTCAGATTGTCACAAGGGGTACATCTCAATTTTTATATTTCAAAAACAATAATAGTATAAATAGGAAGTAGGGTTCTTAGTACCTTGTTGATCATATTCTCATCATCAATATTTCCATCTGATCCTCATATAGCATTTACTACATCTTTGATCCTTCCATAGTATTGCACAATATTTTCACCTTCTACCATTCTCATTTTGTCAAATTTTCCTCTCAAGCTTTTTTATTTTTCTCTCAAAACATGTTTTTCTCCTCCATAAATAGTCAGCAATGTATCCCACATTTTCTTAGTAGTAGTGCAATCCTTAATGTCATCAAAATCAGCATAGCTAAGGGTTGGTGCAATCTCCAATATAGCTTTCTTGTATTCTTTCTTTTCTTTCATCTATTGAGCTATCAAAGGAACTAGTATTGTCACATTTGCATGTTCCACATAGTGTATTGCACCATCTCCAATTCCTACTGGATGTAACTTCATCAAACTCTACCCTTCAAGGAAGTTCTCTTTGTTCAACTTTAGCACCTCCTTTTTGTACATCTTGATCTTTACATCAAGTACCTTCAAAAAATTTATTTACAAGCACCAATGATCTAATACCTATTATTAGAATGATTTAGAATAACTAAGAGTGGGGGTGAATCAGTTATCCTCGGGTCCTAATGTACCAAAAATTGTAATCCACTATCCTAATAGTAACAAACCTATAGAATGTAAAACATTAATATTAAAATATCTCAAATGACATCCACACAAGTATGACGCTAAGATTTAATGTGAAACCCAAATTGAAAAAAAAAACCAATCACATATCACCAATTTTTCACTCTTTTAGGAGCCAACCCTGCTAAAGGTTACAAAATAGATTGTTAAATATGACCTTGTTATAGGATTTAGTCACCTTGTTAGAGGGCTTAAGAATATTCCATTAGAATGCCACCTTGATTAAAGGATTTACATATGATTGTTAGATCAACCTTGATTAAAGGATTTCAATATTGATGCAATGGTTAGAAAGTAACAGTGGGTTGATCTAAAAAATACAACTCACTTTGTAAATACAGATCACAACTTAGCTCATATATTGATCCACTGAATAACCTCCATTTTCATCCCTATCTCTAATCTTCTTAGCAATCCTTCAACCAATCAACTTCAACTCTTCACAATTTTTCTCATCTTTCTGCTCAAGTTTTCCTATCAATAGCATCAACAAGTGCTCCAACCTTGTTAGGTTAGCCCTAACACCTCCTTAAATAGGTAATTATAATATTTTGTTTCTTAAACATCACCATGGATCTTAGGGTTTGGTCAGATTCATCAAATCCTTCCATCATTTCATCTTCTTTGTTCTCTTCTAGAGACTTCTCCAAACTTCTCCTTGAATTCATGCATAGAAATGCTCAAACATAGTTTCCCTTGAATTAAATGCTCCAAGTCATCCATCCTTATCTTCAACATGTTTTGCATATTCCAAGAAATCAATTGTGTTAGCTGGAAATCACAATTTTCTCATAATTTATCAAATGTTTTCCCTCGAAGGACATAATGTTCTGACACTCAATAATCACTAGATTACTAGGTTGCTACTAACTTTTCTGTTTGGCATATATACTAACACTTAGTTAATATTGATTCTTGATCAACACTATATTATCTCAGCTTATACTAGTGCTTGGTCGACACTAGCATCACTCAGCATAAACTTCAAGTTCCTTAATCTTCTTCTCTTTTGCTCAATCATGCCTATGCATTTGGTCATTCTTTGATCGCTTCTTCTAGGCTTCATTACAATTGTATTCTTCACTTAGTTTATGATTAAACAATCATATTATCTTGTCAAATTCTAACTAATCAAGTGCCCATTGTAGTTCCTCATAACACAACCTTTCCTCTAGGTCCTTTTATTATGTCCTTCTCAAATCTTGTTCATCAATCATCTTGATCTGACACTTCTCTTAGATAGAAAATTGACTTACCAGTAAGTATTGACATCAATGACAACATAACAATTGTCTCAATTGTAGTTTCCAACAAATCATTAATCAATTATTCTCATTGTTTGTCTGCTAGTAGTGACATAGCATATAAGTTCATACTGGTTTACTCTTCTACCAATGACCATGTTACTTTGTAACATCTCTTTCCTTCGATTGGTTTCCAATTAAATGACAACACAATTATACAATCCTTAATTCATTAAGACTTTTAGGGTCAGCAATCTCCTTCTTTGGAATTGATGGGAAAACCTTTTCTATACCATCAACTTGTAAGACATGCCTGTCTTTCTTTTCTCAAAATGTATTTGGTTAGCATTCATCTATCTATACTATTAGAAGACACTTCTATGGTGTATAGACTTATTCACTTCTTTTTCATATCTCTCACTAATGGTATGCTAACCTATTCATGGTGTGTTCCTTTCCCTTGAACCTTTACTTTTTCTTTTGTTGTTCTTGGCTTTTGTGCATCACACTATTCTCCCTCTTCCCAGATTCTCTTCACCTTGTTCTAATTTGACTTGCCTATATATTCTCCTCATTTACTCATCTTCTCATTTACTCCCCATGTGGTGGAATCACCTTCTATTCATCTCCATTGTCATTATCTTCATTCTCTCCCTTTTTCTTTTTATCTTCCCCTTATTTTCTTGGCAGTCATCTCCCCCCTTGATTCTACAACTCATCTCCCCCTATTCTTATTTTCATCTCCCCTATTCTTCTTATCATCTCCCCCTTTTTGTCATCAATAAAAAAGTGTATTGTAGATTGTAAAATACATCCTTGTATTTACGCTATGTGTTGTCAAGATGGGCTTCATATGATGCCTTGAGATTTGTGAGTGCAATAATCTCACTCCTTATATGTGTAAATAGTTTTTCAATGCCATCTATGGTGTTGACTAGTGCTCTAGTGATTAGTGCTTCCACATTAGTAATGTGTCATTGTAAGATGCCTATCATGGGTGATATTATGCATTGCACTTCCATCATTAATATGATTATTTTCTCCTACTCTGTCTTGATCTAATGAATAAGATGGAGTGTACCTTCTATGTTGGATAGATAGTTAATTGTAGAATCAATGACTATATTTAATATACTTGTCAATTATTAGAGCTCATACTGAGCTTGGTGTATAGTCTTCTACTAGTGTTGTGGCCTTGAATGTCTCTGTTGTAATACCCCTCCTTTTCTATCATTGTAGATTTAATTTTTATAGTTCAATATGACTCTTCTATAGATGTGTTAGCCCTTATTTGATATGTCAAGTAATTGATTATGTCAGGTTGTAACAATTTCCTACTGGTAGTGATGATGCTTTAATTTCTCTTAGTTAATGAAATTACTTTTATGATGATGCCATATGGTGTGTCTTAAAAAGATATTTAGTATGTCATCACGATGATGAGATATTCATGTTAGAATACAATGTTATTTATATTTAGGATTTACTATTATGCTTACCCCATACTTGCATGTGTATGGTGTATGTGTCAATTTTATATTTATGTTTGACGTGTTTGATATGGCTTGTCATGTCCCCTTTTCAAATAATTTAAAAAAAAGAAAATCTTTGCTAAGGCAGGCAGGCCCAAGAAAGTGAAGTTTCGGAAAAAGGGAGTTAATCTTTGGAAACCGTTGGACTAATAAATGATAATTATTATTAAAATATGTTTCATTAACCTCTCTTGGACGTGAGTTACAGTTATGCCCTTTTTAAAGAGGTTTGGAGGCATTTTGGGGGGATTCCAGACTTGATTTTCGCTCATTCTTTGTTATTCTTCAGAGGCTGCCAAACCTGTGGAGAAGGAGACCCAAGAACGGGAGTTTGCAGGTTTCCAGGGAGACCCAAGAACGGGAGTTTGCAGGTTTCCAGGAAGGCTAAGGACGGGAGTTTGAAGCCATTCCATGTGCATGCTCATACAGAGTTTGCCTTTGTGCTGAACAGTGCAGATTTGTGAGTTTCCGGGTGTATTTTTGTAAGAGTTTGGTGTTTCCGGTTGAGTATTTCATATCAGTTTTGGTTGCTGCTGTATTTTAGACTTTAAGCTATTAAAATAGATCTGAATATATATATTGGGACGTGATTAAACTTCTGAGATAGATTATTAGTGTTCTTGTGGTGTTTCCGGGCATATTTTGTGCTATTTCGGGAGCCCGATGAGCATAGTTTTGGTCCTACATTTTTGAGTTGTTGTGTAAAGGCTATACGGATCTGGAAATGTCAATTTGTAGGCTGTTATGCTGCTGAAAGTTCTGTAAAAATTTCCATTTTCAGATTTATTAGTAATTGGTGAAGCTGTGAAGCTTTTGGCACAATTTCTGGCATACCCGATTTGGGGTTTCTTGAGAAATTTGGAGGATCTTTGTGATATTAGTTGTTTGATCTTAAAGATCTGATTAAAGGTTGGAAATATCATGTAAAATCAGAAAAGGGACATTTCAGTGGTATCAGAGCCATGATCTTGCCAGCCTGAGGGTTTGTAGAAGTTGCAGGTCAGTTTTGACAACTACCCAGATCTTGCATTTCAGTTTTGAGAACTACCCAAATCTTGCATGTCATAATTTATGATTGCATGTTGCTTCTAATCAGTTGCATGTCAAAATTTATGGTTGCATGCTACTTCTAATCATTTTCATGTTATTTCTTGGTGAATTTGGTGGTTGTAGAAGTTTGCATTTCAGTTTTGACAAGTACCCAGATCTTGCATATCAGTTTTGACAACTACCCAGATCTTGCATGTCATAATTTGGTGGTTGCATGCTTCTAATCAGTTGCATGTCCAAATCTATAGTTTCATGCTACTTATAATCATTTGCATGTTAGTTCTTGGTGAATTTGGTGGTTGTAGAAGTTTGCATTTCAGTTTTGACAACTACCCAGATCTTGCATGTCATAATTTGGTGGTTGCATGTTGCTTCTAATCAGTTGCATGTCCAAATCTATGGTTGCATGCTACTTCTAATCATTTGCATGTTAGTTCTTGGTGTTTGAAGAAGTTATATCCTATTGGGGTTACACTCTACTTTATCCAGAATGGACAGGTATAGTACAGAGTCTCAGAGGGAACAATCTTGGACAATTGATAGCCAGAGTCAAAATAATAGAAAGGATGGTTATTTAGACATTCGAGATAAACTTATGAAAATAAGCCATGACATGTCTAAACAGTTGGTTGAGCACCACCGTATAAATGACATGTTATCTGACCCAGCTAAGGTGGATAAGTTGACTGGATTTCTATTTGGCAGATTTTCTCACAGGACAGATGACACAATTTCCAAGAACTTGCATGAGGAGTTTGAGAAACTAGCTGATAGCCAGGTAGAGGTCTCAGATTCTACTCTGCCACAGGAGGTGGTGGGAAAGGATATTACACAGATTGATAGTAACGGTCAACTTGATACTCAAATTGAGACAATTGTTTACAGGTTGTCAAAGGGTGATGCCACAGGTATTCAGGATGGTATAGTTACAACAGGCAGTGACAACAGTGTAGTGGGTTCAGATGATGATTATGAGGATGTTGTTGTGCAGGATGGTGAGATACCTGGTAGAGATGAGCAGACATTGAGCATTCATGACTTTGCTGAGAAAGAGTACCAGGCACAGTTAGATGCTTCATCACATGAGGTTGAGGCTGGTAGTACTTCACATGATTTCTCCAGCCAGCTGAAGGTGAACCAAGATAGTATTGTGACTTCATTATCTCATCATGACAGGTATGTGGAGTTAGTTGGTATTGGTCATATTACTCAAGTGAGGAGTTTGCTTGAGTTACCAGTTGATTCTAGTTTACGGATATGGACTCGAGATTGTTATATTGGCATTTGGGATTCAGTTGACTGGATATCTTTAACACTTTTTGGTAGCAGTGTTTGTTTGGGTGCTATCATGGATTTGATTAGCAGATTACATGGTGTTGTCTTTTCTTGTGCCAGTATCTTGTCTGATGTTGGTATTAGTTTTTATACACCAATGTTGGGCCTTGTTCATATATCCAGTCGGCCATACTTGTTGGAATGTGTTGATGATATTTCATATTTGGCAGTGTGTATAGATGAGTCCCAGGATCATATTGGCATTGATGACATCCAGAAGGATGCAATGGGCAATTTTGAAGACTTAGTTTCCTTGGGTATAGAGGAGTTGGACAGAAATGCTAATGTTTTTGATACTCTGTATGTTGATATGAGTTTTAGATTTGATTCACAGGATATGGATGGTAATACTCTAGAGACTAGTAACTTTGAGGATACTCCTTTAGACAGTGCATCAGAGGAGGTTTGTAGGAGACAGTCAAGCCAGTGCCATCATGTGTCTAATCAGTTGAGAGTTAGTGACCAAGACATTGCTATCACTTGCCAGCATTTCGATGCTGCTCGTCAGTTGTTAGCAGTTTATGGATGGGGTTCTCCTACTAGTGATGAGCAGGGAGGCAGTTATCTTTCCTTGACAGAGTTCCACTCTTTATGGGAGGCTATCCAGATTCTGAGACAGGATTATATGCAGTTAGTAGCCGACAGAGATTATCTTATGAAGTGGGGCAGTACAGCATATGATGCATTGTTGGCCAAGGAAGATGAGGTGAGTGAGATTACTGAGCAGCTTGTGGTGACTTCTGAGATTCTTGAGAGTACACAGTTGGCTTTCAAGGAGTCACAGTTTCATTTGGCTAAGGTGACCATGGAGTTAGAGCGACTACAGTCTTCACCTGATTCTATACAGTCACAAGCAGTGGTGTTTGGTGATCCGAGGATGTCCATGGCCGAGATTGTCAGAGACAGTGGAGATGGGGATGCATCCATTCTTGATACTAACATTGGAATATCAGGTTCATTCCCACTAGAGTTAGGGTCAATTGAGTTGGGTGTTGTAGCAGATTGTTGTATGCCTGACATGGTGGTGACCTCTAGTACTAATGGCACGAAGACTAGAGATGTTGTATCAAAGACCATGTGTGACATTGGTGAGCTGATAGTTGGCATGGTTCCTACTAGTAATACTACTCCCTTCGCAATGTCTTCAGAGGTAGTAGTCAGTTCCAATTTGGTTAATGATCGATTGCAGTTAGTTACATCTGGATTGCAGTCTGAGACACTGACTGAGATTGGTGCATTCTATCGGCATTACACTGTGAGGTATGCTCATCTATCTACCTTTGATGACCATGTTGATGAGATGATGATACAGAGATGTACTTTGGTTCCTAGTGCTTATCATCAGTTATGGGACAATTTGATGCCTCAAGATGAGAGTTGTGATGGGCATGACATGGCGATAGGTTCTACAGTTGACAGCTTGATAATACATGACTTAGAGCAGGAGTTTCAGAGTGATGCTTCAGCAGGTGTTGTTATTGATTCTACTCCTTTGGCTATGACATCTCTTGACTTAGTTGGTGATCAGTCACAGTGGGTTGTATCACTTCTTCATGGTGAGCTGTTGACTGAGGTTGGTTTTTTTTATCAACATTATATTGCAGGGTATATACATCAGTTAGCATTTGATCCTTGTGCTGAGGAGTTGATGGTAGACAAATTTGGTTTGGATTCCATTTCTTACTCTTTATCTTGTAATGTCTTTTCACCATCAGCAGTGTATGGGAGTTATGGTTATGAGATAGTGGCCGATGATTTGCAGAGTTGTGTTGACTGCAGGAGTTGTACAGTGTGTGGATTCTCCATACTTGGTACAGTTTCATTCAAGAGGGTTCACCATTGTTTCAGAGTTGGATTGTACATTCCATATAGGCCAGTGGGATGCGTTGATGGTATTTACTGTGTTGGTAGTTTGATTTGTCCACTTTACTTGGGTTCTGATGTTCTAAGAGTTTGTGCCTCATGGGTTTTTGTTTGTGGTAGTGGTGATTTCGGAGTTTGGTTGAGCTATAATTGTCAATTTGATTATGGATTCCTCTTGGTCATATTGCAAAGGATATTGCAGGAGCCTATGTTAATTGGTAGTAGTATAGTTCATGACTACATTTGGGATCCAGGTGGATTGATTGGTTTATTGTTCAGCCATTGCTTGAGGACAAGCAATGATTGGGAGGGGAGGACTTGTCATGTCCCCTTTTCAAATAATTTAAAAAAAAGAAAATCTTTGCTAAGGCAGGCAGGCCCAAGAAAGTGAAGTTTCGGAAAAAGGGAGTTAATCTTTGGAAACCGTTGGACTAATAAATGATAATTATTATTAAAATATGTTTCATTAACCTCTCTTGGACGTGAGTTACAGTTATGCCCTTTTTAAAGAGGTTTGGAGGCATTTTGGGGGGATTCCAGACTTGATTTTCGCTCATTCTTTGTTATTCTTCAGAGGCTGCCAAACCTGTGGAGAAGGAGACCCAAGAACGGGAGTTTGCAGGTTTCCAGGGAGACCCAAGAACGGGAGTTTGCAGGTTTCCAGGAAGGCTAAGGACGGGAGTTTGAAGCCATTCCATGTGCATGCTCATACAGAGTTTGCCTTTGTGCTGAACAGTGCAGATTTGTGAGTTTCCGGGTGTATTTTTGTAAGAGTTTGGTGTTTCCGGTTGAGTATTTCATATCAGTTTTGGTTGCTGCTGTATTTTAGACTTTAAGCTATTAAAATAGATCTGAATATATATATTGGGACGTGATTAAACTTCTGAGATAGATTATTAGTGTTCTTGTGGTGTTTCCGGGCATATTTTGTGCTATTTCGGGAGCCCGATGAGCATAGTTTTGGTCCTACATTTTTGAGTTGTTGTGTAAAGGCTATACGGATCTGGAAATGTCAATTTGTAGGCTGTTATGCTGCTGAAAGTTCTGTAAAAATTTCCATTTTCAGATTTATTAGTAATTGGTGAAGCTGTGAAGCTTTTGGCACAATTTCTGGCATACCCGATTTGGGGTTTCTTGAGAAATTTGGAGGATCTTTGTGATATTAGTTGTTTGATCTTAAAGATCTGATTAAAGGTTGGAAATATCATGTAAAATCAGAAAAGGGACATTTCATGGCTAAAGGAGGGAGTCATAGTCATCTGCTAGTTAGGATCTACACAATGTACCACCCCCCACCATTATTTTTTTAGCTTAGATATATATGCACATATGCATGCTCTTATTTGATATAGATTTGCATGTACTGGACAACGAATTCCCCGAATTGTCAGGATGAGCATGCCCTATCGCAATAACTCAATGGTGAGAATGAGGTGATAATGTTCATGTCCAATCAACCATAACCTATTAGTTGTCATGAAATACACTTAGGACAAGGAGATGTTATAGATATGGGCAGAAAAAGGAATAAACAAGATTTAGTAGTTAATATGAGTTCAAATGATCAGATAATGATAGAATTAGAAAACAAAGAGATAGACATGAAAGAAGGTAAGCAATCAAAAAGTGTAGTAAATGCATAGGAGAACATAGAACATATAGGTATTCAGATGAATCAAGAAGCGATAAGAACCCCTAAATATGGTAGTTGAAAAGCTAAAAAAGGAAGGAAATCTCTGAAAGAACTAAGAGAAGTAGATGGGAAGGCAAAAGAACAATAAAAGATAAGTCAGTTACTTAAACCTGGGAAAGGGAAGAACCTTCCCATAGCAGCATGAAGATCACTAGCTAGAATGCTAGGGGCTTAAATGCACCTAGTAAGAAATGTTTACTAAAGCATAATTTAAAACAATTCAAGTATGAAATTATAATGTTACAAGAAAAAAAACTGAATAAGGAAGAAGGAATTAAACTAGGAAAGAAATTAGGTAGCTAGAACATCAACTTACAGGAATCTAGAGGAGCATGAAGGGGATTAGGAATGATTTGGAATCCTAAGAAAGTAAATATAAATATTATAAATTCAAACAATTCATGGATGAGCAACAGAATTAAAAGCATAAAGACTAACTTACAGTTAATTCTAATAAACATCTATGGCCCAATCCATAACAGAGATTTAAAAACTTTTACGGGAAGGAGGACATGTATCTTTCTTTCCACCATTTTTCAACCCATGAGTTTATATTTGTCTATGTTGTTTACTTTTGAGTTTTGGTAAATTTTGGTAATGTTTCTTTTATGTGGATTTGACTATGTGATTTATTTGGTAAATGATTGAATTATAATATTTGGGTTAATCATATAATATTAATAATTAATAATTATTAATTGATTAAAAAAAAAATTAAAATATGAGAATATTTAATTAATTAAAAACTAATTGAATATATGCTTTAATTTAAAAGACTTAATTTAGAAGTCTTATTTAAGAAGTTGGATAAACAAGAATTAAAACATTAAAAGATTAAAGATTTAACATTATTTTATTATATATATTTAATTAATAATAATTAAATTTGAGTTGCATTTAAATAACGAGCTTTAATTATTATTAATTTAAATAATAAACTACGCTTTAAATAGTGCTTGCACTGATTAATAAAGTGGAGGAAAAAAAAGAATATTTTAATTAAAAAGTTCTTTAAGTGTGAATGAAGGGATTAAATAATAAAAGTTTATTTTAAGGAGAGACCTTTGCATGTTCAAAAACTAGAAACCCTAGGTAGAGTTAAACTCTTTATTCAGAGATTTGACCTCATTTCTACACATACAGGTTTTGGGGAGCAAAATTTGGAATTGGATCAAAAGAATTATTGAAAGTTTCAAAGGGTTTGGATTTACATGCATTCACATATTGTCTCAGATTTTAGCTATGGTTTTGAGGTAGGATTTGAAAATCCATTGTAGAATTTTATTGAAAGATCTATCTACTTTGCATCTTCCTGGGTGCTTGCATACTACTTATTAGTTTATTGTAGTGATTTTTGGATAAAGAATTATGTTGTACATTTTGAAAAAGTAAAACTTATTAATCAAGAAAATTTGAGTGGGAAAAATTGTAGAAAAATCTAGAAAATTATTATGATTGTATTATTTTAAAATCATTTCTAACATAAAAAAATTGATTATAGAAAATTGGAAGAAAACAACAAATTGAATAGCTAAGGTTTCAATTTTAAATTTGTCATTAGAATCATGTGATTATTACAAATTTTCTAAGGAAAGATAAATATTCTTCTTATATCTAAAAAAATTGGTTGCAAAACTTATTGGAAAAGAAAAAGATTAATTTAGAGGAAAAGCATGTTGTAACTAAACTTATGCATGCATGTTAAAAAAAATACTAAAGATAGAAAACCAAGTATAGTATGGCTGCATGATTTGAGAGATCAAATGCATGCAAAAATACTAATTGTATGTTTATTTTTATTTTATAAAAATATAGTTTAATTTTTGAATTTTTTTTTAAATTTATGATTAAATATTAACTTAAATTTTTTTTTTAAACAAATTTTATATATATATATATATATATATATATATAATTTATTTATTTTTAAAAAAAAAAAAAAACTATTTATTTTCTTATAAGTGACTTTTTAACATCAATTAGTTTTAAAACTATTAGTGGGATATAACTTATTATATATTTATTAATGCAAGTGGAGTTACAAATTAATAAATTTATAATTGTGATTTAGCTATATTTTAAGAGAAGTTATAGTTGAGTTCACTATATAATCATCTAGTTATGAATATTTAATATTAAGAAAGAAATTGTAGATAATTTAATTAAAATTATAACTTCAAGTTTGAGTTATCTCTAGTTGCATCATGAATTAAAGGAAAAGTATATATTAACATTGGACTTAAATAGAAGTCAAAATAATATTTTAAATATAGGATTGATATTAATATTTAATTTAATAATATATATTTATATTATTAATTAAATCATTCATGATTTAATATTATTTAAATTAATATAATAATATTCCATGATATTTTATATGCACAAAGAGATTTGACATTCAAATACTTATTGATTTAAATATGTATATTAACATAAGAATTTACATTAACATCTATATTCTTACTTTATTATTAAACACATCTTTATGGCTAAAACTAAACAAGAGAAAATGATGGAATTAAATCATATGGATGAAAACTATTTTTTTTTTTAAATATTTTATTTATAGTTTTGTGATGTTTATTTTTGTGAAAGTTTTTCTTTGTGAGTTGTTTAGTTGGCCGAGTTAGGATGTGCTCCAGAGGCATTTTTGAGATTTATTTTATGATTATTTGACTGGATGTCATGATGTACTTTATGATATAAATTGAGATTTATTTTATGAGATTTCTTTTGATGAGCATTTATGAGAACTTGAGTTTTGAGAGCCAATATTATTTCTGGGTTGCCCGTTAAGGAACCTAATTTGATCAATATTACTTTTGTGGTATGGGACACAATTGTGGTTTGTGAATTTTGGGAAGGTAGTCTAGGTGCATGTCTATGGGAGTGGCTTGCAATGGGTGTCAAGGCCCAAAGTGGCTACTAGGGTAACTCATTGTAAGTTGTGTAACAAGTGATAACATAGTAATTAAAATACTTTCATCCCCCATGGCTTGAGATAAATTTAAAAGATAAGTTACAGATTTTTCCCCATCCATGCCTTGAGTGTTTTTATAGGCTAAGGATGAGAATGAGATGATACCTTGAGAGGTATGTCTAGTTTTCTTGTCTTCACGAGAGGGTATTCTTGTTCCACATAGAGTCACTAGGGGTCTGAAGTCTTGAGAGACTATCAAGGTAACCTTAGAGTTAGCTCATGTGATGAGACTCCATAGTATGTAGCCTAAGTCTCTCTCATGCTTTCTTTATATTTTCCTCTGATGGTGTATTTATTGGTGGTGTACTTGTTGGATATTACTTTTGATGGTGTATTTTTTGTGAGTTATCATTTATTGATTGGATGTCAGTTATTGTTGATAGTTAACTTTTATTAATGAATGTCAGTTATTCATTGGTGGTGTTTTTATTGTTGGGGTTAGTGATTGGTGGTGTTTTTATTGTTGGAGCTAGTTATTTGTGGTTTAATTTTATTGATGACAATTGTTATATGTTGGTTATTGTGCTTGTGACACTTGACATTAATTTGAAGGTGGTTTTATCTTTTTGGTTTTGATATTTTATTTGTACTTGGTATATGTTGTTGATTTTGGTATGTGATGTTGGTTTGGATGAGTTTCTTTTTTACTTTGCTTATTTTTTCTTTATCAGTAGTTTGTGTTACCCTTGATCTTATGATTTGATTATCCATGTGTGGATTGTACGTTATCTCGCATGCACGGTGGGAGTGGGAGCTTGATTAGTTGACCATGTAGTTGGGAGGTAGTGTCTCCTTATCATTTGGGTACCCCTCAAATTGATAGATGTTGGATGCTCATTGATACAGTTGCACCATTATCATTCTTATTCTTATCTTGGAGACTTTTTTTTTTTTTATGTAGCTATGTATCACATGTTTTGAGATCCTACGAGATATTGTATTGTATTTTGATGCTTGGGTGTTTTCTCCTTTTCTATTTTATTCTTCTCAGGTGAAGAATCAATTGTAATGGTGGTGATCTTGATGGTCTCATCAATTTGTTTTTGACTCATATTTATAGGTGACTTGATCATTTCTCTAGCAAGTTGTGTGTTGTCATGTGTGACCGATGGAGCATTATCCAATTTTTCAGCATTTATAGTTTGAATCACATGTATGTTTTCCTATGATTGAGGTCCTATTGAAATTTCTTGAGTGGATCTTGTGGCATTCTACATATCCTCCTTTGGTTCATTTTTCTCTCTTTATAGACTAGGAGTTTCTTGTCTTCCTCCTTTAATTTATGTGTGTGTCTTAGTTCTTGTATTTTGTTCTTCAACAGTCTGTTTCACTTTTTCTTCTTATTTATTTCTTGAACTAGATTGTTCCTTAATACTTTCTTTTGGTTGATTTTTCTCAACATAAGTGTCTATTTCATGAGAAATTTATTGCCAATGTTGAGCTATGCTTTGTTGTATTGTATTGACATGAACGGTTATGATATCAATCATTTCCTTGGTAGTATTCAACTTTCCTCTATATACTGCCATACACATTGTTTTTTGTAACTCTTCCATGTTTGGTCTCATTTTGGTTAGGAATTATTCTACCATTCTTCAATGGTTCTTACTCTTGTATGTATCCACTTTTCATTTAGTATCTTTCTTAACTCTTTATCTATCCATACCTCAACATCTTCTAGTTTCTCATTAGTCTCTCTTATACATGTGAGAACAACTCTTATGGCTTTATTTTTATTTTCCTTAGAAAAGTTTGAGAATCTATCCTTCAATATAGATTAATTGTGCTTCTAGACAAATTTCTCTATAATTTCATCAATAGGAAGTGGTTTTGATTTCTTCTTACCTTTCTTTGTAGTATTATATACTTCATCTTATTTTGTTGCATATGTTATTACCACTTCTCCTGATGCTCCTTCATTAGTCTTAGTCTCTAATGAGTCTTTTTTTGGTTGTGCCAGTGGTGACCTTTTTCCATCCACCTTTGTTTGAGACTTGTATGGGGGACTCCTTTCTAGTTTAGCTCCATTTCCTTAGTACTCATCACTTTAACCAGTGCATTCTTGGATGGCTTTAGGACTTGGTTTCTCATAACCCTTTATGGGGTCCTTTCCTCAACTTTATTCTTCTCTATATGTTCCTTATTTCTATATAGATACCAAAACTTGGAAAATTTGACTTTTCTACCATTGCCAGTAATTGATCTATATATGGATTATCCTCTTCTTCTTTAACTTCATATTCAAGAGGTGTCCACTAGTGGGTTCTTGGTTGAACTGCATATATAATGCACTTATATGTGCTTGTAAGAAAACACATATATTTCTTGTAATTTTCCTATAGACTTGTGGGAATCCTTTCTCATTGATGCATTTCCTTTTGAAAATTCTTGAAATAGTCCCATAGCATGACATTTTCTTTTCCCTCCAATTTCTTGTAGATCTTATTTATCTGTGTAGTTATAGGTTGGATTTCTCCCCCCCTGTAGAGTGGAGACCCTGGGAACTCTACTCAAAGATATAAAAATATGCAAACTAGAATTGAACCAAATCTTAAAGTTTTATCTTTATGATCATTCATGATTTTATCAAGATTTTTCATCATTTGTCAGTGCAAGCATATGCAAAACTCAATCAATGACTTGTTGTGAATGGCTTGGAATGCTCCATAGGCTATGTTGATTGGGATATGGCTTTCCTAGATTCTATGGTATAGTTTTTATCCCATTACCATAGTCGCAAATCTTATCTTTGGATCCAAAATCTCATTTATTGTGCATCCCATTGCATCCTGGTTTAGATTCCCTGTGGTGATTGTAACTGCTTATTTATCCAATATGACATTCATGGATAAATTAATTCCAGTTGCATTGAATCTAGTTACCTTTTCTACTAAAGTATTTGTGATCTTATAAGGATTATATAGCCATATGTGTTGTTCATAAAATCTTCTTTAAATAGATTTTACCCATTCTTCATGAAAAAAATCAGGTATGTCTACT
Source organism: Cupressus sempervirens (assembly GCA_028749045.1). Lineage (NCBI taxonomy): Eukaryota > Viridiplantae > Streptophyta > Pinopsida > Cupressales > Cupressaceae > Cupressus > Cupressus sempervirens. The sequence goes on from CM053792.1 coordinate 440,292,213, forward strand.
GCCCTATTTAGAACAGACTTCTCCAAGTCTTTGTGTGTTTCCTTCAGGACTCCTTTTGAGTAGAATAAGCTATACATCTCATGTGTTTCCTTACCACCCAATTCTTGTACCTCGACCTCTAGGTATGATCTTATATCCTCTATAATCAAAACATCATCATGCAAAGATGACAATCCTATTTCATCTTCCATATCCTTTCCTTTCAATATTATGCCCTCATAGCCAAGCTGATCAATTTTTTTATCATCGATCATATTAACCTTGTTTATCTCTTTGACCATTATTCCCTTATGATGGATTATGTGAGATCAATTCTTTCACAAATTTACTCTGAGCTCTTAGGGTTTCATAATTTTGAAAGCACAAATAACTTCAATCTTGCAAAATGGCTAATGATTTGCAATGTGTCTATTTATGTCATGAAATTATCATTAGGGTTATAATGGTTGGAAAAATATTCACCTACTACAAGACATATGTCATTTATGCTATTAATCTACCTTGCAATGGTAACTTTTCACCCTGTGTTCTAGGATCAATAGGTTGGGCTTGGCTACTAGTGGAATGTTTTCTTTAGCATTGTTTCTCTTCACCCTGTGACTTACCTGTTTAGAATAAAAGACCAATTTAATATTTAATATTTTATTTTCTAACCCCTTTATTCCTTGGTGAGCTTAATCTCTTCGTGAGGTCTCCCCAATGATCGGCGTACTTATGATCTCATTAGGCTTGCCTACCTCCACTAATTTTCTCTTTTTTGTCCACATCTTGGTGATGTCCTTCTCATGCTGATCCACTATTTTGGTCTTATATTTTCCAATAGGAGACTTTCTCCTTGGTCATCTATTCCTTCAAAAATCTCTTTCAAGATTCAACCAACTTTGTGGTACTTTTAACATGTTATTATAGTACCTTTCCATGGTCTAGTGTTTCACCTTTGGTTTATCCTTATCCTATAATATGTTATGTCTATCATTTCCACAAGCCATGCATACCAGTGTGGGAAAAATGTCCCTCCTAGTGAGACTCATTTCATTTGGAGATGACTGGTTAGATCTTTCTCTCTTTATATTCCTCTACTTTATGTCCATACCTGTTTTAGTAGTAGCAACGCCCATCTATTCTTTTCCCATTAAAATGGGATATACATTGTTATGTTGTATGGCCATAGAGATGGAAATTATTTTAGTACCCATCAAGGGTACACTTCTTAAAAGGTATTATATGCTTAAATCAACACATGCTAGATGTATGCCCTTTCTTTTCATACTTATAAAATGTGGAGTTAGCAATCTTTTTGCCTTTTTGAGATGTGCTTCTTGGTCTTTTGTTATCCAAGTTCTTTTCTCTTAGGGTTTCACCTTCTTCAATCTTGTTGTCACCTTCATAACCAAGACCAAGTGTGCTCTTGCTTCTTCTTTGGTATCTAAGTTTCTCATCTATTTTCTCTAAGCTTTCACTGAATTTTCTTAACTTTTTATTCCTCTCATTTGTACTCCTCAACTCTTTAGTTATCTTGAGTACTTATTCTATCAACTATGAGAACTATTCATTGTAAGGATGGCTATTCTCCTCTCATATCTACACTAATTGTGCATCTTTTCTCCTAGTTGTTGTTTGTTAGAGTAAAGGGTTAATTTAATTTAATTTATTAAATTAATTTTACTCCCTTCTTAAGATTCCCCTTTATGCACATGCATTCATATTTAATAATTAAATATTAATTATTAAATGGCATTTACCTCTTAGGGTTTCCCTTTTAGGTTTTTTGATCTCCTTCTATAAGGATTGATCAATTGTAAATTCCTTTAATTCCTTCAATCTAATAATATATTCTTTCATATTTTCAGAGCCAAACCCTTGTCTTTTCTTTGTCTTTTCTTCTTTGTGACAATTTCTTGCATGTAGGTGTTCTTTAGGTTTTGTGGATTTGTATTGCTCAAATCCTTCATGGAAGAGCTCGATCTGTTGTAGCTTGTTCAGTTTTGAAGAAAGCAAGAATGAAAATTTGTTGGATTAAATCTAGCTATTTTTCAGTAATTTTTTTTGTGTAAATAGGGAGTCCTTTGAAAATCGAAGCTCTTTGATTCCAAACAGACATCACGGTTGGATTCAAAGGATGTCAAAACCCCTATTTTCATATGAAATTTGTTAAATTTAGGCAACATTGACTTGGGAGGCAAAATATTTTTTTGCATACCAAGGTTGTGCAACCCTAACATGCTATCCAAGAGGCAATTGTGACAATTTTTTTATTTTTCTAAATATCAAAAAGCAGCTATAAAATTCACTGTGGTTTATTAAACCATTCAGTGGTCTTTACCCACCATAATGGTTAATGTTGTCACTAAGTTTTGCACCATTGTCCAAAGCCTATGCATGAGGACAACCTAGCGAAACATGGAAACAACCTCCAAGCTGTGGGACTTGAACTATGAGGTTGAATCTCCAGAGAAGGCCAGATTCCTCTTACTATTAGGGTGCACCTAACTACTCTTGGAAGGGAAAAGGGAGAAGGAGATGCAAGAAAGAAAATCTACCTATTCTAATCTAGGGAGGTGATGCACCAAAATAGAGTGTTGAGACCAATCTCTACCCATACATGCACTATAAAACCAGAATGAAACTAAGGATATACACATTCAGACTTGCTTTAATCTAATAATCACATGCAGAGCACAAGACCAAGATGAATGACACAAGGAAAGAGAGATTCACTTATATTATCATTCATTGGCCAATAGGAGATACAATAATGTAGATTATAGATTTCCACAAAAAACTGGTAGAGGTAAAGAGTTCTTGCACTTTCACACCAATGGCTAAAAGAGATAAGGTAGAAAATCATGCAGTTCAGAGGCACAGGGGAATTTACACTAAAAATTTGCAGAGCAATAATAGAGAAAATAGAGAAAGGTCGACCTTTACAAAATTTGCAAAATTTTCCTTTATAGTTCAGGTATAATTGAGATGTCCTCTAACTGAAATTACTCCACAACCACTACATCTTCATCTTGCAAGGAAGCGGGGGTCATAGATCATGGTAGATCTAACGGCAAGGAAAATGGCATGCCAGCGGCAATGAAACCTAGGGAAATAAAGAAATAACATAAAGTTTTTCATTTGATTTTTTTTTTTTCTTTTTTCGGGTGATTAAATAATATTAAACTGGGCCACTAGCCATTGGACGGGCTAACTTTTGAATTTGAATTTGGCGAGGAAAATTTGGACAACATTCTGGCGACTCATAGGGGATGCGAGCCTGCTACATGTCTGACCAGTGACCTTGCGCATCCATTGGGCTTATAGAGGTCATGGGAAACATGAATCATTGTGCCATAAAAAACCCCAATCCTACCCCTGTAGGCTTGAAACTCTGAAGAAACTCTATTTCTGCAACTGGAACCAAAAATCAAACATCTTTGCAACCTTCAAAAATCTCAAAACTTGCTATCTCACAAAGAGACAACCCTGTGCTTGTGCACTTCTTTGTAAATCAGGAAACAAATAGAGAACAAGACTACACTAACTATGTACATGGAACCTAAAACCCTACTAGAAACATGGCTTAAGATAAATCCCATTGACTGGGATGGGCAGAATTCCACCATCAAGCCTGCTTAACTGGAAAGCATTGGCCTATTTACAACTTTCAATCACATAGGGACCACTCCACAGTGCATCAAATTTTGAGTGCCTCCCTGGTTTTGCCCTGTCTACATCCCATTTCAAAACTAGATCACCTTCTCTGAAAGTCCTGACCCTAGCCCTTTTATCAAAGCTCTTCTTCACCTGCTGATGATGTACCTCTAGAGTCTGTATGGCCTGATTCCTTTTCTCTTCTAGCTCCATCAGCTCTGCCATCCTTACTGTCATGGCATCATTTTCAACTAGCTCCGACTGATGAACCAATTCTAGGGCTGGGAACTCCAATGAGATTGAAAGTCTTTCTTCTCTACCATATACTAACACAAATGGAGGATTCCCTATTGATCTCTTAGGTGTTATCCTATCAGCCCACAGAGCTATCCTTAACTTTTTATGCCAACACCTCTGGTTATCTTCTATTGTCCTTTTAATAATTCTGATTAGGTTCTTGTTGGATGACTTAGCTAGGCCATTACCTTGAGGATAGTAGTTTGATGATGTGCTCAAGTAAATGTTGTGGTCAATTGCCCATGCACAAATCTGAGCTCCTACAAAAGACTTTGCATTATCTAAAATAATGGTTGAAGGAGCACCAAACCTGGTCACAATTCCATCAAGGAACTTGACAACTGAAGATTTTGTAGCATCCTTCAAAGCAACTGCCTCTATCCATCTAGTGAAGTAATCTGTAGCAGCTAAAATCCATTTGTGACCAAAACTCGAAGGAGGGTTAATAGGGCCTATGAAATCCAGTCCCCATTGAGCAAAGGGCTGGTCCACCTAAATGGGATGAAGAGGAAGGGCTGCAAGCTTTTGTTTACCAAAAAATAAAGCACATTTTTCACATTTCCTCACATACCTATGACAATCATGGAACAGGGACGGCCAATAGTAACCAGCTCTCATGATCTTCATTGCAATTTTCCTTGCTGAGAAGTGACCACCATCAGGACCATCATGAAGCTCCTTTATCATTCTTTTAGCTTAGTCTATGTTAATGCATCTTAATAGGGCTCCATTAAAATCTTTCCTGAAAAGGACACCGTCAACTATGACATAAGGAATTGACTGCAATCTATACTGTCTCCTTTTAGCTTTATCTAATCCTTGATGATATCCATTGCCTAATAAGAAGTTCTTCATATCATCCATCCAATTCCTTGCCTCTTGTTCCTCTATTAATGCCATAACAACTTCCCCATTCATAGTAACTTCCTCATCTAATTTTTGGGATGATAACATCTATTTACACAAACCTTTCCCTCTTACCAGCTTGGTAATCTGGATGTCAACATCATACTCCATTACTGTTGTAATCCAACCAGCTCTTTTCTCACTAATATCTTTGCTCAAAATGAAATCCTTCACGCTGGCATGGGGTACTAAAAAATGAATCTTATTATGGGACAAGAGGTGTCTAAATTTCTTCAAAGCTCTGATGACTGCAAGGGCTTGCTTCTTAATGAAATTGTACTTGTCTTCATACTCTTCAAGCCCTTTACTAAAGAAGGCTATGGGTTGCTCCTCATTCTTGTCATTTGTTTGAGTCAAGATAGTAGAAATACCTAACTCACCACCTAAGGTATAAAGAATGAATTCCTTCTCAAACTTTGGATTGATGAGAGTAGGGGCTTAGGCTATGGTTGCTTTGATCTCTTCAAAACTTTCCTTCCCTTCCTTGGTCCATGCAAAGACCATACTTTTCTTGAGAATAGATGTAAGGGGTTTCACAATGCTAGCAAGATTAGGGATAAATCTTCTCACAAAATTTATCCTACCAAGGAAACTTTTCAGCACTTTCTTATGTTTAGGAAGGGGAAGGGCAAGTATTTCTCTTGTTCTCTCTGGATCAATGGTTAAACCATCCTTAGATACAATGTGTCCTAATAATTTTCCTTGATTAGTAGCAAAGACACATTTGCATGGGTTAAGGGATACCCCAAACTCTCTACACCTTAAGAATACCTATCTGAGATGACCAAAATGATCATCTACATTCTTTGAATACATTATGATATCATCAAGGTAAACCAATGCAAACCTTTCAATCATATTCTTGAAGGCCATCTCCATTGCTTTCTGAAATGTATCACCTGCATTAGTTAGTCCAAATGGCATTTTACAATAAGCATAGGTACCCCACTTGGTAGTGAATGTAGTCTTGTATCTATCAGACTCCTTGACCAACACTTGATTATAACCAGAGAACCCATCAAGAAATAAAAATCTCTCTGAACCACTAACCTTGGATAAAATCTGCCCCATGGAAGGAAGAGGATGGTGATCTTTAAGGGAAGCTTGGTTAAGGTCCCTAAAGTCCACACATAATCTAATTTCTCCATTCTCCTTCCTCACAGGGAAAAGGTTTGCTACCCATGATGAGTGCTTAATAGGGAAAATTATGTTGGCCTCAATCAATTTGGACAGCTCCTTTCTCATTAAGGGTTCAATTTTAAGATTCACTGGTCTTTGTTTTTGTCTTACTGGTTTTACATCATCAATTAAATCTATGGTATGCCGAAACAACCTTGGGTCAAAGCCCTTTAAGTCATCATATGTCCAAGAAAATACATCATTAAATTCTTGACATAGATGAATAAAATTTTCTTGTTCAATTTTAGAACATACCTTCCCCACTTTTAAGGACTTTCCATCAGCAATCATGACTGGGGTGTGATCATCTTCGTCAATAGCTAGGTTCATGACTCTACCTCTTGCTTGGTCATCAGGGTTAAAAATACTCTCTAAAGTAATGATACCTTTAGACAATTTGTTGGAGCTGAGATTAATAATTTGGTCCCCATATTGATCCTACAATCTTGACTAGTTTCTTTCTAAAAACTCTGCTTCATTCTACAAGAAGCTCACAATTTGTTCATCGGATTCAAACACTTGCCAATGTATGTTAATGTCAGGGATGGCAAGCCTTACTACCACTCTAATTTTTTGCTCTTTCTTCTCCTCAAGATTCCCTAGCACATCATAAGATGCACCTATTGTTGCAAGTCTATCAACATATCTATTTTCTTTTCTAGGATGCTTTGAATATTAATTGCCTTGAAACCTTAAAGAAAATCACATACCCTATGTTTATAAGACTTGAGCAAACCATTCTTGGTGATATTCTGATTTCTTACTTGATTAACCACCACCTCACTATCTCCATATACACTTAAAACTTGGATTCCTCTTTTTTGAGCAAGTAGGAGACCTTGAATCAAGGATTCATACTCGGCCACATTATTAGTACAACTAAATTAGAGCTTGAATGAGAAGTAATACCTTACTTGTGCAGGAGAAACCAACATCACACTAGCCCCTAACCCATTCTTATTTCTTGAGCCATCAAAGTGCATACTACATATACCACTTATATCTTCTTTAGTTTCTACAAGATTGGGAATGAGAGCATCCTTTTCTAATATACAGTATGTATTGAGGCCTGTCTCAAGGGTTTCTCGCATAGGATCAAACTGATATGCATTATCCCATTCATCTAAGAGAAAATCAGGTATCTCTGCTAGGGAAGTAGCAGGCTCACTTACTATGTCATTCTCATCCACTTCTATGATAGTGCAATTCATGTTGATGAGGTTAGGGGTGTAGGGCTCGGTATGATGGAGGGCTAGAGGCTCTACTCTGATTGAAGCTTTAGCTCCATATCTTGTTCTAAAAAGAATATATGACCAATCAAAAGATATGTAACCCTCTATTTGGGTAGTGAAGTCCCTTGACAGACAGATGGCAAAATGTGGCTTGACTTCAACAATGGATATATCTTGAGTTACAGTACAACTAGGGCATGCATGTAGGGCCATTTCTACATTCCTAAGGATCCCTATAGTATTGATAGTACTACCATCCAACTGTAACACATCCCTAACAATGGGTTCATATTTCATCTCCAAAGCATCAGCAACACACCTAGGCATTACTGAACTACTAGCCCCTGAATCAATCATGCAGTTGTGGACTAGTTTATCCCCTATAATCAGAGAAACATAGAATGGGGGATGTCTAACCTTTTTTCTTTTCTTTTTCCTATCTAATGGTTGTACTAGGCTTGTGGCACTTTCCATGTTTGGTGGCTGATCCTTGGGTTCAATACTTTCCAATTCTTGTTGCAACAACCTCTTTTGCATGTGTATAGCAGCAACAACATCCCACATGGAAATATTCACATTTTTCTTCTTCATCTATTCTACCACACTAAATGGAGTAGAGGGCACTTTGGTAGAAGCTTTGGGAGCCATCCTTGTAGAAGGTTGAGATGGAACCACCAGAGGATCATTCACATCCTTTCTAACATTATTTTGCCTTTGCTACTAGAAGGCATTTGATTGATCATCTACTGCTAATTGCTCATGAGGTGTTGCATTTGAATTTGAGGCTTGATGAAGAGGAGGAAGGGAAGCATCTTCAATAGCTCTTCTTTTGCTCCTAGTGTTGTGAGCAATGGAATCCTAGTTTACATTACAATGTTCCTCCAACTGATGATTCATAAAGGAGCAATCTCCTTGTCCCTGCATATACGAGGCCTCTTTAAATCAGTCCTCCTTGTATTCTTGTCCTACTGCAAGCTCTTGGATGGTCAAAGCCAAATAAGATTCAGCCTTTTAACACATGCAACTAGCATAGGAGAAGTTATATGAGGGACAAAAATCATGGTCTTGGGCCATGTTGTTTTGGGAGACTATGGTCCTACTTTGACTTGCATTTGAAGTTGAAGCATGACTATTTTGTCTATTCTGGTCAAAATAATTGTTCCCATAATTTTGATTTGGAGGCCTACCACTGTTTAGAGTTTGATGTTGCAATCGATGAGCTTTACTACCTTAAGCTTGTTGTCTCTCCAAGGTCACCACCTTATTGCTCATTTTATACATCACAGAGAAACTATCCTCCAACTTCTTTTCTTGGCCTTGCAATCTCTTTTCTAGATTTTGCATCATAGATTGCATCATCTCTTTGATTTCATCCATCCCATTTGAAGATGTAGAAGCTTGAGGGGTTGGGGTAAGGGATTGTGATATGAAAGTTGTGGGAAGAGGAGCCATTTCTGGTTGGTGATTTGGGACATCAGGGAAGAAGGGCATAGGAGGCCTTGGAGCTAACTTCCCCCCTTGTATCAATATGTTTTCTACCCTTATTGCTATTTCATAAGCACTAGGTAAAGTATCCCCTCCCATAGTTTGGATTGTAGTGGCAATGTCACTATTAAAGGCTCTAAGGTAATGCAAGAAGGCATTACCATGGGTAGGCTTCACCGAAATAGGTATTCTATCCCATGTCTTTTGAAATCTATAGTTGAAATCAATCATACATTCATGGGGGGCTCTTTTTATAGTAGTCAACTGTTCTAAAAGTGACAAATGGTCACTTTCATCCTCAAAGTGTTTGCATAATCCAGCTCCTAATCCATACCAATCTATTATAGAACCATGAGCCAAACCTCTATACCATTGTAGCACTTTTCCTTTTAGGGATGAGGCTAGAAGCCTAACTGCAACATCATCTTCTGTAATACCATGGATATTAAAAATATTGACAACCTCTTGAATGTTCTCTAAGGGAGAGATAGAAGTTTCACCAGTAAACTTTGGTATACTTTTAAGTGTAGCTATTGGTATGTCATGTCTTTGGGCCAACAAAAGAGGACTTCCACCATTAAAGGTGGCAAAAGTATGGGCTCTAGGAAATGCCATATAGACAAGTGATCTATTGATATGTGTTGATGGCAATCTAAGCTGAGATCTAATAGTAGGAGGAGTAGAGATAGATCTTGTAGGGGTATTTATTACTATTGCACTCCTAACTGGTGATAAAGATACTCTATTCATCCCTCTTCTAGGATTTGAAAATAAAAGCTCTTGGTACTGGAATTTACCTCTAGAAGATGCCCTTGTTTTAGCTCTGGCATGAATTACTGCAACTTTCGTCTGGAACTAGATGTGTTTGAAGCTCAGAGTTGCCAAGTCCTTTGAAGAATGAACCCTTTGAAGGCCTGAATACTGAGGCCAGAACTATCTCCTCAGTATTAATCTTCCTTCTGACACTAGTAGACTTGAAATCTTCTGATATACGTCCCACCGAGCGTTCCAAAAACTATTGTCACTGAGGTTTGCAACCTTGTCCAAAGCCTATGCATGAGGACAACCTAGTGAAACATGTAAATAACCTCCAAGCTATGGGACTTGAACTGTGAGGTTGAATCTCCAGAGAAGGTCGGCTTCCTCTTACTATTAGGGTGCACCTAACTACTCTTGGAAGGGAAAAGGGAGAAGAAGATGCAAGAAAGCAAATCTACCTATTCTAATCTAGGGAGATGATGCACCAAAATAGAGTGTTGAGACCAATCTCTGCCCATACATGCACTATAGAACCAGAATGAAACTAAGGATATACACATTTAGACTTGCTTTAATCTAATAATCACATGCAGATCACAAGACCAAGATGAATGACACAAGGAAAGAGAGATTCACTTATATTATCGTTCATTGGCCAATAGGAGATACAATCATGCAGATTACAGATTTCCACAAAACACTAGTGGAGGCAAAGAGTTCTTGCACTTTCACACCAATGGCTAAAAGAGATAAGACAGAAAATCATGCAGTTCAGAGGCAGAGGGCAATTTACACTGAAAATTTGTAGAGAAATAATAGAGAAAATAGAGAAAGGTCGACCTTTACAAAATTTGCAAAATTTTCCTTTATAGTTCAGGCATAACTGAGATGTCCTCTAACTAAAATTACTCCACAACCACTGCATCTTCATCTTGCAGGGAAGCGGGGGCCGTAGATCATGGTAGATCTAACAGCAAGGAAAACTGCACTCCGGTGGCAATGAAACCTAGGGAAATAAAGAAATAACATAAAGTTTTTCATTTGATTTTTTTATTTTTATTTTCGAGAAATTAAATAATATTAAACTGGGCAACTAGCTGTTGGACGAGCTAACTTTTGAATTTGAATTTGGTGGGGCAAATTTGGACAACAATTAACTAACCACCCAGGGGTCAAACATTTTTTGCTTGTGATTAGTGAGGTCACCATCGGTAGTTAGAAAGATAATGATGCCCTCCAATAACCATAGTTTGGCCTCTGCTCATGTCGTGCTAACAACTCACCTCTTCCATCATTATTGCCACCTCACCTCCACCCACGCGTAGCTAATGGGCCACCACCACCCAGAATATGGTCACATGGGAGGTCGAGGGCCATTTTTTAGCCCCCTTTTCAATTTTGTGGGGATTTGAAAAATTTTCATTTTGCTTTCTAGAGGCCCTATCAGTTTTTTGTCTCTAAATTGAGCATATGGTATCTTTTTTTGAAAAAAAAAAATATATCGTCAAAAAGTTGATTCTAGGACAGACATGCTAGTTAAGGTATTTTTTAGATTTTTTTCTAGTTTGGTACCTGTTTGTTTTCTTGAAGTCAAATGGTGATTTCTATCTTCTGGGGGGCATAACTTGCTCATTTTTACTCCATTTTTTTATCTAAAAGAAGCCCTAAAAATATCTTCTTAAGCACTAACCATTTCTCTATTATTATGACTACTATTATTTTCTAGGTATTTGTGATACTCAACTAAAGCTTTTTTTCTCTTTTCTTGTATATGCATTCCTTTTGGCATCTGGGTGTTTGGTTTTTTCATTGTGGGGGGTGTTTTGTATTATTGTTTCTATTATTTACATTACTAGCTAGACCAAAACTTTTTCAAAAAAAACAAACAAACATCTTCTAAAACAACAGTCAAGACCTCTTCTCATCTAGAACTTCTAACCCCTCATAACTATCACACATGGAAGTCCCTGATGATAGGGCTTCTCTAGTAAAAATGGTTGTGATCTTATTTAGATGTAGTACAACCAATTTTACAAAGGCCTTTCAAGGTCCTACAATATAGGAACAAGATGGATGAAGCAATGGGGTTGATTTCTTTATAGGTATCTGATAGTTTATAGTTTCATCTTAATGGATGCAATACCTCTCTAGCTATGTGGACCAAGCTTGACAACTTGTTTGGTATAGTGACTGAGTTTGGGGCACTTCAAGTTGAGGTAGAGCTTACCTCTCTTATACTGGATTCTTTTCCTTCCATTGAGAACTTCTTGATGAATTTCAAACGACATAGATCTTTATTGCAGGGTTGTGAGAAAACCAAGACAGACATTGAGTGCATTTACCTAATTCTTTCTAAGATTCATGGAAATTTTCATATTTTTTCTTCTACCTTCCATCCCACCATGGATTCTTTAGGTACTATATTTACCATGCCATCCTTTGAGGTTTTTTGTGATCGTTTGACTCAAGAGAAAACTAAGCTCTCTCAATTGGATTCTCTCACAAGCTCACAAACTTAAGAATTGGTAGCTCAGACATCTTCTAGAAAGAAGGAGAAGAAACAAAAGTCACATCCTAGAAAGTCTTAGATTTATTCTATCCCTCACATCACATTAGGACCACCTCCTCCTAAGGGGGATAAACTAAAGCCAGATAGACCAAAGTGTGCTTATTGTAATAAGCCCAATCATGATGAATTACATTGCTATGTGAAGAAGTTAGATGGCTATGCCAAACAGGTTTTAGACTTGACAACTCTCCTTCAAAAGAGAAATATTAATATTCCTTCTACTTCTCATACATCATCATCATCATCATCATTTTAGATGGATGGTAAAGACATAGGAAAGGGTCATGCACTATGTGCAACTACTACTCAACAGTCTTCTAGATGCTTACTAGAATCAGGTGCTTCACACCATATGGCATCTTCTCAAGATTTTTCTCTTCTTTTGATGCTTCTCCTACTCTACACATTTTTATGGGGAACAACATTGTTATGACTATATGTGGGAAAGTTTCTATTTACATTGATGATGGTACATTTCATGGTGTACTATGTGTTCCATCTTTTTCCTCTAACCTTCTCTTTATTTTTTAGATTACACATAGTGGGACAGAGAAGAGAGTTGAGTTTGCACAAGATTTAGTGCACATCAGAGATAGTGAGACAAGAAATATTATTGTTGTAGGGACTGTTGACCATTCTTCCTACCAATACTCTTTCTCTCATTTTGGTCCACCATCTCCACTATTAGAGACTCACTCTCCTTATTCACGAGAGACTACTGAGGTGAAGTCGGGTCACTTGAACTTATGTGTTGTTCCTAAGACCAATGTTGTAAATTATACACCTCCACCTCCTATTCATATTCCATCTATTGCACATGATTACTCTTTAGCATTTCCTAACATTGTAGTTCCATTCATCTAGCCACGTAGTGCAGCTATTGAGGATATATCAGAGGATGTAGTGCCTACCCCTAATTGACATTCAGTTATTATTGCCAAACTCTTTTAGGCCAGTTTATGTTTATGCTTGATGATTAGTAGCATATTCTCAAATTATTGGATATTGTTTTCATACTTAGTTGATTATAAGATGAGACTACTTGGTACTAGTTACCTCATGTATGCATGATTATACCTTAATGATGATTATTTATAGTGATTTTAATTATTTGATGATGATTAGTTAGATAGATTATTTACATGTGTTTTCTTATGGATACATACCCCATAGTGCATATGTATGGTGTGTGTGTGTGTGTGTGTGTGTGTGTGTGTGTTTTCTTTATGTATGGCATTTCTGATGTGGTTAAGGAAGGGAGTTGTAGTCACCTGCTAGTCGAGATCTACGTAATGCAACACTTCCTACCATTGCATGTTTAGCTTAGAATATATGTGTTTGTACATGCGTGGATTTTATGCAGATTGTAGGTACTAGGTATTGACTTCCCTGAATTGCCAGGATGGGTGTACCCTATCGCAATATCTCAATGGTAAGAGAGGGGAGATAAATTTTTGGGTTTGAATCCTTAACTTTAAACCAACTGTCCTAGAAAATTAGGAAAAGTATCTGAGATGATTACCCTTCTAAATTCATCATATGATGAAAATTTGTGATTATAACCCTTGAGTTTGGTCTTGTATGTTGTATTTTATGATGGGTTTTCATATTTTATCTTGTAGGTCTTTGGTGAATTTTTATTTAATTAAGTCAAATTAAAAGATTAATTAATGATTTAATTTAATGGAAAATTATTAAGATAATTTTAATATTTATTTATATGTAATTAATTAGGAAATTAATTAAATAAAAAGAATTAAATTTAAAGAGAAAATTATAGTTCTAATTTTAAAGCGTAATAATATTAATTTAATTTAATAATAATATATTTAGGAGATCATTTTTAAATAAATACTAAATATTATTATTACTTAAGTTAATAAATATTTTATCAAAAAATGCTTCGAAAATTAAATAAAGAGAGAAAGATAAATTTATTTATTAAAGATAGTTAAATTTCCAAAAAGTGTGCAAGAATATCCAAAAAAGTTAATAAAGAGTTAAAAAGATTGTGATCAACGAGTTCCCTTGCGTGATTGCACAATCAGTGCCCCGAATTTAGGAGAGAACTCCATATCAGAGATTGAGAGTTCTTTTTGCAGGGACCAAGATTTTTGGAGAAGGGATTTTTTAGAGAGAAGGTTTTGAGAGAAGAGAATTCTCTCACAATCTTTAGGTGATTGCGTATTAGCATCAGAACTAGGTAGAGCCTTATATTTTATTCACCCAATAAATTATGTTTCTTTGAAATATCTATCTACATTGTGTTTGTTGAATATGTTTTCTAAAAATTTGTTTGTGATGAATCTTTCAATCTCTCTTTGTGAATTATTGTTATTCATATCAAATCTCTATCTGTATATGAGGATTGAAATTTAGGAAACCCTTGTTCTATTAATTGAATAATCATTATTTAATCATAGTTAGTTTTGAAGTGAAATTAATTTTAGATTGAAAATTTGACTAGTTTATCTGAGTTTCCCTATCAGACTAAATTTCAATGTTTATAAATATATATATTAAAATTTAAAGTGGGGGGGGGGGGGGGGGTGGGAGCTTGTTATTCAATAAATTTTTTATTTTTTTTAAATTAAAAAATTATTGGGGAGACAAGGCCACCAAACCCCCACCTCCCATCTCTCTTTTCCCTGACATGGTAGAGCAAGTACTGTCAACGGCCTTTAAAGGTCTGCAGGCAGACCTATTGCCGTGACAGCAAATGTACTGTCATGGCACTACTCTATACTCTGCTATCATGACAGTAGAGTTTCCATGGCAGTGTGCAGGCTTGTGGCATAGTATTATAAGCCACGGGAGTTTTTTATTCTTATTTAAAATTTATTTTAATTAATGTTTAATTTAAATAATATTTATTAATAGTTTATTTTATAATTTATTAATTAATTAATGATTAATATATTATTAATATAGTTTTGGTTTTTAATGATTATTAATTAATTTAATTAAATTTAGTTTAATTAAGTTTAATTAATAATAAACTATTATCTAATAAAGTTTTAAATTTATTTATCTTTATTATTATTAATGATTTTGATTTTTAATAAAATTGCAATTATTTTATTTGAAAATTAATAATTATTATTTTAATAATTTAATAAATAATTACCTTTAAATTATTTTAGGATATTTAATTATAATCCTTGTAATCTCATAAGATAAGGGCAATTGTGCTTTATATTCAAATATGGGAAATGGGTTAAGTGGTAAGGTAAAAAAATATAAATCTTATATATTTGAAAACTTACATTGAAACAAAAACTTAAACCTTACTGTTAACTTAGACTGTGTGTCTTCAAATCAAACCAAACTATGAAACTGCACTATTATATGTATGTTATCTTATGTTTTGGTTTTGGGTTGACTAGAGTATTGACCAATCTTAAGACATTTACTAGAGGCTTGAGAGTTCTATGTTTGTGATGTCATGATGATGATTTGATCTTGATCTTTTAAACTCAACCATGGTAATGTGTTTGGTATGCTCTATGATGAGTTTGGTTCTACTATTCATTTTTTCTTTCTAGTGTTCTTGTGTGAAATTGAGGTGAATGGTGTGACCTATTTGACTTAACCTTTAAGTCTTCAATCAGTCATTTTTGTGATGCTTTCCAATTGCTTGTAAAGGATTGAGGTGTTATTGTGAATTGTATTTGATGCTTTCCAGTTACTTGTATAGGGATGAGGTGAAAATTGTGGTTCTTTGATTTGGACTTTTATGAGCCTAGGGTAGGTAATATGTATGTTAAGTTGGGAAGTGGCTTGCAATGGAGGTCAAGGCCCTAAAGAGGTTGACAGGTAACCTATTGTAAGTAGTTAATAAGTGAAAACACTACACTAAATGAGAGTAAAATGAACCTAATAAGAGTCTTTATATCTTTATGAGTGCCCATGCCTTGAGTGCTAGTATAGACTAGGATGGGAGTAGAGAGGATGCTTGGTTGTGACCATTCATCATTAGTATGCTTTGTCGGTACAAACGGATACTAGTGCCACATAGAGTCACTAGGGGGCTGGAGGATTAAAAGACTAGCTGGGTAACCCTAGATTTGGTTCGTATGATGACACTTTCCCACTAGTAGTATAGATTTCCTACGTGTCTTTGTTTGCCTCTGGGTTTAGATGTTGATTTATCTTAGAACCTTTGAGTTAGATTACTTTTAGGTTTTTCCTTGACCTAGTTATTACTTTTGATTTTTGGGGTTGATATCCTATTTGGGACTTGAGACTATCTCCTTAGCACAACGAGAGTGGACCTTTTTGGGTTACCACGAGGTCAAGTGGTAGTGTTTTTTACTTTTACCATTGAGATCCATCCATAGATGTCGTGGCTAGAGTTCCTTGTCTACATTTCCTTTCATTCTATCTTTGTGTATTATGATGGATGGTTATATTTATTTGATGGATGATTTTACTTATTGTATTGTATCTTGTTTCATGTATCTAAAAGGGATTATGTAATCTATTTTATAAATGTATACTCTTTCAGCCTTTCATACCCTATGAAATGTATAGTGAATGATTGTGCATTCCGAAATTATTGCCTAGTGGCATTTAGAACAAATGTATATTATTTAAATGGATGGAACTTGTAGTTATTCTTTCATGTGGATGGGTTATTTATTGGACTTAGTATTATTTAAATTTAAATGTGACTCAACATTTTGGGATCCTTAAGGAATGTAATATGTTATGTTTGCTTATGTATGATTGTATGTTATTGCTTCCATTACTTTATGATTGTTGTACATGTTATTCTTTAAATAAGTAAGAAATTGTTTGGAAAACTTAGTAAAAATTTAGATTAGTTCTTTCGGATCCCTTGGTGGGGTGTTACAGAGGACACACATCTCCTCTCAGATGAAAAATTCAACACACATGTTATCCCACGTCCAATGGAGATTCCATTTTAGGATTCTCATGCATTCTCCTTTGAGCATCAACTGGTAATTCCATCTTCACCTTACATTTAGGGGTTTCATCCTCCTTGTCTAGTGCCTTTGTTTCTTTCATATTGGAGTCACTTTGTTATTTTCATTGACATAGGAGTTCTTCCATTCTGATCGAGCTATGGAGTCTCAAGCCTCTATCATGGGGGGGTTTCATTGTACTCATGGTTTTGAGAGAGTCTCTTGATACATATCACTTGTGCTTTTTCTTTCTATCTCTTTTTGGAGTAGGGTTTTTCTCATGTGGTTTTCCCTATTTCTTTGTTTCATAGATATTTTTTTGTGATTGGGTACCTTATTAGGTCTTGATGCCGGGACCCAAGTTTTCTTTCAGCATTGTAGTTTCCTTGTTTTTTCATGCATTATTTGTAGTTGCATTGTTGCTCATCTCAAGGGGGTGTGTTAGAGTAAAGGGTTAATTTTATTTCATTTATTAAATTGCATTTACTCCCTTCTTAAGATTTCCCTTTATGCACATGCATTCCCATTCAATAATTAAATATTAATTATTAAATGATATTTACCTCTAAGGGTTTCCCTTTTAGGTTTTACGATCTCCTTCTATAAGGATTGATCAATTGTAAATTTCAATCATTCCTTCAGTCTGATAATATATTCTTTTATATTTTCATTGCCAAACCATTTCCTTCTCTTTGTTGTGTCTTCTCTATGACAGGTTCTTGCATGCAGGTGTTCTTTAGGTTTTGTGGATTTGTATTGCTCAATTCCTTCATTGTTTTAGCTTTATCTCTTTCTAAGATGGCACTATCTCGCTCAACTTGATATTTTCTCATTTCTATTGTCATATCTTCTTTCTCTATTCTCATTTGATCAATGGTTTCTTTGAACTTATTAGTCTCGGTCATCAAGTCAAATACAGCTTCCTCTGGTTCTTTAAAACCCCTATATTCCTCTAGTTGTTCAATTACCTCTTGACTCTCACTAAGATTTGTCATTAGCTTCTTCCTCTTCATCAGGGACTTCCTTAGTTTCTTCTTCAAATCCTTAATCTGTCAAGCTTGTTGTTACAAGGGTCTAATATTTGATATCAATTATTTCTCCCAATCAATACTAAGAGGGGAAGGAGGGGTGAATCAATATGAACAATCAAATTGGTTTTCTCCTACACGATTCTAACCAAGCTAAATAAACTGCACTTAACCATTGAAGCTATAACAAATGTAGTAAGATAAAAGCGTGTAAACTCAAACACAAAAGAATTCATAAAGTGAAATAAGGAATTATATGTGGAAACCATCTATCAAAGGATGAAAACCAAGGTAGGTATAATATATCCACTAGCCCTTATAATGCACGTAAATGGTTTCTCAGTTAAGAGCTACAACTATTTCTCTAGAAATACATAGGAATGTATATAACCTACTAGGGTTACACAAGCTTATGAAAGCTACCTAGTTAGAGGATTTACAAATATCCTTTTGGGAGATACCATGTTACAAGATCTACAAAATCTTACTAATGAATCTTTCCTTGTTAAGAGATACAAATAAATGCAATGGCTAGAAAGCAATCTAAGTGTATGATCTAAAAATAACACTCTTTCCTTATAGATTTTTTCTATGCATCCTTAAAAATATTTCAAATCTTCTTATTTCATTTTTCTTACTATGTGAGTACTTCAGCCTCACTTCTTAACTTTTTTGTTTAGATCAACCTATCTGTTGAGTCACTACCTTCTACAATTGCATTATTTGTAATCTTGCACTTCGAAAAATAAAAACTTCACTCTACTTTATTGAGAAAATCCTCTCTTTTTACTTCACACCAACCAACCTTGTTATCAATAAAGTCTAACTTCCTTTATGCACTCTATGATGTCAGGGAACAGTTACCCATGACAAATATCCCTCTCAATTTTGAATTCAAAATTTGAATTCCATGTCAAACCCATTCACAGAAAACCTATGACCCCCACTCCTAGAATTTAGACTAGTAGCCCTGTTAATCCTTATGTAAGCCTATGTGTAGACTTTTCCTTTCTTGTTTGTGCCACTTTGTTCTTTTCTCCCATTACATCCATTTTGAGTGTTCTCATGTCATGTCACATCCATGGTGACTCATTTTATTGATGATAGGTGATCAACTATCCTCATTGTTTGTCCTCTGGTGGTGGCATAACATATATGTGCATACTAGTTTACTCTTCTACAATTGACCATTTTACTTTGTAGCATCTCCTTCCTTTGATCGATTTCTAATCAATGACAATAAAGTTAAAAAATCATTAATTCGTCAAGACTCATGAGGTTAATTTCATCTTTCTTGATGAAACCCTTGTCAATAAGGATTTTGAAATGCCAAAATGTTGTAGATGTTGAATCTTGAATGCAAGATGTAGACAATCTCTATAAATATAATGGATCTCACCAATACCAAGTCATGGATCCATGGATGTGCACAATGGAAGAGGAAGAAGATGAATGCCAAAATGTAGATTTCATCTCTAGATGGCCAAAAAAATGTTAGATCTTGAAGCAGAAATGCTCAGAAGGGATCCTTGAACCTTTGAAACTAAATTGAATCCTTGGAAATGCCTTAAAGTATGCTAGATTGAGTGTCATTAAGAGTTCTTAAGGTATTTTATTTGTGCATGTGGACATGAAAATGATATGCCTAGGCTTCCTTTTATACTATTTTTTGAGCGCAAAATTAAAACAAATAGATGGGGTCACCCAACTTTCCAATCTAAGTCCCCTAAATGAAATTGGCCCTATAACCAAAAATATCAACCTATACTACTATAGGTCAACTAGGTTAACCTATAGTTGTATTGGTCTACTAGGTCAACCTATATCGGGGTTATCTTGAGAAGGGGTAACCTTGAGGTTTAAAAAATAGCACAAATGAAACCAAGAAAGAAGGAACTAAGTAGGAGACAAAGTTGATTGAGCACAAATGCATCCATCATCCATAAAATCACTAAAGGAAAAGGGCTAAAAGGTCTCAAATGATGGGTTCTTCCATTTTAAGATGATATAATTGTTAGCATGAATGCTAGTGGTATTCCTTTGGGGGAGTATCCTAAGCATTGGAGAGACTGTTAGCATGATTGACATATTTCATTCATGACTATGTTTGTCATTGATGTCAACATAGTATTGTTTCTGTAAAGACTTGCACAGTAGCATACAAAGAATGAGGTTGTATAGACCATGTATTGAGGATGAGATCAAGTGCAATTGAGGATATGCTCACATTGTGTCTTGATGAAGTGAAAAAGTGTGCATGCAAAGAGCCAAAGACATGTGACATATATTCAAGAATTACAGAGGACAGTGTCATGCAAATAGAGTACCTAAGAAGTGGTTTATGATGTTTGTATTATATCTCTTAACAAGGATAGAATCATGCCAAGAAAAGTTAAGCAATGATAGTATATAGTCTAATGATGATGACATTAGCAAGTGCACAAGTTTAGAGGTCACACGTGTGAGAAGTTGTAAAGAATGTGAGCTGACAGTGTTTTGTAACTGGGAAAAGATACAATGAATTGTAATATCTTAATGAGGTTCTATTATAATTAATTGGGAAAGCCTCAAGACCAAATCAAGGAATTATTTTGAGGATATGGTGTAAAGGAAGGTTAGTTTCCTTGTGATGAAGTGAGAAATGAATTGTAGCAAGTGTGTGATAAGTGAAGTACTTGGTAAATGTGAGTAAGCGATCCAAGAGATTATTGGATACAAGTCTCAAGATCTAGAATTGAGATCTAAAGAGGTTCGGTACAGTCAAGAGGAGAGAGGAGTTTGAGTTATTCCATTTCTATTATTTTGCAAGGAATAATATAGAGATTGGTTGGACAATGTGTTCGGTAGTCTTTTCCTGAAGCTGTTTGGGCATTGGGTCCTTCTGCCTTCTACAACTCCTAATTAACAAGAATTCAAAGTCTCCTAACAAAGATTGATATATACTGAATGTATTTGATTGGCTCCTGATAAAGTCCATCCTCTTACAAGGAAGTTTTATATTAGTACATCATTTTGTGGGTTCCATCCCCACTAAGGTTTTCCCTCTGATCAAGGGTTTCCCTAGTTAACAAATATGGTGTTATTGTGTATGTGTATCTTCTTATGGTTGTTGGTTATATTTCTTACATGGTGAAGGATTAATAAGATTGATAAACATTTTAATAGTTGGATAACTGGTTCACACCCCCCCGTCCCCCCTCTCAATTATCTTCGTGGACTTTACTTTCTAACAATAATACTATAATCAACTCTCCAATAGTATATCAACTTCTATTACTAATTGTCCACAAAAATCTTGGCTCAAACAACATTGCAAGCCACAAAGACTCCCTTGCATATCCAATTTATGGTCAAGTATGGTCAGATACTAGTACAAATAAATATTCCATACTTTATCAAGCCTCACCACTTGAAAGTAATGAATTCATATTGCATTGACTCGCATCAATACTATCATCAGATCTACATTGATCAACTTTGGTTTTATACATAAACTAACTATTCGTTGTGGTCAATAATCCTTGATAGTGATGCCTAAATGATACTTGATATTTTTCATCTATATCATTCATTTGTCCACAACTAGATACATAGATAATGAAGATACCATTATTATTCTCAGAACTTGGATTGATTGGAATCAACATCATTTTTTATTGTGTTGTTTGTAGAAAAATTCCCCAGAACATAGGCACAACTTAGCACCAAAATGATCCATATACAAAGATGCTTTTATGCCATGTTTTTTAGTATGTTGATTTAACCATTGGTAGTGACTCATATCATTGTTTCCCTCCCAACCATAAATGATATACAACAATCATCTCCTTGAGCACTTCTTTTGTAAATATGATATATTGCAAGATTGCAAGTATGTTTGATTCTAAAAAATGAAGATTTAATCTTCCTTCATACTTATTGGAAGTGTCCCTTCACCCAAAGTCACCACTCTTCCAATTTAACCCCATTAATTTTGTGATTTCTCCTTGCTGGTTTGTGTCTTTGGTCCTCTTAGTTTTTGTTTTGTTTTCATGCACTGTGTCTAATTTTATTTTTTCTTTCTATGTATCTTTTACAGTGTTGGATTTTTGTCATTCTTGATGTTGGTTCTTGGCTTTTCTAATGCTAGATTTTGGTCTCTTCTAGCATAATTGTATTGTTAGGCTTAATGTTTTATCTGATTAATTTCTTGATGGAAAGGGGTTTGGGGCCCCTTCAAAACCTATTTTTCACATAATAAAAAATAAATTGACTCATATAAATGAGTCATCTCATATAAACATATAACACTAATGGGCCAGTTAGATATCTATGTTATTTATGTTAGCCTAAAGGAATTTGATGATAGCTACAATAACATTAATAGAAACAACTACTAAACATAATGATGACAAAAATGTGTTCATGAATTTTGTGGACTCTTCTCTATATTACCTATTTTCTATAATTTCTTGGCAATTGTGCATATTATTCCAAAAGATTTTGGTAGGAAAATATTTAAATATTGAGTGGTTCAAATTTGATGAAGAAGATGACAACTAGCTTGAGGTTGGAGAGAATTAGGTGGACTAGTTGGAGGGGTTTGAATGCCAATTAAAATGAATCACAAGGGTATGAGGTTGATGTATCCTATAGGTAAAGGTGGTGGCTATGTGCATACTATCAAGGGACATTGAATGATGCAATAAAAGCATATTGATATGCCTTGCAATAGAAATTCAAATGAGTATTTGATAAGATTTTTGGGGAAGGGGATTTCACACAAGAGAAACCTTGCCCACAATTTCATCAAGAACTAAGATGAATTGCTTGCATGAATTAATATCATTGAGGATGCTAATGAATAATCACTTTTCTTCTAGTATATAGATCTCCAAATCCTATTTTATGTTCTCATTCTTTATAGTGGTTTTTCTTAAACACGTGAGGAATGGTCAATCCAAGTGTTGGGAGGGGTTCTCTTATATCACTTTACTTGCAAAATTTCAAAGAATGTGTGGGATCATGTGTGCATTAATCCCAACACCCGTGATGAGTTTAAAAAATACCATTGTTTGTCATATTTGTGGTTGGGGAGGAGTTTCGCAATTTATGGAGTTCATAAATGGTTTTGATGAAAGTGTTTCTATCCAATTCCCCACTTCCTAAGAAGATAGAAAGGTGACTATTGGTGACATCTCATTTGATGTTAATGAGAAGGTTATTGCCAAAGCAATAAGGCTCTTGAGTAAAGGGTACAAATGGAAGAAGACCAATAGAGTTGTGAGCATTGATCATCTAAATCAATTATTCTATGAGAGTAAAAGACTAATTAAACTTCATGGTGGCCTTGATAGAGGAGAATTAATTCCTACTAGACCTAGGTGTATTTGATGAGCATGAAGGTTATTAGAGGGAAGATTCAAGGTATACTAATTTCATTGTATGCCCCTAGTAAATTATTTTTAAAACCATAGTTAAATCTATTTTCAATTTTCCCCAATCCTTTGGAAAGTTTGGTAAAAGATGTGGTTGAAACTATTAGGACTCGAGATAAAATACTCATTCCCCTTCACCAAGTTTTGTTATCTAGGTTTTATAATTTTCACCTATCCCTTTATCCCCTCTAAGGAAATAATGTTTACTAAAGTCCCTAGTTTGACTTGTTCCCCATCTCCTAAATTAATTGAATCCCTAGGCCCTGGCAAGAAAAATGCCTATGCTACTTGGGAGCTGCTTAAATTACCTTTTTCTCTAGCACGTTGAAAACCTTTACCAATAATATGGTTGTTGAAGGTCTTTGTGACCATACTTTGTTTCTACCTCCAAAGTTTTTTATTAATAAAATAGGTTTTGAAGGGGCCCTAAAACCTTGTACATAAGAAACGAAATAGGTTTCTAACTCCAAAGTTTCCAAGAAAATAAAATATTAAAAGCCCTTCCCTCTGGTGAAGAAGCCAAAAGTGGCCATAAAGGAGGTCAGGTCAATTATGAGATAATTTATTAGCAAGAGGATGGCAACAATAGTGAGAGAAATCCATGACACTCCAACATATTGAAAATTTATTCTATTGCCAAAGGGAGGATAAATAACTTGGTTGACTTTGATTTGAAAGAGGAGGAAAATGTTGAGTGAGGAGTTAGTGCTATTGAGGAAGGAGGGATGATATTTTTGCTAAAGGAGGATGAGACTTTGGGAAAGAGGAAAGCTTAGTAGAGTCTACTAATGACATTTCAATATATATCTCAAATAACATTAAACCAAACATATAAATCTTATTAAGGATGCTATATTACAGGAGGATGAGAAAAGCTTGGAAAGTGTCAAGGGCATGTGCATGGAGTGCAAGAACACAAAAAGGGAGCTTCAAGTGATAAAGAAAAAGGTCTAGAAGATGGAAAAGAAAATGATAAGCATCTCTAGATCCAACTTGAGGGCTATGCATAGTTCTGCAACCTTACTATTCTTGATGTAGAAAAAGGTCCTTAGTAAGGATGCATGTAGAGGGAAACTACAAGCAACTCTTCAAGTTCCTTACTAAACGCTAGATCCATGGACTTAACTAACCTCATGATAGATTTTGCTTCTTGTGGTTTTTTCTTTTATATTGTTATGTCTAGCAATTTGTAGTTTCACGTTGTTAAGACTTATAGTAGTTTATAGGTTTCTATTGTTATGATTTATAATAGTTTATGGTATTATGCTACCTGACTTTGTTTCTGATTTTGATGTTAATTAGTTGTTGATGTGTTGTTAATATTGGGTTTGTGATGGTTGAACCACCTTTGGGTTTCATTTTGAAAGGACAACACCCTTGGTTTGATGTTATTAATATAAATAAATATTAAACATATTTGATAGTACATTTGATTATTTTGGATGTTATTATTTTAGTCCATTATTCTTTTGCACATAAAATACTCTCAACATACACAAACCTCCTTCAATAAAATCATATAATTGCATAATAATTATGAAAAAAGTGAATCACTTTTCTAACAATACTTAGAAGAAAATAGAAAAAAGGCTTTCAACATAAATTTATATTTTTTAATAAAAACATAAAATAATTAGATGAAAGTACCCCATTATTGATAGGGGGTCTGATAGCTATTATTGTTTTTGGCATAGATACTAACCAATTACAACCTAAAAAATAAGAACACATGTATTAATTGTTGATCATTTTTTGGTTTAATTGGTTGGTGATTGCTCCATTTGTGCATCACTATTGGGACTTTTCATAAGACTACTAGGACTTTTAACCACAAGTATTGACATTTTTTAGTGAGCGACTACTTGGTGCAAAACATGGTGGTTATCGAGTGAATGTTTTGAACTAGCACTTTTAGAGCACTTTGTGCTCCATTATTTCTATAGAGAGATTCATGAATACCCAAAAGCCAAAATCTTAATTTTAAGCTCTCACTCACCAACAAAGGTTCACCCAAAAAATCAGCAAAATTGAACTTACAATTTAAGAGATCTAGGGTAAATGAGTCAGTTGTCATCCATGTTCGAATGTCCACCACATTAAAAAGGCCAATTACTGCTCGTAAGAAGCCCCCAAAAATGATAGCACATGTACTAATAATTGATCACACATGTACTGATAGTTGATCATTTTAAAACTTTCTTGGTTGTTGATTGGTCCATTTGTGCAAAAAGTACTATTTATTTGTTGAGCGGCTATTGGGGAGTGAACATAACAGTTTCCAAGCGAATGTTTTCAAATGACCCTTATAGTCCACCACACACTCTATGAGTTTTATAGAGAGCTTCGTAAATGTGGGGAATCTGAAAGGTTAGCTTTAAGCTCTTCACTCACCCAGGGAGGTTCCCAGAAAATCAATAAATTTTGACATACAAATTAAGAATTGTAGGTACATGAAGTTAGCTTGAGCGACTACTGGGTCATTTCCCCTAAATAAACGAAGTTAACCTAAGCGACTAGCAGGACTTTTCCCCTAAATAAACGAAGTTAGCCTAAGCGACTACCAGGATTTTTCCCCTTTCCCCTATTGCTAATGTACAACACTTAGAAGACCATAACTTTAAAAAATTCTAAAACTGCCAACAGAAATTTAGAATGCATATACTTTTGGAAAACATAAAATATTCATTAATGATAAACATAGATCCCCACCGTCATGCCATTGCACTTGATGATTCAGCATTTAAACTATATTTGCATTGTCCATGTACTTAAGCATGCTTTAAGGGGAGGGCTTCTTGGGCAGGGAAAGTGGAAGAAGGTGCGTGTCACTATCTCCTGGAATGGTATCATTCTTTATCAGGCGGCCATACCCCAGTTTCATTCTCTATGCTTATCTCGTACGGATGAGGACACTCAAAAGGTATGCTGCTTTACTTTTTCTTGTCCTAGCTAAAAGCTTCTTATCACTACTTTGAATCAGTATCACAAATTTCATCCCTCATTGGTTGCTTTCACCGGCTTCTTCACTATGGATTCGGTTCATATCAAATCCATGGGTTGACGAGGATTCCTACTGCAAGTGCACGTTCACCTCACCTTTAAATACAAGTTATGGGGCTACAAGTTGCCATAACTGTACTCGCCAAATTACCAACAAAATCTCTGTATTTTGGTCAAGAACAAATCTTTGTACTTGACCTAGGAAACCCTAGAAACCCTAGCTCCAAATTGCCGACAAAATCTGCTTAATTTGGTCTACAACAAATCTTTGTATTTGACATAAAAGATGGAGTTGGATCCTCTGATCTGCCATACTTTTATGTTTGAGAGGAGGGGCAAGAGTAAAATGGCTCCCAAGGGTTGTTTCACGGTATATGTAGGAGAAGATCAAGAACGTTTTGTTGTTCCTATAAATTATTTGCAGAGTGCTTACTTTGTTGAATTGCTCAAGGAGGCAGGGGAGATTTATGGGTTTGATCAGAAAGGACCTCTCAAGCTCCCCTGTTCTGTGGAACGTTTTCAGAAGGTTTTGAATTCAATTCAGAAAGAGAAAGAAAAATTGTTAGGCCGAGTTTCTTGCCTGTGGGAGTCATAGGAAACCAGCCAATTTACAGAATATCTCAGCTGTCAATTTTGTGCCATTTCTGGATTGTGTAAAGCCAGTTAGCATAACTTGCAAGCATTTTCTGAGATTGGGCATTTCAGTTGATGATTGCTCTGCTTTTCACAGTTACTTTTTATAGACTCTTTTTGTGTATGTGAGTGTTTGAAAAACTTTAGTATAAGTATAAATATATTTAAGTTTCAAAGACTGGAAAAGGTTTTGGAATGGACTGTAGATACAGGTTGGGAAGTCTACACCTGCCTCATAGTTGGGGAGATTAAACATTTTCTAGAGGAGGATTTTCTATCAGTTGTAAGATCATTTCGATAAGGGAGAGAGTCTTATGATGAAATTCTTTTTGACTGGTACAGACTGTTATAATTACAATTTCTTTGAACAACAGAAAAATGTAGCTACATGTCTGTTGAGCTTACAATCATTGTAATCATGAAAATACAACCAAAGAAATGGTCATTTGAAATTTTGAGATTTCACTAAGAAATATGTCTCTGAGTTTGGAAATGTTGGAGATTTCTTCAAATAAAATAGACTCTTCAAATTACCATTTTCTTAAATAAAAGAAATATCTGAATGTATATGATTTAGGAGGTTATAATAGCTATAGTTACGAAAATATAATAAAGAAAACAGCTCTTTAAGATTATAAGGTTCAACAGTAAATATATTTATGATTTTGAGAATGTAGAGAGTTTCTGTAGATGATAATATTAATTTGATATTTTCAAATTTAATCATGTAAGTATTTTTCTTTCTGTGACTATCCTAACTATAACAAACAATATTTTTAAAAGTCATTTAAAAAAAAAAAAAACTTACACAATTCTATTCAAAAACTTTAGACTAATAAAATTCCATTAAATCAGTATCTACGATTGATAAATGTTTTTCCTTGGAAAAGTCTACAAGCCATGTGTTCCTTAGATCAATCATTATGCATCTTGTTTTCATCCACACCCTGCAATATAAAGAGTGCTTTGAAAATGAACAAGAAAGCTTTGTTATCTTCAACTCTAAAAGCACAGCAAGATCAATAATCTTGAATCTCCATAGTGATTTTTTTGTTTTTGAAAACAATTATCTACATAACTTGCAATTCAATTTAGTGTTGTCACATATGTATTGATTCATTTGTAATAATTTATTATGGTTCATAAGGCACAACACTTGGTGAAGGTTTTGCAAATGGGGTTGCAAGCTTTGGGTTTAACCATGGAGGAAACTCTGTGTTTAAGCACGCTCAGGTTGGAGTAGTACTGGGATGGGTGACCTCCTAGGAAGTCCAGGTGCTTCACCCCTTTGAGCATCACCTAGATCCAACGAGTGGTAAGTGTTTCATTTATTCTCATGAGAGATGGATTCATGTTGAATCACTACTTATGAAACATGGGTCAAACATGGGTCAATGCGTTCTACTCAAAATCACACAGTCAAATCCTGATAGCAATATCATGGGTAAAATCTAATCATTCATTTTCAGCTACTTTATAACCCAATCTAAATCAACGTTAAATTTCAACCATCCACTTAAACAAATCAATCTCAAGCCTCTATATGCCAACTACTAGCTTTTAATATCTCTTTAAAGGGAGTTTACAAGTTCAACTTTTTACAAAGGTATAGGGTCTGTATGCTTCCTTTTTAGCACAATTAGGTGCTTCAGCAAAGAGTACAAGGTAGTTCTAAATTGCTATCACCATGTGTAAATCTAAAAACATATGGCTGGTATCATGAATTTTAAAGGAGTCTTTCCTCTCCTTTTCCTCCCATTTAAAATCAAATTTTAAATCACTCTCATTCAATCACAACCATTTATTCTAAGGTTATCTCGATAATTCATTACTTTCATCCCTTATCCATAAATAAATCCTTATTCCCCAACCAAGCTAATGAAGGAATGATGATGTTGTGAAGAATGGATTGAAGTAGGAATATGCTACCACAAGCATATGCATCCACACTAAGTTTGCACTGGTTAGTACTTTATTTTTTGTTAAGTTGTATTTCAGTTCAATTGAAAGTAGTGGTTGGATTAAAGTTAACTTTTGTTCTTTTATTTTCCTTTGTTTTCTCTCTTCTACATTTTTTGATACATCCATCCCCATAAAAAATGTATAGTCTAGTTCTTTGATACTTTCATCTCTATCATAAATTAGACTATATGTCAATTTTTGTTGATATTTTTCTTATGTCTAATTCATATATTATATATATATATATAATAATTTTTTTCGTACATGATTTTTTTTAATATCTCTAAAATAATGGTTTTGACTAATCTTTATCATAGATTTTTCTGACTAATTCCATTTTGTAAGCTCTTGGCTATAAAATTTAAAAGTTTTCTGTTCAAAATCTCCAAAATGAACTAACATATTTATTTGTAGTTCAATATCTTAATTACAAATTTTTAACACAAATAATATGTTTCCATCATTGAATTTTCTCCTACTTCAATTTTAAAAAAAAATATTTTTAAAGAAATTAATTCTCAAGTGCATGTTTGTTTAATTTTACTTTATTCTTCCGATTTTCTTGATTTTCCTGATTAAATATATAATTTTTTTTAACCCTTACATCTTAACCTCATGTAAGAGGCTATGAATCTAAGCAATACTTGAAATTGCTTACACAAGATTTTGCACCCAACACATATTTTCTATATGGATCTCCATCCTAATTTACAGCGTATCATTATGTAAGCACTGTGTTTATAAACCTTAGTTCAATCATTATGTCTTTATGAAAGATAGAGAACACCTTTGAAAATGGAGGAAAGCTTTGCCGTCTTCAATATTATAATGGCGAGAGTGATAGAATAATCCTCAATCTCCATAGTGAAATTTTAATGAAGATAATTTATGTTTGCATTGGCATGACCAGAGGATCATCAAACCCTAGAAATAATAATAATAATGGAGTGGGCATGAAACTCTGCAACTAGTGAAGTGGTTTACTTAAGTGGCAAAGAATCTAGACAAGGCATATTCCAATTATTGGGATATTGAAATCCCCATCATATCTGAGTGTGTCAATGTCAAATCTGCATTAGCAACAAGGCTGAAAGGCATTGCTGGCAAGCACCATAGCTTATAACTTTTTAGTAAATTTTATTGGTTCTGCCAGATTCAGAATTATACAATTATACCTCTTTGAGAAATCAATCATATTGGGAAGTTAATGGGTAAACAATTATGAAGACTTTCCTTAATGATTAAATATTTTTCCATTATAAAGATAACTTAAAAATACATTCTTTATTGAAAATAAAAATGGAGAAACATTCGTGAAGAAAATATTTTCAACTTTTGTAGGAATATTTTTCTTCTTTTGTCCTTCCTTAATTTATATTCATATTGTATTTCGGCAATGAATCAGGATTTTCTTGCTAATTATTTCTCCAAAGAAGGGAACTACTTTATACTATTAATAAATTATATAAGTACTCTCACACTTTTTGCTGAAAAATATAATAATTTATTTTCCATTTGTAATGGATATTAGACAAATATAAAGAAACTTTATTTTATAAAATAAAATTACTCACATATTTATATTTTTAAAAATATAAGTAAAATAAGTTAAGAAATATTATTTTTAAGAATATTAAATATTTTATATCTAGAATATTTTATTAAGTAAATTATTATAAAATTTTATATTTTATGAATTGAATTTCAATTTTTGATATGTTATACGTTAATATTTACAAAATGGATTGGTCCAAAGATCTTTAGTATTTTCCAATCTAATGCGGAGATTTTCTCAAATGTTACGAGTTGCAATTGTCTTGTTGAACAATGAATGAAAAATGTGCAAATTTATAAAAAGTTACAAAATTTAATATTATTTTTTGCTTGATTTAAATTTTCAATTGTTTAACTCTAAGTTAAAGTGATAAGTAACCATATTTTCTAATTTTAAAACAAATATTTTTAATTTTAATTGAAAATTTTTATAAGCACATTTTTCAATTGCAAAACAAATATTTTGATTATAAATATTCAGAATATATTTCTATTATAAACTTTAAAAAATAACTAAAAATTTAATATCAAATTTGTTAAAGTGTCTATTATTTAAATTTTTAGGGATAATTTTTTTTAGTTTCCTTCCAAAGAGAATAATGTATGAAAACATAGTTACCCCACTTCTCATAGCTATATGTATTTAATTTTTTAGTTTTGTTTTCTACATTGTCCTTTTCATTTCTTTCAATCAAATTCTATTCTTTTTATATTTTATTACGAACTTGATATTCCCTATTGTACATTATCATATTTTTAAATTTAATAATTTTAAAAATCTATATTTTATTTAAAAAATTGGATGAAATAAGCATCATAAACTATGTCATTTCTAAGATATAGAAATATTTTTCTTCGTTCAAATACAATCTAATATTTGATTAATTTAAAGTAAGATTTAATTTTATTATTATTATATCAATTGAAAACTATTTATATATAAATGTTATACTTTTAATTAATTATACATTATAGTTTATTATGATTAGTTTACTTTTATTAAAGATTAAAATTACTTATTGTTAGAATTATATATCAAAATAAAATTATAATAATTAGAGCACATCTAATAATATAATTAAATGTGTATGCATCTTAATAATATAATTAATTGTATAAATTATTATTATAATTGCCAATAACAGTAAAGGTAATGGTCAGTGGCACTTGTTTATTATATTTTATCTATGAATATATATATTTTTTAGTTATGAAAATATATTTCTATTATAAATTTTAAAATGATTCTATTGTAAAATCTTTAAAAGTCTAATTTTTTTAATTGATTTATTCAACTATATCTTAAATTAATTTCTAATTAATCATTTTTTTCTAATTCTCAATCAATTAAATAAATTTTAAAAAAGACTCCAAAAAAATAAAAAGCTTTTAAATAGTAATTCAAAATATGATTGTTCTACAATATCTTGCATAGGCACATCTCATTTTTAAATATTATTCTCAATTATATCCAAGCTAACTGTGGAAGAAATGGCTCTGCTTAAGAAAACTGCAATTTCACAAGTGAAAGGGAACGCTAAAGATTAAAAAGAAAGATAAAAAATAGTTGTTCCTGTAGTTATTAAATTTGAAATTTTGAATCCTTATCTAGAAGTTGGCATGAAAAAATAAGAAAACCCTAGACCATGATCATGGCTCTTCATGAGCTTAATAACAAGGTCCCTGGCAAGGCAATAAAACTAGGAGATAGCAAGAAATAAGAGAAATTATTTGTGAAGATAAAATATTTGATGGTGGGAAAACACCAGTCTGGCATCCGAATGAACATGATAAACAAAACTTGTTGAACCAATCAAGTTGCTCAGCAAGGTAATGTGTCGAGATAGAGTAGTGTCGAGTTGCTTGACACCAATAGGGACTAAGTTTCTCGGTCGCCAAAGGGAGCTCGGCAAATAGGAGACTTAGCAGAGGAGATCGAGTTCCTTGGTTAATGGAAGCTAAGTTACTCAACTCAAACACAGGCCGACTAATGCAAAGAAAATTAGTAGCATTCTAGAAAATGTGTAAACAAACTTATCGATATCTCCTCCTTCTTGCCAAAATTACTAACATGCACAGTGGAATGTGTCAATGGAGACAAGATCAAAACATAATAGATTGGAGAGTAGCAAGTATGTTTGCTTTCTTTTTATTAATTGAATCAAACTAATACAAATATGGAGAATGAACTAAAAACCCTAGAAGAACAAAAATATCTAAATACTTAAATAAAACTTACAACAACGTATGGCTGCATACAATAAGCCTGGAGCAATCATTATTCATACAGGACAAAACTTCACTTTCACAAAACTTAGAAAGTCAATCCCACGTGTTGTCGTTGCACACTGATGAACTCTTTTTGCTTCTGTTGTTTTGTTGAACTTGTCTCTCTTTTTCAAAATGTTTGGGATCTATCTTATGGAATGAAATATGTCATGCCCTAAATTCAAGGGCAAAAACACACGTAATACTTCTTTTTTTTTTTTAAAGATTACAACACCACTAAGTTTGATATGTTTGTTTTCACAAATTAAAATATAGATATAATGTAAGACAGATACGGGTTCTCCTAACAATGTCTTGACATTCCATTTAGTTTGAAAACATCATCCAAGAATAAATTGTTAAATTAAACTTTCATTTTTAAATCGATTAATTAAATTAAATAATTCAATTTCAATTAATTAAAAGATCTAACACATTATTTCATTTATTTCATTTTAAAATATTATACAACACAATAGTATACCAGACCCACTAGTAAACATAATTTACAATTGACCAAAATATTAATTAACAACATAATTAAATATTTCTAATAACTCATAATTAAATCTATCATAAACAAAACATCTTTTAATTCTAAAATAAGGCCGAATAATCATTAAAAATAATACAACTAACTAATGCTTTAACATTATCTAAATTATACCGAATTCAAGTTTAAAGATTAAAACAATTCTATATCCTAAAAGTTCAACTATACTAATTAAAAAATATTTAAAATATAACTAAACAAAAGCATATTAAATACTTAAAATTTAACCTAACTAAAACTAAATTATACTAATTAACTTTAAACTAATACTAAAATAAATATAATTATTAACATAATAATAATATTTAAACTAATACTAACTATACTTAATTAAAACGAAAATAAATTCTAATATTAAAATATACTCTTTAAAAAGCATACTAATTACTTAACAAAAAAAAACTAAAAACTAAATTATGACAAAACCTAACTAATCTAAACATTTTACTAACCTAACCACCCTACCCCACTAACCTCTACTCCCCTTCCCTCACCCCAAGACCTCCCACATGGGAACCAATCTACTCCTCCCCATGCTACCCAAGGCTGAAAAAAAAATGCTGCCCAAAAGATCTCCCACGCATATCATGGTTTTTTTTTTAAATGCAGCTCAAGGAATCTTTTGAGGAGATGTATGCCTGAGCCAAGAGGGAGGCAAAAAGGTAAAGGAATAAAGAGTTAAAAACAAGCCTGCACACTCCAAATTTCCCTTAATTCTAGTGGTCAACACTACTATCATGTCACGTGGTCCCAAGTCATGGTGCTAAGCAAAATTCACAGGCATGGGGGAAAAGAGGGATTAAAGTCCCTATCAAATCAAATAGAGGCCAAAGGTTATCTTGGTAATAAATACATTGACTATGAATTTTATACTTTGTAGGGGTAGTTAAGAGTTATGAATTAAAGCAAAGTGGTTGAATTAGGATATTTTTAGAATATATATATATATATATATAATTTTTATTTTTCTTTTTTCTTTTTTCTTTTTTTTTCTATTTTTTTAAATTTAAATTTGAAATATCTATTTATGACCAAATAAGATATATAAAAGGAATCTTTAAGATGCTATGTTGTAAGAAAGACATTTAACTTTTTCCCCATACAAAATCCAGAGAGCACTTTTGCTCTAGGGGGAATTTTTTTTTCGAGTCCATTTTTTGTCTAAGTGTTAATTTTGAATGCAAATTGTTTTTTTTTTTTTAATGACAAGGAGGTTTTTTTTTTTTCTAATTGGATTTATAACATAGGGTTAAATAATTTGTTTTAACAACAATGTAAGATTATTTTGTCTCCAAATAATCATGAAAATAAATTGAAATCTCAATCATAACATTAAATTTCCTCTAACATATTTTGAACTTATAATTGCATAATTATATTTCATCATTTTATCTAATTAATCTAAATCAATGAATATGATTACGAGACATACGAATGCCGCAGGAAGAGTGAAATGCCATTTTATCCATTTTTGAGTAAACATATGTAAAATTGAAATACGAGAATCTCATAAGCAAGAATACTACTCAATTTTTTTATCAACATATGTGGTCTAGTCATTTCTCATTTTTTTTTATTGGACCACCTGATTCAAAGGCTCCATCGGGAAAGAACTAGGAAGAAAACTCGACATCATAGTCATTTCCACAATAAGTTTAAAATAACATTTTTACATAGGAATATTATCCCGAGAAGAAATCTTCCAACATAATTGAATTTCAATAACAATTCTGAATTTCCTTCTTGGCTCCACAACAAGGAAACCATTATGAAATCTGCAACACATTAGGGTGATCATGGAGAGAACGAAAATTGACTGGGAGAAAACTAATTTGAACATGAAAACAAATTCATACATTCACTCCCATCTAGGTTTGTAAAACAGTTTCGTCATTGAACCAAACTAGGGAAAATGTGGATGTTTCTAATAGGAGATGTTGGCCACAACACCATAATAGGTGCCCTTTCAGGGCTATAAACTCAATGAGATGTTTCTAATAGGAGAGTAGGGGCCCATAACACCCTACTCTCTCCCTCTCCTCATCCTAAGGAGAGACTCTGCACTGTTAAAGTCCAACTAAAGACCTCCTCTCGTACATGGCCACTTCTATCCTATCCAAGGGTGAGTAATGCCAATACAACCCACACAATCCCTTCAAAAATCAAAAGCAAAATATCAAGAAAAAACATTTAAGAAAAACCCATTTCAATCCCTCCCAAACATATTCAACAAACACACGAACATACATATGCAAACAAAATGATTTAAGCATAAAACACAACATGAATAAAAGAGCTTGAGGGATTCCTACCTTCACAATAAAGTTATAGAAATTGAACAATTTGAGATGAGCTTCCCTTCCTTCTCCTTCTCCTTCAATCTTGAATTCCTTTCTAAAACTAGAGGTTGGGTGAACACTCATTCCCTCTCAAATTTTCGTCTAAATAAGATACTAACTCAACCACCTTCAAAATGTAGTAACTTCTCCACTTGCCTAAGGATCTAGATACTTCTAACTCAACTTGTCATAAGGCTAACCTCAAGGTGGAGTCAAATTTATCCAAGTCACAGTGAAAACATTCAATTTTCGCAATAAAACCAAAATGAAATATTTGGGGGACCATAAAAGTCAACAAAAGGGGCTAGGGGGGTGGAAAATGCTCCCAACCCATACCCATGCCCCTTAGGTACTTAGGTTTTATGATTGTCGCTTTTAGGATTAATAAGGGACCTATCAAAATGCTAAAAAAAATTGGACTTCCTAACAACCTTCAAAAAATGAAGATTACTCACTAATCCTGATTAGGGGAATTAATCTCGATTATTAACTGATTAGTAAAAAGATCACTGACCTAGTCCAAATTAAATCTTTAGGTTACTCGGTTAACCCTAACTATCATGCTGGAATGCATATACAATTCATGAGTGTCAAGCGACACTATAAAATCACAGTTACAAAACATTAACACTTAATGATTACAAAATGATCCATTCATTCAATCCATAATAGAAATAAAATACGAACAACAAGGTCTGCATCCTTCATTAGATTTAACCATGGTTTCCACAAATGGTACATAGGGTTCAATTTTGATTCTCCGTTAGATTTCTCGGCTAAAATATCCTGCACACTCATTGCACACATCAGTAACTCAAGAAAATCACATGCATATATATATATATATATATATATATATATATATATATATATATATATATATATATATATATATATATATATATATATATGGGTGAACCCACAATAATGGGTTCCACTTTAGTGGGATGAAGAAACTTGAAAAAAATGGCAAATTTTTGCATCTCAATTTCTCATACATTCACACGAACACCCTAGACATGTTCGCCCAAACATGTACCTAGCGCGTGTTCATGCGAACATGGTAAGGTATGTTCGCACGAACAAACGCTAAGTACATGTTCGCGCGAACGTGCATTGACCAAATTTCTGGCGCCTTAAAACGTCTTTTTCACTTTTCAAAATTCATTTTTATGGCGAGGACTATTGATTAAGCATTCGGGCGAACGTGTGGCTTGAGCAACTTCCGTCAACGTCATCCTCTCGTTTTCATTCTCATTTTCATTATCGGGTATGTCAAAATAATATTAATTTAATGTTTTCAACGTTTTTCAAGTATTTTTTTATATTATCAAAATAGATTTTAATGTTTTCAATGCATTTTTTTGTGTTTTTAAAACATATTTGAATGTTATTTACGTTTTTAATAGTTTTGAAAACATATTTGAATGTTATTTACATTTTTAATAGTTTATAAAACATATCTAAATGTTAATTTAATATTTTTATTGTTTATTTATATTAATTTAAAAACCATAAAAATATTATATAGAAAACATTAGAAAAAATAGTAAAAAATATATAATATAAAATTTAGGAAAAACATTAGAAAATAAATTTAGAAAAAACATTACGAAAACATTAGAGAATTTATAATTTAATATAAAATTTATAAAAAAATTATAAAAAATTTATAAAAATATATTACAAAAACATTATTATAATTTAATATAAAATTTAGAAAACAAATAGTTAAAAATTAGAAAAAAAAAATTTTAAATGAAAATTTAGAAAAAACATTTTAAAAAAATTAGAAAGTTAAGAAAAAAATATTGTAAAAATATTACAAAATTTAGAAAACAAATTTAGAAAAAAAATTACAAAAATATTAGAGAATTTATAATTTAATATAAAAAAATTTTAAAATATTAAAAAATAAATTTAATAAAACATTAGAAAAAATATTAGAAAATTTATAATTTAATATAAAATTTAGAAAACAATTTTTAAAAAAAAATTGCAAAAACATTAGAAAATTTAGAATTTAATATAAAATTTAGAAAATGAACTTAGAAAAAACATTACAAAATTTATAATTTAATATAAATTTTAAAAAACAAATTTAGAAAAAACATTAGAAAAATGTTAAAAAATTTATAATAATATAAATTTTAGAAAATAAATTTAAAAAAATATTAGAAAAATTATAGTTTTCAAATACTTTGAAAATACTTTGAAAATAAATTTAGAAAAACATTAGAAAAAATATAGATTAATGTCTTAATCTTAGAAGTTTAATTAAATGACATATCTTAAGGGTCTAGATCCTGAATTGTACATGTCAAAATATAGATTAAAATGTATAATTTTTTATTTTGAACATAGATGTAAATGTATATTTGTTCATGGTTAAAAGTAGATGTATGTACATATTTTTAATAAATTCACATTTTTATATGTATAATTTGTGTATATGTTAACTACTGATCTTAATTTATCTTATAACTAAGTGTAATTAACTATATTTAATAACACATGTCTTAAAGGGAGATCCTAAATTATACATAAGAATGTAGATTAAAATGTATATTTTATTTCATAAATGTACATGTAAATATGTTCATGTGGTAGATATAGATGTACATACATATGTTTTCAATATTCATGTTTAAATGTACATATGTTATTATTTTTAATGTCTTAATAATTAGAAGTATATAATTAACTATATAATTCAATGACATGTCTTAAGGGGAGATCCTAAATTATACATATATAAGAATGTAGATTAATTTGCATTTCTACCTGTATGAATATAACATACATGTACATCCAAACCCTAACCCTAACCTAACCAAACCCTAACCCTAACCATTATCCAAACCCTAACCCTAACCTTGACCTTAAAATTTAATTTCTAAACCCAATATTATAAATGATAATAAATGCCCTAAATCATAATCTTGAACCAAATCATAAACTTCATATGCTAAGTTTCCTTATCCTAAATTCTTAACCATGGACTTTAATATTAACCCCTAAATTTAATGCTAGAAATTATGTAAGTTCGTGTAAACCCTGACAGTGTCATAAGGTCTTAAATCTTACCCTAAAATTGAGCATAATTACACAAACCCTATTTGAAAACCTAATTGAAGCCTAACTTACATAAAATTAAAACAAGTTGACCCTAATCCTAAATTGTTAAAAATTACATTTGAGATACATGCACATACATTCAAACACATGTACATACATGAAGTATGACCCTTGTTTTAAATGATATATATGTAACCCAACTTGAAACCTAAACCTCGAAACATTATCTTTTTTTTTTTTTTAAAAAGGGGTAAAAATTTATTCAAATAAAACCAGATTACAGAAGGCCTCAGGCCCAACCAACCAAAACACCAACCCAAAACCAATTACATTCTATCCTTTTCCACTAATTGCTCGAAAGTCCCAGCAAGATCAACAAGAACATCATCCCTAATAGAAATATCCTAACCAACACCTTTCTCTGATGCCCATTTTGCCAAGACATCAGCCACTCCATTCCATTCCCTACGAATATGACAGAAAGAGATCCCATCTACAAAGCTACTCAAGTGAAGAATCTCTCTAACAATAGAGGCAATTTGCCAGCTAGATTCATCCACTCTTCGGTTATTTATCATATCCACAACAATCTGAGAGTCAGAGTCACACACCATTCTCCTCCAACCAAGAGAACAAGCTCGCTCCATAGCCACCTTAATGGCCATAGCCTCCATCACGTTATTGGATTGAACTCCTTTGTGAATAGAGAATATGAAAATAACATTGCCATCTGCATCTCTCCCAATCCCCCCCACTCTAGCTAGTCCAGGATTCCCACGGGAGGATCCATCAGTGTTAATCTTTAGGACTGCATCAGAAGGAAGACTCCATCTCCCCACTCTACAAACCTTCCTCTTTCATGGCTGAGATCTCTTACTGCTACTAGTTCCAAATCCTTTATCCACTAATCCTAAATTCCTGACAATATGAGAATCACCAGGATCCACCAGCTCTGACATATCATATTTAGCAAAGATAGTCTCTTGAAGCCTGGTTAGGATCAACTGCCATAGTTTAGTGGCTCCCAAGCTGGAATTACAGAAGATCCGATGGTTACGCTCCAACCAAAGATTCCACAGAATGAAAGAAGGTCGAATAGCCCAAGCCACCTGAAGGAATTAAGTTTTTGTAGGGGGTCTGCCAAGGCTGTCCCAAAATTCAATAAGAGATTCGGCATGAATACAGATATGGCACCACGCCTCCCACCACTTATGCCAAATCTCTCTAGAGAGAGGACATAAGAAGAAAACATGAGAAACATCTTCCCCATCCAACATACATAGGGGATAGAAAGAGGGTCCCTGAAACCCTCTTCGCTGGAGATTATCCCAAGTAAGACACTTATTTTGCGCAACCATCCATAGAAAAAAATTACATTTCGGCCAAGAAAATTCATTCCAGACCTTCCTCCACCAGGGAACCACCTGAACTACATTACATTGGCTATCTAGCCGAGCATATCCCTGGGCCACACTGAACTTACCTTTTGGGAAAGGACCCCAAGCAAGGATGTCTTTGTCTTTAGAAGAGCTGTAAAGCCTAGTAGAGAGAAGATGCGCCAGTTCAGCCCAAATCTCTGAGGAGCCCCCTGTGGGCCAAATCTATGGATCCTTCCAACTAGCCACCTCCATCAATCCACACCTCCGAACAGTCTTGAAGTGAGCTACCGTGGTCTAACCTGCAAAAGAAAAAACTTGAAACAGAGGAAAGAGGTGGGGAAAACTGGAGAGAATAGGAAGGTGGCCATCCCAAGAGTCCTGCCAAAATAACACACTTGACCCCTCATTATAGATCTAGAAAAGGCCATCCTTGATAAGAGGAGCACCCCTTTTAAGGGTGTCCCAAATAAAGGACCCCTTACCATCAAGCTCAAGTCTAGGAATATCCTGGACCTCCACTCCTGAGAAATACTTATGGGTCAGAATCTTGGCCCAATCCTGATCTTGATTCTTGCACCATCTCCAGTATAACTTTGCAGCAAGAGCTTTGACATTGAGAGCCATACATTTAAGGCCTAGACCCCCAGTAAACTTAGGCAAACAAATCGTGTCCCGGTTGACTAAGCTCCATTTAGAGGATAGGAGATTGCCTGACCAAAGGAATTGTCATGACAAAGCATCAAAATCTTTCAAAACTCCCATGGGAGGTGTTTGCACTAAACACCTGTAAATAGGAAGAGCCTAAATCACAATCTTGAGCAGGGTAACCCTCCTAGCAGATGAGAGCCACCTATGAGTCCAGTGACTCACTCTACTAATAATATCAATCAAGAATTTCAAACCTCGAAACATTATCATTTAAGAGTAATATAAATAATTTATTAGCTACCCTTTAATTGAATTCTCTAATAATACCCCCAAAATGTAATAAAATCTTAGAATAACAAATTAACTCTAACCATAACCAAACTCTCAACTTTAAAGTTATCTTATACTTATATGCAAATTAATCTAGGTCTGGATGTGTTATAGATTATCTACATCCATGATGTGTGATGTATGTTTAATTACATGTGTATAATTTTTAATGCTAAAAATAAAAAAGTATGTACAATAGGAAATTTAGCTCTTCATACATTTTTATAGATATGGCTTCACACGATATGCTTGATGCGACTTCTAGTGTGACACCTGATGTAGTTCCTATTGCGGCTCCTACTACGGCACAGGTTGATGCGGTTCCCATTGCAGCACCTGATGCAGTTCCCGATATGGCT
Source organism: Cupressus sempervirens (assembly GCA_028749045.1). Taxonomy (NCBI): domain Eukaryota; kingdom Viridiplantae; phylum Streptophyta; class Pinopsida; order Cupressales; family Cupressaceae; genus Cupressus; species Cupressus sempervirens. The sequence goes on from CM053792.1 coordinate 440,333,755, forward strand.
CCTCGTGCAGCTCGTGGTGGGGCTCGTGCTACAGCTTCTGGTGGGGCTCCTTGTGTACCTCGACGTAGGGCTCATCGTGCAGCTCATGTTCCAACTCCTGGTGCAGCTCATGTTCCAGTTCAGGCTACACCTGCAGCTCCTAATGGAGGTCCTGCTGCACCACCTCCACGCATCGATATCGATGCATTATTTGCATTTTTAGAGCATGAGGTTGCTAGACTATAGCACTCTATATTGACCTCTGATGATGGTCTTTATAGAGACATATGTACTATGATATGTAGGAGTTTACAGGATTTGACAGCTAGGTTTAGAGGTCACCATTCATTTGCTCCTGCCATATTAGCTTCCATATCTAGGGAGCTTAGGGCTGAGGTTTCAGGAGATGCATCATTCGATGACGTCAAGAGGGTAGCCCCCAAAGACGTCATCCAGAGAGAGCTATTTCCAGCTTATGAGGGGACACAAGGTAGGGTGAGAGGCTACAGAGTCACACGATGCAGAGACCCTATTATTGCTAGCATGATCTATCCATGATTTTTAGCTACATATGGTCGTTATCCTAATAAAAACCAAATACCCCTTTATTTTGCATAGCAGTTGTATGTTGAGTTTCGTATAGGGCTCAACATCAACTACTTGGATATTCCTGATTATTACAGACAGGGGCGTGTTCAGATCGTAGATTGTGACCAGTACCGCAGTGTAGATTGTCTACAACTTGTAGATCTTAGACAATTTGTTGGACCGAGGATGCCTCCTGTGATTCCTACACATGCGCCTATTGCAGATAGAGTCACCATTGCTTCCCAGAGGCAAGCAATTGACACTATTGGGCACATTGCATCTGCGGTAGCTAGTATCACATCAGATTCTATTGGTCGTTATCTTCATAGTCGACGTCCTCGTCCACTTGGTCGACCATCTTCACAAGCATCTAGTAACACTTCAGGTGCCTCCTCTGATGATGCATATAGAGCTGCTGGGCTACCACTGCCAAGCGATATTCGTGGTCTTTCAGGACAGCAAACACATATGGATATGGCACTGTATTTTTTGGAGGATATGTTGTACTTTATTAGCTATATTTCTGATACATAGAGGATTATAGTACACGCGATGATGGATGTTGTTAGACAACATCAGAGCCTCGACACAGTTCCACAAACACAGGCCACCACACCAATGACAGATGATACACCTATGCATAGCTCACAACATTCGGCACCAGACTCACGACACTCTATAGATGACTCAAGCATACGAGTTGGAGATGTCCATATCACAGCTGAGGGCCTTGATGATTTTGGTGAGCAGTTGTGAGGCCTATCTGAGATTGATACTAGTTTGACCCTGGGTCTTTCATCATACATGGACCTATTATTCGGACCTGGTAGCACTGATTCTACACCAGATGTACCCAACCAGTTACACAGTCCACTTCACTCGGATTTACTAGCAGTTGGACATGGATTTTCAGGCTCAGGTGCATCAGTAGATGATATGATGGAGTCTGCTGATCATCCTCCACCTCCAGAGACCCAGGTACATATATAATTTATTTTTAATTTTAAATATATATGAAATAAAAAAATATGTTCATTTATTGAAAAATTTAGTTCAGATATATATGTAGATATTTAATTTAATCTTTAACTCGTAATAAATCATGTAGGCACAGGTCACTGAGCACATGGTTACACATACTATTGGTTCAGGGCATCATATACATGAGAGAGATGATTCTATTGAGGCACCTGGTAGTGCTTAGGTACTTGAGTTTTAAATAGTTTGTTTAAAGTTATTTAAATATTTTGAAAACTAGATATATATATATATATATATATATATATATATATATATATATATATATGCAAATTTGTATTTAATTTGAATGTATATGTACATGATGCACATATGTATATATATGTTTTAAAGATAAAACTCTAACACATGTATGTATATATGTATATATATTTGCAGGGCTTGGTTGATGTGCCTCGGCGAGAGGATGTACAGGAGACTCGATCAGAGGGTCGTTCTGTTCGTATGTGTCTTGAGGGGTCCTTCTAGTAGTAGATCAGATTTATATTTTTTTTGATGCATATATATTGGAGGTCCAGTTTACATGTGCACATGTGTATTTTAGTTCATTGATGACATCCATGTACTTTCACTATTTATTTGATTATTGAGTATTTCAGTGTTAGATACCATCACATGTACGTCTATATGACTTTTTATATTTTTCTACATACATATATTTATTCGAGATTTACAGTTTGCATTTCAGATACATAGAGATATATTAGATCTGTAGATGTTTATTCTTGAGATGTGTATATGTGTACAAGTTGATAAATGAATTTAAATTATTAAATTCATCCATGGTACAATTAATTTAAATTATTAAATTATATAATTTTTTAATAAACTAAATTTGATAATTAAGAACTTATGATCGTACAATTAAAAACACATTTAATTCAAGATGAAATTCAATAGTTTGAAAAAAAGTTGATATCTAAGAATTGTAACATAGATAATGAAATTGCGTAAGTTCGAAATTGTAACATAGATAATGAAAGTGTTGAAGCATAAAAAATACATAGAGGGTATGCAAGACAAGCAAGCAATGTTTGAAGTATGTGATGCAATCCCTAATTTTTGTCCCAAGGAACTAATTGGTTTTGGAGTTCCTGGGAAACCTATTGGCCAGCGTTCAAAGGAAATCAATGTGTTCATGCAATGGCCACCTTTCTTCTACTTTGAGAATGATGCTTTTGCATCGAAGGATATTTGCAAGACAATATCCGAACAATTTAATAGTGTTGAACCAGAGTTGGTGGACTCAATGTTCTTTTCAGCTTCCAGAAGAGCAAGAGGGTATGTGCATAACCTTTCAATAGAAGAGCAATTTCAAGCAGAACCTCTCCCCCCATGACTATTCAGGAAGCACTTCCGCAAATAAAAAAGTATTGGCCTTCATGCGATCAGACGACAAAAAAAAATTCCATAGACTCAAGACGATGCGGCACTGTCCTTATTGATCAACTAAGAGTTATGATTCAGAATGCACGAGGGCAACTGCAAGATAGTGCACAGAAATATATACTTCAAAAGTGTGAAGAGTGGAATTTGGTATGGGTGGGGCTAGGTGACCTCGTCCCTCTAGAGCTCCATGAGATAGAGCTTATATTAAAATTTGATAGAGATCACACTCGTAAAACTTCTTGTTCGACTGACTGCTTGTGTTGGTTGGGTAATTCATTCCAAACAGATATAGTTGCATATCATTTATCAGTCTTGAAAGCATTATATCCTGATGGCGTCAGAGTACTTTCTCTATTTTTTGGTATTGGTGGAGTAGAAGTTGCTCTTCATCGATTTGGAATACATTTAAGTTGTGTTGTATCTGTTTTAAATTATGAGTTTCCTCACATTATGATGGAAGTGAGAGAAATAATGCACTCAAAAGCCTCAGCTAGTAATTTTTCCTGATCAATGTGTAGGCTCATTTTTTTTGTAAATAACTCAACATTAATGACTACCTGAAAAATAGAAAATGATTTTAATCGGCACAGAATGTTCTCTACTGATTTTAAATTGTCAAATCAAAAGATTACATACCCTAACTAAGAATAGTAATTTTTTTCATTTTCAAATTAATTTTATAAAGGTCTACAATCATAAAATACTTTTTTTTTAACGAGAGTTCAATTTTTAGTCATCCAACGAATTTTTTTGAACCGAATCTAAAGTGGTTTGTCGTGGAAGCTTATCGTAATAATAATGTTTCTGATCTTCTTTAACAGATGGTTTTTAATTATAACTTTTGGAGGACCTCCGTGGGTTTGGAAAGTATGTGTTTCGTTTTACAATGATACAAAATCACCATATTTATTGTTTGCAACTACTTGAATTTCCTTGGAACTTTTTAAGGTGGAGTATTATTAAATTCATCCATGGTACAATTAATTGAAATTATTAAATTATATATTTTTTTAATAAATTAATGAAAATTAAGAACTTATGATTGTACAATTAATCTAAACACATTTAATTCAAGATGAAATTCAATAGTTTGAAAAGAAGTTGATATTTAAGAATTGTAACATAGATAATGAAATTATGTAAGTTCGAACTAACTTCTAGCCTATTTATATCGAGTTGTTAAATTATTAAATTCATCCATAGTACAATTAATATTATAGTTTTTAAATTAACTAATGATAACTGAAACTCAAGTATTCAGATTAAAAACACAATTTCACCAAAGTTGATATTCACAATTTCACCATAGTACAATTGAAAACACATTTCACCAAAGTTGATATTCAGATTATTATAAAATAAATCTCAAAGGTCTAATCAACCATGATGTACACTTATAACATCCAATATTTTTTCATGATCTTCACTGTCTAGTCTTCACTTGCGACGTACACGCTTAAGTTTGACTGGATGCAGACAAAGCCCTATAGCAACGACCAGGTGGCTATATTGTAAAACTTTGTTGTCAGGTTGATAATCAACAAAGTGTATTCCATGTTGGACTATTTTCTCTTGCTTCAAATATATTCCCTCTATCACAACAGAACCTGTACCACAAATTTAAGTGTTTTAAAATTTGACAGATATGAAGTTACCTAAATATATATATTTATTTAAATATATATGTGCATGTACATGTATATGTATAATTTACCTATGAGAACAACATTCCATCACTTTCTTCAGGGTCATATAACTTTGTCCTCTCTGCAATACATCGCAATAAATAATAACTAACACATTCATGATTTCTAGGCTTAGCAATCACTGCAAAGACATCTCCTGCATAACAAGTATACATGAATGCATGTGTACAATATATATAAGACAGTTGAAATCGATAATTAAATAAAAAGTTAAGATTAATTTTTATGATACTCACCCACTTTTACCAATCCAGAGATATGATTATAATCATCAGAAATCAATGGAATATCATAAAAATTTTCATCTTATTTATCAAATGTATCGGTAACATCAAGTGGTACCGAAATCCATGCACTTGTATATCCATGTGTCTGATTGATGCATTCTTCATAGTTTTCATCAATGCAACTGTCACAAAAACATGAGTATTCTCTTGTCTTCAATGTCCAATTGCAATTATCTGTACTCATGAGTGAATGTAAGGAACGTGTCTTTTCTATCCTCTTGCAACCATGCATATTTTTTCTATTAACACCTGAAAGTTCGTTAAATTGAAAATATAGAAAAATTAAATTTAAACTTCAATGAATTCAAAAATGAAACTTAACAGTAAAATTTTATAATTTAATTGTGCATAAAAGTTAAATAGACATACACATCCATACTTGTTATCTCCCAGAAGACTCTATATGGTGTCTGTCGACTCATTGTTGATGATGTCTCCTGACCTCATCTAATGCAAAATGAGTCTTACACCATTCAACAACATCATGTGCATCATTTACACGAACTCCTTGATAATTCATTTGATACTTTCGCAAAGCATGTTTGATGCAAGCTCCAGCACCATCATGTTCACCTTTTCCATGGCCACTCTCAAAGAAATTCCATATGTGTTTTATATTCTCATTGCAATGATATCTACACAATGCATAAAATGGTCTAGATGATTTAAACTGTGCGACACATCCATCAGACCAAACATAATGTTTATCAACATTTATGTTTCTTTTTTTCAAATAAGAAAAGAACATATTGAAGCAATGTTCTACATAGTGAATGTCATGTTCTTTATCATCACTTATATAAAAATGATATTCCTTTATAATTACTCGTGCTTGAACTGTACTCTGAACACCATCCAAATCTAACTGTGCATGTCTATAAAAAATATGTACCATAATAGTGACCTGCTTATTAAAGTAATAATCTAATTGAATTGCTTTCTGATGAACAAATGAATAGTTTTCTACAAAATCAATAACTGATACAATTGTTCCAAGTGGAAAATCATCTCTCAGAGTTTGAAACTGTTGTGCTTGCCACTTTGCAAAAAATGCATGACAAATATAAGGTTGAATCAATTTTTTAAATCTATCCATAAATGTTAGAATAGGCAACTCCGCTTCAACATATTCCAACCTTTTTGTTTCTTTCCCCAACTTTGTTTCATTCTTGACATACTTGTAACTTTTGCAATTCAATATTTTTGTTACATCAATATTTTCAGTTTTCAAAGGAAATAGAGCCAATTCACCACATGTTTCACATAATCCTTTGATGCAATTTATTTGACCAGCTAGATCATCTATGTTGTCACACAAAATATATGATATAAACTCACTTCTCCTACTAGGAGGAGCAGCATGAAAACCATATATGTCTTCTACAAACTTTTGAAATGCCTGATGGTGGAGATCAAACTCAATATGATGATGACAACAACATGTTTCAAACACTTTGTTTGACCTCACAAAGTATGGCTTCAATTTTTCAAACAATGTTTGCCCAACTTTTACATTAGGATGTTGACTACAAAACAACACATATAACTCATGTTGTGTTGTGTCCAACCAATGTTTTGTATGATGTTCATATTGACCAAGTGCAATCCTATGCCTGATAACATCTCTACTGTTTGATGAAGGACGAGTGTTATCAATCCAAAATTATATGATTAATTTTTTTAATAACTCTTCAATCCTATCAGAACGAGGTGCTCTACACATGATTGCCCAATTGCCCTCCATAGTACTGTCATCCACAATTAATCTTCTCTTAACATATTCTCTCATTGTTTTCCTACTAAAACCCATTTTAGACGAAATTGAAGATATTTGTCTATTTTGGGTCATATTCTTACTTACAATAGACATCAACATCACTTTTCTTGCCACAGACTTATCTTTAGTTCAAGAGTGTTTTTCTATGTTTCTCAAACCTTGTTTAACATTTTCAATCAAATCAGTTTGCATGTTAGAAAATCTTCTCTTCTTTGATGTTGTGTTTACACCTAACAATTTCAATGCCTCTTGCAACTTTTTTTGTGTAAGAAAAAGTGAAAGCAACTGAGCTTGTTCAAGTGTTCCGGTATTATCAAATTGAGTCATAATTTCTCTTATCTTCTTCTTCATTGACCTCCTCTTAGACAAACTTAATGGTTGAACACTAGCTGCAAGTTTTCTCAATTTATCTACATCCATTTTAAGTAAATGATCTAAATTCTTATGAGAAATACCATACTTTACAGATTGGACAATATTTAAGAGTTCATCCATACCAGTTCCTGCACCTGATCTTGACCCTTCTCTGATTTTTGTTACTGGAATTTCTACAGGGACCGATCTTGAGCCTTCTCCAACATCCATTATTTGAGATTCAACAGGGAAAGATTCTGACCCTTCTCCAACTTCTGTTATTTGAAACTCTGTAGGGACTAATCTTGAACCTTCTTCAACATTCATTGTTTGAGATTCCGTAGGGAGTGTTCCTGACCTCTCTCCCATAGGCACTACTTCTACTTCTGTTGAGCCTTCTTCAACATTTCCTTCACCTTGTTTAATTCGATGATAACGTGCCGCAGTCTTCTGAATATTTCTTTTTTCTGCTTCATCAAATCTTTTCCTTGCATATTTTTTTTGCCTTCCTCTCTTGTTTCCCATTATAAATTTTTTTTAAAAAAAAATTATCCCTTGCCTCAAGATAAATTCCGCGCAATAACCAGATAAAAAAATCATTGTACAATTTTTTCTGTCGCTATCAGTACTTTTAAATTATTTGACAGAAATCAATAGAATGCAGTCGTTTGCAACAAGGCATAAATATTCTTCATTAGATGACTAAAATCTGTGAGTCGCATTCTTTACAAGTAGCAAAGCACCAAATCCTTCTTAAGCCATCATTGAATCACAAACAAATAACATGGTATGAATACTAGAATGTTTGTCCTAAAAAATAAATTTTTCTTTCTTATAAAATATATAATTGTTTTATCTCTTTAATTTTTTCCTTCTTATTGTAGGACTAGAAAAATGGGTTGAATACATAACATACTATGAGAAATCACAAAACTCAATCAACATACATTAGCACCCAGTAGTCTACCATGAAAGACAAACTAATCAAAAGAAGCAAACACAAGGTTAGAAACCCCCTCTTTCGTTTGTAGCTCCCATGTCCTTCTTTCTTCTGCAAATGATGTAGCTCCAAAGTTTCCTAAAATGTAAATTTTGAGTGTTTTGAGTGATTTAGAGTGTTTCGTAAGGTCTTGGGATGCAATGCAAGGTGTGGAAGTGCAGATTAAGGTTTTGGAACCTAGAATGAAACACCTAATTACCAAGTGCACCCTAAAACTACCAAGTGCGACCTGAAACTACCAACTGCGGCCATGAAGTGTGCAGTTGGTAAAACAAGGTTGCAGTTGATAAAAGGGGTCAAAACTTGATAATTAAGATGTGGGTATGCAAGATATGAGTGTTTTTGATATTTTTAAGTGTTTAGGGATGTTATGCAATGTGAGGAAATGTTAAATGGCCTAGGGTTTTGATATGCAAAGTACAAATGTCCTAGGGATGTTATGCGAGTGCAAATGCAAGGTGTCATTTTGAAGGTATGCAAGATGAAGATTATGATGTGCAAAATGAAGGTTAGGGTTATGTTTTGGACTTGGTAACGATGTTAAAGGTAGGTGTACACAAAGTGGACTATGCAAGGGATGGTTTACTAGGGTTGATAATGACGTTTAGGATATGCAAAATGAGGATAGGTGATCAAGAAGACAAGTTGGTTGATGGACAATTTGATAGGGTTTGATAGTGAAAATGATGCTAGGGTTTGAAAAATGCAATATGAGGGGGATATACCACTAGGGTAAGTCAAAAATGACATTTAGGAATATGATTATGCTAATGATAGCTCGGTATACATGAGGTTTTTTGAACTTAGGTGAAATCTTTACAAGGTATTAACCTAAGAGTTTAATGTTATGACAATAGACTTTAGATCTTGACCAAAAAAATGACAAAAAAAGATAAGATCAAAATGACAAAGCCAAATCTACCTTGACATAGGTAGCAGTTGGGAAGTTGGGCTGAAACTAAGGCAATTCTAAGAGCTATTTTTTCCAGATTTTTAGTTGAAAAATGGGTCAAACTTTACTAGTGCCTCTATAGAGAGATCCGTAAAGGCCCAAATGCTGAAACCTTAGCCTTAAGCTTTTGAGTCACCTATGGAGGTACACCAAAAAATTAACATAATTTAACTTACGATTTAGGAGATCTAGGTACCCAAAGTTAGCCTAAGCGACTACTAGGTCTCTTTCCCAAATTGGTGTCGTTGTTGGTGAATGCATTGATAGGCTCCATGAAAGGACTGAGATTGTTTTGGCCTAGTCATTTGCATTGTTTTTTATTTCAATAAAAATAGCTTTTCACATTTCTAACAAAATAAAAGTTTATCGTTTAAATGCATTATTCATCTTCTTCTATTTTAAAATATATTATTTAATATATATTTAACCAAAAAAAAGGTACCTATGTAAATATGTCTATGTATCATTATTACTATTTAATATAATTATACCTAATCTATTTAATCTATTATTAATTTTTACTTGAAAATAATAAATAAAATATATTACTCTTAAAATACATCTAAAATAAAACATGCCTTATAATATATTTTTTCTTATTCAAACATAAATATTTTCTTATTATGTTGATATTCACTCAAAAGGAGATTTAAATTTGAAATATTAGTAATATAACAATGTTGTAAAAGCTTCAAAAATAATTAAAATTCTTAAATATAAATTTATTCAATTAAATATGTTGCATTAATTCTTATGTTTATAATAATTTAATGAAAAAATAATTTACAATTAAAATATATACTTATTAATTATATTATAATGAATGTAAATATTTACAATAGTTATATATAGATCACTACTCCAAATGATAATTAAAAGATAATATAGATAAAAAAATGTCATTTAACAAACTTAAACTCGTAATATTAAATGATTCATAATAACATATTTTTTAATTTAAATATATAATTATTTGATATATTATAATTGACATAAAGAAATAATAATAATTTGAGATAGAGAGAGAGAGAGAGAGAGATGTGATTTGGTAGGGTGGGGGGTGGAAAGGAGATAGAAAGAGAGAATATGCAAAGGGAAGAGAAAGAGAGAGTAAGGGATTGAGAAGAAGAGGGATATGGAGATGAAAGGAAGAGATAAACAAAGATAGTGAGAATGAAATATATAACTAAGAGAAGGTAGAGAGGGAGATATAGGGATAGAGATGGATAAAGGGAGAGATGGAGAAGAAATATGGATATAGAGGAGAGGTGTATGTGGAGAAGAAAAGGGATAGGTGACAAGAGAAGTGAAAGGGGTAGACAGAGATGGAGGGATGAATATAAAAATGAGACACAAGTAAATAGTGTTTGTGTGTGTGTGGGAGAGGGAGAGAGCAGTGAGGAAGACACACATTCAAGGAGATAATTCGAAATGAATGCTCAAAATGATGTGTAGGACATTTGAAATGATGGTTAAAGTAGTCAAGATGAGGGTTGGGTATGCAAAGATGCAAGATGGAAGATGCAAAGTGATAATTTTTGAGGTGAAATGCAAAGGATGCAAGCTTAAATGATAATGATTGCAATGTGAATATGAGGGATACTAAAAAGGTTCTATATGAAGTCTAAATGATGCAAGTATGAGGCTCAAACTATGAAGAATGCAAGTGGATGCTATGCAAGAGTAAAATCTATGTTTTGCCAAGCACATTTAGGAGCACAAGTTGCCATGGTTTCCAAGGTTTGAATGTATTGAACCAAAGTTTGTGATGTTTTGACAATGTTTGATATTTTGACAAGGTTTTGCAAGTTTCCAAGGTGTAAATTTGAATGTTGGCTTTTATCTTGATTATGTTTTACACACACGCAAGACACATTAAGACAAGAATAGTTGTTTTTAAAAGTGAATAGTCACACCACAACCTAGGCTTTAGGACTGTATCCACTAAATTTGAACTTGAACCAAAGTTTAGCCGCGCTTATCCAGAGCGAACAACTTAGGACCTTGGCACCACAGGCTCCCCCTTACAGCGCACTCACTTCTCGGGGCTACCAAGATCCGCTTCACAAGGGGTATGACTTCCCAAGGGACTATTGTCTCTACTAAGGACTACAAGAATGTAGGATGTCTTCACGGGCATGTGTGACCCCTTGAGCCAGTGGATAGAAAGGATTTTGGCCACTAAAACATGGTTTTTAGTAAGGGCATTCCATTCAACAAGTGAGTGATAAATTTCCTCAGAAGGTCTCCCAGCTGCAAGAACTGGGGTTTGATGCACCACAAGGATACTGGAGGAGAGCTATCACTCAGCAATACCGCCAACACAGCTTTCACCGTAATTGAGTTTTATATAGTGGCTGGAATGTTGACGTAGATTTTGGCCTATTACCGCTCTGAGGTCATCCCCTGGCATACCCAATATCGAGTATCTTGGTCCAAGGTAGGCCTCCTATATAAGTTACATGGATTTCTCTTACACCCAAGATCCACGAATGGCGAGGGGAGAGGATACGTCCAATGCAACTCTTAGGGATTTAAACACTGTAAACACGCTAGGCAGAAAATAAAAAGTTCATTTTAAGCACCAAACGAAGTGTTATTTAATCTAATAAATCCACACACATGGTTTTGACAAACACACAATGGTCTTCGACAACGTCCTACAAAGCAAACATTAGTAGTTTGTTATGATCATGTCTTCATCCCACAATTGCCACATGCTGCAAGGAGACCATTAGTAACACAAAATCATCTAATCTATGTTCTAGAAGGAAATGAAAACCTTAGATTATTTCTTTATAGAAATTGAGAATTCATAAAGAGTTATGGCACATTTATTTTTATTGAATGAATTTGATTTGAAAATAAAATTAAATATTTTTCATTAATTCAAGTTATAAATTAAAAAATTCAATTAAATGTAACTGCCGAGATAATTAAAGTGAGATAAGTAAAACTAACATGTAACCACACTTTAAAAGTATCTAGTTTGAATCTATTTAACTTCAATGTATCATTTAAACAACTTCACTAATGAAAGAAAGAAAGAAATAATTTAGATGTTCAATTTTTTTTTAACAAATTCAATATTTTAAAAAATGAAAAAATCAATAAGAATATACATTTCTTAACACCATGAATGTGTTACTAATTTTTAATTTAACTTCAATGCATCCATTAAACAACTTCATTAATGAAAGAAAGAAATAAATAATTTAGATATACAATTTTTTTTTATCAAATTGTGAACGAAGATAGGAAATATTGATGAAAGCGTGAACGAAGATAGGAAGAACATTAATTTGCTAATATTGAGAAATCTCTCACCTGCCTTCGATTGATCTATGGACAAAATTTGTGGCAAAGACAAGCCTACAATGCACTATCAGGTTGATGCCAAATATAGAGATTGATGGCACAAAATGACGTCTATGATGGAAATTTGTAGTCAATGATTGAAACACGAGACATGGTTTTTTTTGTTTCACGGATAGAATGATGTTTCATGCATGTAGACACAAGTCCCATTTTTGATAATTTTTTGGATTTTTTGACCGTTCGCACAAACATGAATGATTTAGGCATGTTTGTGCGAACATGGTCACTTAATTTTTCGACTGCCATGAAATTGCAATGGGCATGTTCGCCTGAACATGTGTTCGTGTGAACATGCTTAATATGTTCGCGCAAACACCATGTTCAGGTGAACGCCCAAAATTAAGAAAATTGCAACCCATTTTTCATTATTTTTTAAATTTTTTGCTCTTTTGATTCCCATAATTGCAGGAGAATGATCTCCTACTATAAAATAAAAAATGTCAAAATGTGCTACTCGGAGCAAGCTTTCCAACGACTATAATTTTAATACATATTTTAGTCATTAAGACTTTCAAATATGAGTTTAACTCATTATAGGTTCATTACCGATTGAACATCAACCAACTTTGACACCTCGAAAAAATTAGTAAATTAGGTCAATTTTTTTTTGAAAAATATGTAGTCACTAGCTTATTGAGATACCTTACTATTAAAAAAAAATTTAGGTTTATGATAAATTGACTTCAAATTATCTGTATCAAAAGGAACGTATGTCTGAATTACGATTCATGTCACTTCAAAACTTCATAAACTATACAATATTCAACAAAAATAAATCAAACCAAATGCAGACACTGGATATTGATGTTACAAATCCAACGTTGAAAGAATTACTTCATTATCATTTCTAGAAAAAAAGTTATGTGTGTCAAACAGACTATCACTCTTTAAAATATTGAATTTTATTATGTACTACTTTTCAAAGGAGATAAAAAAATTGACATAAATATTATTCTTTTTTAGATTAAAAAATATAGTTACAAAGGAGGAACAAAGTATTCAAAATCACTAGTTTATGTCATCTTGAAATTATTTATAGTTTTGGAGATATAGTCACTTGAATGTGACGTTTGTTGCAAAAATATTGATTTCAGTGTCAAAATTGGTCAAAAAGTGGAACCCATTATTGTGGGATCACCAAATATATATATATATATATATATATATATATATATATATATATATATATCTTATCAAGGAAATCACATAAATTAAAACATCCATCTTTCAAATAACTAGTTGTTTATTTCATTTCTACTCATATTCTTAACCATTAAAATTGCATAATCAAAGTGTTAATTTTGCATTCACTTTCTACACTACTTAATTAGTATACATGTTCATATAACATTAAAAAGACACGATTAATCATCTAAAAGTAAAACATCACACAACATAAAATAACATAATAATGTCTCGACATATCGAGTCATGAGTATCAAAATAATAATGTATCAACTATGCTATCATGGGTCAGGGCGAGGCCTCACAAAATATTTCCTCCTTTCGTTCTCTTGATGTCCACACAAAATCTCCCTCTCATTTTCGAATTCAAATTGACCTACCACATTTAATGTTTCTAACTATTGCAGCTTGTAGTGTCTTCTAATGAGTGGGTGTACTGAAGGATCACAAAAAAACAGGAAAATATTAAATATTCCAACACTCCCCCTTTGTCCTGAGCCGACAATCAAAGGATCACTACTGATCCAAATCAACTATGCCAAGACTTCTTCTTAGGCACACAAAACTTTCTATGCCCGATGGCTTAGTGAGGATGTCTACTAGTTGTTGCTCAGACTTACAATATTCCATTTTGATTTCTCCATTTTCCACTAGCTCTCTAATGAAATGATATCTAATCTCAATTTGCTTGCTTCTCCCATGAAAAACTGGAGTCTTTGTCAATGCAATTGAGAAAATGTTGTAGCAATAGATTGTGGTTCCATCCTCTTGCTTTTCATTCAAATATGCTAAGATTCTTCTTAGCCAAATAGCTTGATATGTCGTTGCATTCATTGCTATGTATTTAGCCTCTACTATAGATTGAACAAAAAATGTATTGCTTCTTGGATGCCCATGAAATTGCACCTAAGTCCATATGAAACATATAACTGAGAGTTATCTTCGTATCACCTAGACTTCAAGCCCAATCACTATTAGTGAAACCAATTAGCCTAAATTCATTATCAATAGCATAGAAAATGCCAAATCCCTTGGTAACGTTCACATACCTTAGGATTCTTTCTCCTGCTTGCTAATGGGAATCCTTCAAAGCTTCCATGAATGTGGAAATCAAACTAATTGTATGCATCATATCAAGCTAAGTTTCTATCAAATATAGAAAGCTTCCAACCATACTTTTATATAATGTTGGATTCACATTACTGCTGCAATTCCTTGCTCAACTTTAGACCTACGGTTGTTGGGGTTTCCTTATTAGTTTTGCATTTTGAATCTATCCAAGATATGATTTGAATATTTTTCTTGAGAGATAAAAATTCCATCATGCAATTGTTTTACTTCTATGCTGAGAAAATATTTCAAGAGACCCAAGCCTGTCATCTCAAATTCACTCTTTGTGGCCTCTTTGAACTCACCAATTAGGAAATTATCATTTTTAGTAAAAAATAATGTATCTACATACAAGACAACAATAAAAACATTACTATTTGATGCTTTGATGTAGAGAGTGGACTCACTGTCATTTTTTCTAAAGTCATTGGTCATCAAATATGAGTCAATCTTGCTATACCATGCCCATGGAGCTTGCTTGAGCCCATAAAGAGCTCTCTTCAACCTATACACTTTGTGTTCCTTTCCTAGAACTTCATAACCAGGTGGTTGCTCCACATACACCTCTTCTTTCAATACTTCATTCAAGAAGGAAAACTTCACATTCATTTGATATACCTTCCATTTGTGTTGGGCTACAATTGCTATGACAACATGCACGGTTTCCATACTTGCAACTGGAGCATATGTCTCATCATAATCTCTACCATATTGTTGTTTATACTCCTTGACCATTAATTGTGCCTTATGCCTATCTATTTTTCCTTTAGCATTTCACTTGGTCTTATAGACCCATTTGACTCCAGTAACTTGTTTCATGGGAGACAAACCAATTAACTCCCATGTTTCATTTCTCTTTATAGCCTTTATTTCCTCATTTATGGCATTACACCATTTCTTCTTTCATGGCTTCTTCAAAATAGATTGGATCACTATAGAAAATAATGCAAAATTTGTAGTCTCAACAAAGTCTTCATCGTACCTTTAATCTTGGTATATCTCCCTTAAACTCTTAGACTTTCTTGGCAATAAGGAGGCGAGAGTGGGATTAGTATTTTTAGTATTGTTGCTATTACTGTTTTACATACCAATTCAAAGTTTTCTAGAACTACTAGAAGCTAATTCTCTGCATGTTTGAGGCTGGTTGCCTTTTTGCCTCTCTCTAGAACTATCTATATATGTTTCCCCTTCATTTTTCTAATCACCAACTTCATCTTCTTCATCAATAGTTGGCACGTTACTTGAAGTGCTTAAAGATTCATCCACCGAGCCAACCCATGAATGATTTTCAGGAAACTCCACATATCTTGAAATGATGATTTTCTTGGTGATTAGATTATACAATATATAAGCCTTTGATTCCAAACTATAACCTATGAAGATGCACTTCACACCCTTGTCATCAAACTTTTGCCTTTGCTCCTTTGACATGTGTGCAAATGCTACACACTCAAACACTCTCAAGTGCTTAGCTATCCATCTATGCTTTGCCCATGCCTCAAGAGGAATCTTTTCATGGACTTCCTTCATTGGAAACCTATTTATCAGATATATTACTGTTGCTATAACCTCTCCCCAATATTCAGTTGGGAGTCCCTTTTCTTTCATCATGCTCCTTTCCATCTCAACAATGGTTCCATTCTTCCTTTTAGCCACTCTAGTTTGTTATAGAGTATAGTTGGTTGTAAGCTCCCTCTTGATGCCATTTTTCCTACAATAATTTACAAAAGAATTCAAGGTATACTGCCCCTCTATCTAACCTACATTTCTCTCTAGCCTGGGCTTTAAATTCAACAAATTTATCAAATGTTTCATATCTACTTTGCAAAAAATCCACCCATGTCCTATGGCTAAAATCATCTATGAATGTCATAAAATAAGTACCCCCCGCCCCTCCTCCAATAGAAGTGGTTTGCATAGGGCCAACTAAATTAGAATGCACCAACTCTAATGGTGCCCTCGCCCTTCTAGAATTACCAAAATTAAAGGGAAGCTTATGTTTCTTACCCAAAATATAAGCCTCACACCTATCACATGACTCTACAATATTTGGCAAACCATTTGCTATTCTTTTCTTGAATAATAAATTTAAACCAGCAAAACCAAGATGTCCATACCTGACATGTCATAGCTTGGAGGGGTCTTCAATCACACTCTTTAAAGTTGATTTTTGATGTACTTCTATACATGCATTCTTGGGAGGTGCAATAAAAATTTGAGAAGAGAAACATATTTCTATCTTCAAGGGGAACATTTGGTTCTTTGTCATTTGGATTGCTGCTAGAACTTTCTTATTCCCATCTTTCTCATGAATGACACACTTTTCATTTTGAATGAGTTGTCCAACACACATCAAATTGTTCTTCGTGCTGAGGGAAAAATATACATTTTGAATTTCTCTCTTCTCGCCTTGCTTGGTGTAGACCATTATAGATCATTTTTCCACAATAGGGATTTCCATTGTTTCCCATTCTAATTTTAGATTTGAAATTATTATCAATAAATGAAAAGACTTTCATTACCACTCATGTGGTTGTTACAATTGCTATCCAAATACCATACCTTAGGGCTTCCTTCTTTACCAATGTTGCACATGATGAGTGTTGTGGGATTGTGTACTTCACCCACATTCACATTAGCCACATTTGCATTCTGCCTTAATTGATCACCTTTCTTTTTCCAACATTCACTTGTATAATGCCAAATTTATGGCAATAATAACATTCTACATTACTCTTGTTAGAGTTGCAGTTCTTCTTGCCTCCTCTAGAGTTATTTTGAGATTTGTTTGCTCCTTCTTGATTGTCTTCTCATCCTGAGCTTTCTCCTCCATCCTTCCTTTGTTCAAAGTTGCCATGACCTCTTCCTCTAGAGCCTTTATCGGAGCCATTTCATCCACTCCCCTTGCCTCTTGTATTGGACTAACCTTTGAAAGCATGCTCTTGGGAAAATGTTGTGGATTTGTTAATCTGGTATTCATGGGTTTGAAGTGTACCCATCAACTCATCCATTGTCAAAGTAGTGAGGTCCTATGCTTCTTCAATGGTCACCACAAGATTATCATCCTTTGGAGGTAAACTCCTCAATATCTTTTCCACTATTGTCTACTCCTCATAATCTTCTCCATTTTATTTCAACTAGTTTATCAAACCAGAGATCCTTGACCTAAAGTCTATAATAGACTCAGTATCCTTCATTTGAAGGTTCTCAAACTCCCTTCTAATAATCTTTAGCTTCACTACATAGACTTTTTCAGTCCCTTTGAAATTCATCTCAAGGATATCCCATGCTTCCCTTCAATAATTAGTTGTTGGTATCTTAGGAAACATTATTTCATTCATGGCTACGTCAGACAAGCTTAAAGATTTTTCATCCCTTCTGCTTGAGTCCTTCAGCTAAGTCTTTTGATGGTTGGTGGTGGTGGCATATTGTGTTGGGTTAGTTACATCATCGAACCCATTTACAACAAAATCCCACAAGTCATTTGCAACCATAATGATTCTCATCTTCTTTGTCCAAGTCTCATAATTTTTTCCATTAAAGGAAGGTGGCTCCCGCCAAGTCTTTTCTACATCTCCAGCCATGTCTCCTACACAACAATGTCAAACACCCAGAAATAATGCCCAAATTCACAAGGATGTGGGGCCTAATGGCTTTGATACCATGTAAAAATTTAAAGATTCACAAAACCCATTGAAGCAACCGAGCTTCTTAGCAAGGTAATGTGTTGAGATAGAGCAGTGCCGAATTGCTTGGCACCAATAGGGATCGAGTTTTTCAATTGCCAAAGGGAGCTCGGTAGACAGGGGACTCAATAGAGGACACTAAGTTCTTCAATCAATGGAAGCCAAGTTACTCAACTCAAATGCAAGTCGAGTAATGCAGGGAGAATCAACAATATTCCAAAAAATGTGTAAATGAACTTATTGGTATCTCCTTCTTCTTGCTAAAACTACTAATATGCACAATGGAATGTGTCAATGGAGACAAGATCAAAACACAATAGATTAGAGATTAGAAAGTATGCTTGCTCACTTTCTATTAACTGATACAAATATGGATAATGAAATACAAACCGTAGAAGAAGAAAAAAACATCTAAATACATAAATCAAACTTACAACAATGTATAGCTACATACAATAAGCCTAGTGTTGGAAATAGAGATGGAGTAACTGAGAGGGGAGGGGTGAATCAGTTACCAAAAAAATAAATCCACAGATCCTAAGATGTCTTAAAATATAGTTGCTACTAATACTCGGTAACCACACAAATGAATGCTAAAACTTGATAGATGTTCTGTCAACTTATTGAGCATTTAAAGTGATTAACATGCATGCATAAAGAAATAACATGAACACAAGAGACACTAGATTTAACGTGGAAACCCAATTTGGGAAAAAACCACCAAGTAACTAGTTACCAATTTTCACTCTTCTGAAGTGAGCCCTGTTAGGAGCCAACCCTATTAAAGGTTACAAAACACACTATTAGGTGTGACCCTGTTAGAGGATTTAATCACCCTATTAGAAGTGGCCTTGTCAGAGGTCTTTAAAACAATTCAACTGAATTGTCACCTTGTTAGAGGATTTACAAAATGGTTGTCAAACCAACTCTGTTAAGAGGTTTTGAATCAGTGTTACAATGATTAGAAAGAAACAATAAAGTGATTTGAAATATATGCTACTTATCTTTGCTGAATACAGATCTCTATTCTTCTTTACTAGATCCCCACTGATCGAATACAACTTTGCAACTCCATAAGCAAATCTAATCCTTCTTCAACATTCACTCATATATTCAATATTCACTCATTCCTTATCCATACATTCACACTCTTATTCATCCACACTCTTACATCTTATGAATTCACATCTTGGCCTTTCATATATACCTTACAGATTGTCAAGTCGGCTCAATTACAAGTTACAACAATTGAAAAATATTAAATTAGTCAGGTGCACAAAATAATTAAACTTAATTCTTTAGAACAATAAAATTCTTCACTGCCCAACCCAGCTCAGGGACCACTGCTCCAGAATGGTTTTCTCAGTGTTAACCAAGTGAAGCTCGGTAAACACTGCAAACCTTGCAACTTCCTTCGGAGATCGAGTTAACTCGTTAAACATTGACCTTCCTTCACTTACCGAGTGAGCTCGGTAAAAGCTAACCTTCCTTCGCTTACTGAGTGAGCTCGATAAAAGCTAACTTTCCTTCACTTACCGTGTGAGCTCGATAAAAGCTAACTCTCTCTTCAATGACCGAGTGAACTCGGTAGATGTTGAACTCGATAAACATTGACTTTCCCTTTGTTAACCTTGGTAGCTCGGATAACTTTAACTTTCTACTACAAGATCCTTTGATGCCTGAGTGAGCTCGGTAAGAGCTAACTTACTATGTAATGTTCAGGAACGTTTGGTAGACACTGTAAATTGCTTTGCTGACCATCTGAGCTCGGTAGACTTTGTCTAATGGCTGATATGACATTTGTGTAACATCAAAGACAATACACAATTAACAATTGTATCCAACAATCTCCCTCTTTGGCATTGATGGCAACACAACATGTCATAGTAGAAATAAAATTTGAAAATAAGTCTTTCTCTTATATGGCAACACAACATGTCAACATAAAAATTCTCCCTCTAAGATAGAAAACTCTCCCTCTTATAGTAATCTCCCTCTGTGAAGGAATTACATAGCAAACTTTTTATATTTTGAACAAATTTCAGAGAGATATGACAGTAAAACTCTCCCTCTTTGACAACACATGCCAAAGACAACTCAACTCAAATAAATTTTAGTGTACCTTTAATACTGATTCATATGCAATATTTCCTAGTTATGCTGCATCAACTGATAGATCTTCAATCTGGTATGAGCTGATGCATCACTAAAAAATTATTTTAGTGAACTTTAGATAGGGGAGTGACCCCTAACTTACCTCTTAGATATAAGAATGCATCCTTAGGTAATAGTTTTGTGAATATGTCAGCAATTTGTTCCTTTGTATGAACATAGTCAAATCTAATCTCCTTATTTTGCACCAATTCTTTGGCAAAATGATATTTTATTGCAATGTGCTTGGTTTTGGAATGCATCACTAGATTCTTAGATATGTTGATTGCACTTGTATTATCACAGAACATAACAACTGGTTCTTTGATTTCCATCTTCATGCCTTCCGACAACTATTTAAACCAAATAATATTAGAATAGTTTACTGCTGCAGCAACATACTTTGCCTCTGTTGTAGATTGAGATGTACAATTTTGCTTTTTGTTTATCCAAGAAACCAACCTCTTTCCAAGAAAGAATGCACCTCCACTTGTACTTTTTCTGTCATCAAGGTTTCCTGCCCAATCAACATCAGTAAACACTTTCAAATCCAAATTTCCTCCAAACTTATACCATGAACCATACTCTTTAGTTCCTTTCAAATATCTTATTATTCTTTTGATTGCCATCATGTGATTTTCTCTTGGTTTTGCTGAAAATCTTGCTACAATACCAACTGCAAGGCCAATATCTGGCCTAGTATGAACTACATACTACAACTTTCCAATCATAGATCTATACAATGTTTGATCTACTTCTTTTGATTCATCTTCCTTGGTAAGTTTTAATCCGGTACACATAGGAGTCCCAACTGGTTTACAATCTTCCATTCCAAAAAAATTCAATATCTCCTTGATGTATTTTGATTGAGTAATGTAGATACCATTTTTATTTTGTTGAATTTGAAGACCAACAAAGAATTTGATCTCACCAAACATAGACATTTAAAATTCCTTGTTCATTTGTTCTGAGAATTCTTTGCACAGATCATCATTCCCTGTGAAAACAATATCATCTACAAATATTTATGCCAAGACAATCTTATTATCTGGTCCTTCCTTAATATACAAGCTACTATTATCATTAGTTCTTTGAAAACCAATCTGAATAAGATGGTTGTGCAATCTTTCATACCATGCTCTAAGGGCTTGTTTCAGACCGTACAATGCCTTGTGTAATTTGCAGATCATGTTCTTCTTATCTGGATCAACAA
Source organism: Cupressus sempervirens (assembly GCA_028749045.1). Classification (NCBI taxonomy): domain Eukaryota; kingdom Viridiplantae; phylum Streptophyta; class Pinopsida; order Cupressales; family Cupressaceae; genus Cupressus; species Cupressus sempervirens. The sequence goes on from CM053792.1 coordinate 440,355,548, forward strand.
AACCTTCAAGTTGTTCAATGTAAACCTCTTCATCTAGTATACCATTGAGAAATGCTAACTTGACATCCATCTGATAAACTTTGAATCCTTTGTGAGTAGCATATGCTAGTAAGGTTCTAACTCCTTCCAATCTTGCAACAGGAGCAAAAGTTTCTCCATAGTCTATTCCTTCTTCTTGAGCATATCCTTTGCATACTAGTCTAGCTTTGTTTCTTGATACCTTACCATCTTCATCCAACTTGTTTCTGAATACCCACTTGGTTCCAATCACATTTTTATCTTTAGGCCTGGGTACAAGATTTCATGTCTTGTTTTTCTCTATTTGCTCTATCTCTTCATTCATAGCCTCAATCCAACTATCATTTTCCAATGCATCTTTGACATTTCCAGGTTCAAAATCAGCAAGTAAACAAGTACCTTTCAACTTATTTCTTGTCATGGTTCCTTTAGATTTATCTCCAATGATCTGATCTGCTGAATGATGTCTCCTGACATACTTAGCTAATATAGGTTCCTTGCCTTTTGAATGGATTTCATTATTATCTTCTTGCATTTCAACTTTAGGTTCTGTCTGTTTTGGTTCGGTAGAGACTTGCTCGGTAGACACTTTCTCGGTAGACAATTGCTCAGTAGACACTAAATTTAACTTGGTTTGTTGTGGCTCGGTTTGAACTTCCTATAACTCGGTTATAGATGACTCGAGAGTAAAAGTTTCCTGATTCTTTGATGTAACTGGTACTGTATCAAGTTCACTGAAGACAAACCTTTTATAATCGTCTAGTTCCCTTTTGCTTTCTTCTTCAGTCCTTTCTACAAACTCATCAACTTTCACATGTGCACTTTCTATGACTTTGTGAGTAGACAAGTTCAAACATCTATATGCCTTACTTTTGCATGAGTATCCAAAGAATATACCTTTATCACCTTTCACATCAAATTTTTCTTTTCTAGATTCTTTCAAATTATAACATTTACTTCCAAATACTTTAAGGTAACTTATATTAGGTTATAGCCATACCATAACTCATAGGGGGTTTTGAATGAGTCTTTCTTCAGCTATATTCGGTTCAAGGTATAAACTACAGTAATGATAGCTTCCTTCCAGTATTTGATAGCAATGTTCTTTTCAATCATTAAAGTTCTTGCACAATCCATGATGGATTTGTTTCTTCTTTCAGCTATTCCATTTTGCTGGGGTGTTCCAAGGGCTGATAGCTATCTTTTGATTCCTCTTTCAATGCAAAAGTTATTAAACTCATGTGAAATGAATTATTCACCTCTGTTTGACCTCAAGCATTTTAATCTCTTTCATGTTTCCTTTTCTACTCTAGCCAAATACCATCTGAACTTTTCAAATGCTTCTGATTTGTTTCTTAGATACATGACTGTCATCATTCTTGAGTAATCATCAACAAATATTTTTCATCAAGGTATTTTAGTCCTGTGCCTCCAATAGAAGCTAGATGAAGTCTCATCAACCCTTGGAATTTCCCTCTTGTAAGACATTCTAATCTTTAGCTTAGATCCTTGAAATCTTTCCTGCAAGCACCAAAGGCTCTGATACCAATTGTTGGAAATAGAGATGGAGTAACTGAGAGGGGAGGGGTGAATCAGTTACCACAAAAATGTAAGGAAACTAAGGTGCGAAAATAGCTTCTTACACTAATCTCATAAGGAAAGTATGATGCAAATTCTATTAAAATCTTCTACACTTACAGATTCAATATCATTTAAACAACAATATTGCAGCCAACCATGCATACAAAAAATAGACAGAGAAAGGAACACATAACACAAGGATTTTCCGGTGGGGAAAAACCTTTTGGTAAAACAACCCCACCCCTTCAGAACCTGCACAATGTATTATCTTCAACACGAGGTTACAATACACTTGCAATGCAAGTTCAACATCAACAATAGAAGACTCCAGTAGCTACTTGCAGTACCAACAATACACCTTTTTTGCATCACATCTCTTTGCAACCCTAAAAACGCTTATAACATGCACTTCACTTTAGGGCTACTCCCAAAAGGTAAACCGTATTAGGGTTTTTACCACTATTGGGGTAGCGTGTACAGTACTCAAATATCTTAGTTGCCACATGTCTTCACCTGTCATTGAATCTTCCTAACATAGCTCTTACGTGTCATAGGAATCCGTTATAACCGTTTTAGTCATAATCTCCTTACACACAATTCAAGATGTCGACTCATCAACATTATTTGCAAGAAATATATTTTACAAAACAAATAATAAGAATAGGAATTATACAAGGTTGAGACACCGTATTCCCAACATTCTCCCACTTGTCGAACACCTTGTAAGAGCAACAGGAACATAATAGGAACTAACCGCTATAGGCCGAAAGGCCCATAGACTCCGAACACCATCTAAACTTCTTAGTGCCCACTGGTTTCGTTAATGCATCTGTAACATTCTTCACAATATCTACCTTTTCCAAATTTACCTTTCCATCTTCCACCATATCTCTCACAAAGTGATACTACACATCAATGTGCTTCGTTCTGGCATGGGAAGTTGGATTCTTCGCAAGGTAAATAGCACTCTGACTGTCACACCAAATAGTAATCTATTCTGCATCAACACCAACATCAGAACACAATCTCTTAAGCCAAATGGCTTCTTTACAAGCATGAGTAGCAGCCATGTACTCAACTTTTGTAGTGGACAAAGCAACCACAAGTTATTGCTTGCTCATCCAACTAATGGAACCACCAAACATAGTGAACACATAAGCACTGGTGGATCTCCTGCGGTCAATATCACCTGCCCAATCTAAATCCACAAACCCATGAATACAAATTGAATGTTGAGATCCAAAAGAGTTACCATGATAACATATGGAGTAATCTGATGTACCCCTCAAATTTTTGAATAATAGCTTAACTACATCCCAATGTATCCGTCCAGGATTAGCCATAAATTGACTCAGGACTCCCACTGCTTGGGCAATGTCTGGTCTAGTACAGACCATAGCATACATAAGACTACCAACTACACTAGCATAAGGTACTCTACTCGTGTCCTCCACCTCACTAGGAGATTTTGGACAATCATCTACAGATAACTTTGTTCCCATAGGAATAGGAACACATAGTGGTCTACAATCTGCCATGCTAAACTTGTCCAACACAGACTTCACATACTTACTTTGACTCAACCAAAGTTTTCTGTTAGACCTGTCTCTATTGATTTCCATACCCAAGATGTACCTAGCTGCCCCAAGATCTTTCATCTCAAACTGTGCTGACAACTGAGATTTAAAATCAGAAATCATACCCTTACCCTTCCCAAACAGCAACATATCATCAACATATAATGCAACAATAAGAAGGCGATCATTTTCAATTCTAAAATAAACACAATGATCTGATTTCAATCTTACAAATCCAATTGACAACACAAAGGCATCAAACTTAAGGTACCACATCCTAGGAGATTGCTTCAAACCATATAGAGATTTCTTTAATCTTCAAACTAAGGATTCTTTACCTTTAACAATGTAGTGCTCAGGCTGTGACATATAAATCTCTTCCTCCAAATCACCATGAAGGAAAGTTGTCTTCACATCCATCTATTCTATCTCTAAATCATATGATGCAGCAAGAGATAACAAAAATCTAATGGATGTCAACTTTGCAACAAGAGAGAATATTTCACCATAATCTATTCCCTCTACCTGTGAATACCCCTTTGCAACCAATCTAGCTTTGTACCTTTCAACACTGCCATCTGCACAAAATTTCTTCTTGAACACCTATTTACAGCCAACAGATTTTCTCCCTTAAGGAAAAGGTACAAGGTCCCATGTTTTGTTTTTCTCTAATGAAGCCATCTCATCATCCATAACCTCAATCCAGGAACCTGCATCTTCCATGCCCAAAGCCTCTTTCACAGATCTAGGCTCATCAGTGTTAATAATCAAAGCAAAAGCACAATTGGAATCTAACATAGAATAACCAAACCTTGTTGGTTGCTTTCTTTCTCTTGTGGATCTCCTCAAGGGCTGAGGTTGAGTTTGTTCTTCCTCTTCTTCTGAACTATCAAAGCTGCAAGAGCTCTCCTCATCATTAGACCCAACATGGTCTCTCTGTTCAATCTTCTTAGAGGTAGGAGGCAACTGAACAACATCTTTTTCCTTTTCTTTTTCATCTAGTTGTAGCACAATAGGAGAAGATGTTAGCTCTCTAAAAATAACATTTCTACTATACAACACCTTACTAGTCACAGGATTCCAAAGCTTGTATCCTTTCACACCAGCACTGTACCCGATGAAAATACATTTAATAGCTTTTTTTTCCAACTTAGATCTTTTCTCCATTGGAACATGTGCATAAGCTTCACAACCAAAAAAATGAAGATGTCTAATCGAAGGCTTCTTACCAGACCACACCTCTATGGGTGTCTTACCAACAAGGGCTGATGTAGGAGATCTATTAACCAGATAACAAGTAGTGGCCACAGCTTTGGCCCAAAACCTTTGTTCTAAACCAGCTCCACTAAGCATACTCCTAGCCTTCTCCATCAGTGTCATGTTCATTCTCTCTGCAACTCCATTTTGCTGTGGGGTATATGGAGTTGTCTTATGCCTCTCGATACCTTGTTCTTTACAGAACTGTTCAAACTCTGTTGAGCAAAACTCACCACCATTGTCAGTTCTCACACTCTTAATCTTCTTACTAGTCTAATTCTCTACAAGGGCTTTAAATTCCTTGAATCAACTAAAGACTTGTGTCTTAATTTTAAGGAAATAAATCCATGTCCTTCTATTGTAATCATCTATGAAAGATACAAAAAATACAGACTTGGAGATTGAAGGAACTTTTATAGGACCGAATACATCAGAATGAATAAGATCCAAAACATCAGAAGATTTGTGAGAACTAGAGTAAAATTGAACATGATTTTGTTTACCATATACACAGTGTTCACAGAAGTCAAACTTGAGATTGCAATCATTTAACCCCTCAACGAGATTTTTATTTTTCAAGGTTCTAAGACCCTTCTCACCAATGTGACCAAATCTCAAATGCCACAACATTGTCTTTTCTAGCAGGAAACTTTCCTTCCAAAGTGTTTGCACCCTTAGGTACACTTGTTGCACTACCATCAGAACCACTAACCACAGTATTCTTTACTGCTCATTCAGATGGTGGGGATGAAGTGATATGTACTCTCTTCTTTGAAACTAAAGAACTATTACACTAAGAAATGTGTCCATCAAGCTGAAACAAAGTACCTTTCCTAGTACCCTTAGCAAGCACCATAGCTCCTCTCATCATCTTACATCCATCTTTAGAAAAAACAACTTGCACACCTACATAATTTAGCATACTTATAGATAATAGGTTTTGTGTCAAACCTGGAATGTGCATAACTCCATTGATTCCCTTTACTCGTCCATCAGGAAATTTGATAGTGACCCTTCCGTGTCCAACTATCTTTAGGTGAGAATCATCACCCAAGTACACCTTTCCACCATTGAACTCTTCATATCTTGAGAACTAGTTTCAATGAGAGGTCATGTGAAAAGATGTGCCCGAGTCAACCAACCACACATCATCAGATGCATGGGCTGCCAAAGCTACGATGAATGCATCGCCATCTTCTTGAGATTTTTCAAAACCAGAATCTAAGGCTTTCTTCTTCTTCTTAGGCTCTTTACAGTCTTTACGAAAGTGCCAAGTCTTATCACAGTTCCAACATTTTTCCTTGGACTTATTGGAAGTCTTTGACTTCCCACGAGATTTGGATCTACCCTTATTGTCAGGCTTATTGTCATTTTTCTTCCCTCTTTTTGTGGATCTCCCACGAACAACAAGGGCTTCTTTTTTCGAAACAGAAGCCTTTCTCCGCATCTCCTCTGATAGCAGTGAAGACACCACATCATCCATTTTGAAGGTGACTAATGTGCTTCCGAGAGCCATCACAAGATGGTCCCATGAATCTGGTAAAGAACACAAAAGTGTGTAGCAACGATCCTCCTCCTCTAACTTGACACTAGCTGATGTCAACTATGCAGCCAGCAAATTAAATGCATTTAAATGATCCATTAAGGATCCACCTTCCTCCATTCGCAGAGAATACAACTTCTTCCTCAGAAACAACTTGTTCACCAAATATTTGGCCTGATATATGGCCCCAAGTCTCTCCCACAAACTATATGCGGTTTTCTCATCTAGCTACACTAATCTCATAAGGAAAGTATGATGCAAATCCTATTAAAATCTTCTACACTTATAGATTCAATATCATGTAAACAACAATATTGCAGCCAACCATGCATACAAAAAATAGACAGAGAAAGGAACACATAACACAAGGATTTTCCAGTGGGGAAAAACCTTTCGGTAAAACAACCCCACCCCTTCAAAACCTGCACAATGTATTATCTTCAACACGAGGTTACAATACACTTGCAATGCAAGTTCAACATCAACAACATAAGACTCCAGTAGCTACTTGCAGTACCAATAATACACCTTTTTCGCATCGCATCTCTTCGCAACCCTAAAAATTCTTATAACATGCACTTCACTTTAGGGCTACTCCCAAAAGGTAAACCGTATTATGGTTTTTACCACTATTGGGGTAGAGTGTATAGTACTCAAATATCTTAGTTGCCACATGTCTTCACCTTTCATTGAATCTTCCTAACATAGCTCTTACATGTCATAGGAATCCGTCATAACCGTTTTAGTCATGATCTCCTTACACACAATTCAAGATGTCGACACATCAACATTATTTGCAAGAAATACATTTTACAAAACAAATAATAAGAATAGGAATTATACAAGGTTGAGACACCTTATTCCTAACAAAAAATAAATCCATAGATCCTAAGATGTCTTAAAATATAGTTGCTTCTGATACTCGGTAACCACACAAATGAATGCTAAAACTTGATAGATGTTCTGTTAACTTATTGAGCATTTAAAGTGATTAACATGTATGCATAAAGAAATAACGTGAACACAAGAGACACTAGATTTAACGTGGAAACCCAATTTGGGAAAACTCACCAAGTAACTAGTTACCAATTTTCACTCTTCTGAAGTGAGCCCTATTAGGAGCCAACCCTGTTAAAGGTTACAAAACACACTATTAGGTGTGACCCTGTTAGAGGATTTAATCACCCTGTTAGAAGTGGCCTTGTTAGAGGTCTTTAAAACAATTCAACTAAATTGTCACCTTGTTAGAGGATTTACAAAATGGCTATCAAACCAACTCTGTTAAGAGATTTTGAATCAGTGTTACAATGATTAAAAAACAACAATGAAGTGATCTGAAATATATGCAACTTATCTTTGCTGAATACAGATCTCTGTTCTGCTTTACTAGATCCTCATTGATCGAATACAACTTTGCAGCTCCATAAGCATACCTACTCCTTCTTCAACATTTGCTCATATATTCAATATTCGCTCATTCCTTATCCATACATTCACACTCTTATTCATCCACACTCTTACATCTTATGAATTCACATCTTGACCTTTCATATATACCTTATAGATTGTCAAGTCGACTCAATTACAAGTTACAACAACTGAAAAATATTAAATTAGTCAGCTGCACAAAACAATTAAACTTAATTCTTTAGAACAATAAAATTCTTCGCTGCCCGACCCAGCTCGGTGACCACTGCTCCAGAATGGTTTCCCTAGTGTTAACCAAGTGAAGCTTGGTAAACACTACAAACCTTGCAACTTCCTTCGAAGATCGAGTTAACTCGGTAAACACTGACCTTCCTTCGCTTACCGAGTGAGCTCGGTAAAAGCTAACCTTCTTTCACTTATTGAGTGAGCTCGGTAAAAGCTAACTTTCCTTCACTTACCAAGTGATCTCGGTAAAAGCTAACTCTCTCTTCGATGATCGAGTGAACTCGGTAGACGTTGAACTCAGTAAACATTGACTTTCCCTTTGTTAACCTTGGGAGCTCGGTTAACATTAAATTTCTGCTACAAGATCCTTTGATGCCCGAGTGAGCTCGGTAAGAGCTAACTTACTATGTAATGTTCAGGAATGTTCGGTAGACACTGTAAATTTCTTTGCTAACCATCTGAGCTCGGTAGACTCTGTCTGATGGCTGATATGACATTTGTGTAACATCAAAGACAATACACTATTAACAATTGTATCCAACACCTAGAGCAATCACTACTCATATAGGACAAAACTTCACTTTCACAAAACTTAGAAATTCAATCCCACATGTTGTTGTTATACATTGATGAACTAATTATGCTTCTTCTATTTTGTTGAACTCATCTCTTATGGAATGAAACATTCCCCCGTTTTGTCTCTTGTTGTCCACACAAAGTCTCCTTCTCATTTTTGAATTCAAATTAACTACTATATTTAATGTTTTTTACTGTTGCAACTTGGAGTGTCTTCTAACAGTTAGGTCTACTAGAGGCTCATAAGACAATAGAAAAACATTAAATATTCCAAAACAAAACACCAGTTTGGCATCCGAATAAACATGATAATCTTGTATATGCTCATAATTGGAAGAAGGTGCTTCTCCAAAACCCCAAAGGATCTTAACTGAATAAGAAGAATGGCGAGGAAGACTAGATTACAATCAGCAATAGAAGAAATTAAAGAAGGGTCCTAGCAAAACTTCATTCAAACTTGTGAGTTAGGCTTCATTGCACAAATTCTTAGAAGTTAATAGGATCCCTCTAGGAAGTAGGGATCTAGGAAGGTTCAAGGGAGTGAATCTAGCTAGAATAATAAAAAAGCAATAATTGATCTTTTAGAGAAACCATAGTTGCATAAAAATTATATAGTAGTCCAACAAAAGCCCAATCATCTTGTGGCCCTCACAAATAGTTCCCTCCCCTTCATAAATAGAAACCTTAATTCAAGACAAAAGGCATGGTAGCAATAAGATCATCAGGAAAAACCCCAACCTAATGGAAGACACAAACTAATCATAAAGATTTAACTATAGCCCAAAAATACCCTACCAAGTATTTAGGTTATACAAATGACTACAGAAGCATCTGCAACAATACATTAATTATTAGCAATAAGTTCGACGAAGAAAATTAGCTTGACTACATGAACTTCAGAGTCTTTGCATTCTAGAATGGACCTAAGGAACATGACCCAAATCTATTTGAATGGTTGTATGAGTTTTGTGGAAAGAAGGTAAGTATGACCTCCCTCTCAAGTTGATTGATTTATTTACATTTCAAAAGTAAAAGAATTAGAGATAGTTCTATGTAGATTGTTATGCTTCTATAAATGGGTCAGCGTGAATTTTATAAAATGACTACTTAACCTAAATGAAGATTTGGTAAAAACATCAACATTTCCTTCTTGGATAGCTATTAATGATACACCAGTATAAATTACTAATTTTCAAACATTAAAATGTATAAGAGCTAATTTTGGTGAACTTTTAGGAATAGATGCTAACTACAAGAACTTCACTAAAATGAAACTTCTAGTCAATTTAAAACTTGAACAACAAATATCCCATGAAAGTTATAACTAATAGATCTATCTATCTTCTAGACTGGACTATTTA